>CM041777.1:77133128-77413546 GCA_023374045.1 Limonium bicolor | reverse complement strand
TTCGGGTATTTCATGAATATTAAAAGCTCTTCATATGTTCTTTGAGGGAACAAGAATAAACAACGAAGAAGCACTTATTTAATGATAAAGTATGATCATATTGATGGGAATACAAGCACAAAGGTGCCAAGTTATATACGGTATAACGTAGAAGTCAATCCCATAAAAACCCAAAAGAAAGGGGGTTAGTCAGCAGTTAGTGTACGATAATATATTCATTATATGAAATGGAAAATAGGTCACCCGTGAAAAAAAGTGATATACAATCACTAGGTACACTATTAAGAAATTCCAGGTTCTTACCCAGGTGACAATAGTTTCATCTAAGATATAGTGAGATCATCCAAAAAGTGGATGCACATTTTTATACCACTTGAAATATCATGGATTGAATATGGCGAAAATAAAATTACCATGTGGACCTTTGAGATATTATATGATGTTTGATACATCAAGTAATGGTCACATGAAGTATTGTATTCATTGGGCTATTGATTTCGTAAAATCAATGGATAATATGACAAGTGAAAGAAAATTTTTGTAGAGCAAAAAAAAGAGTTAGATAGTTGGGCTTGTGTCTGTACCTCCCCCATAAAAATTATCAAAAGGGTTACAAAAAAGAAAGTTGAGAATAATAAACTTCTTTAGTTCTTAAGAATTCTCACTTTAGGGGGAGAAGGATATAAGTTTGATATTTGGCATAAAGTCTTATGAGTATAATCAATTGTGTGTTGTTGTAAGATTACAAAAGCAAGCACATATTGAATGTTGCTACAACCATGCTTTTCTAGGAAGTATGAGTCTCATAGATGCTTATGAATTTATAAGATGTCGAATTAGAGAGTGGTTGTCTCTAACTTGAATGTCCTTAACCAAATGTTAATAGAGTATGAGTTATTTTATGCATGACAAAGCAAAATTAACTAGAGGTTGAAAGAATAATTCATTTACCAAATGTTACAACTACTTGATGCGTTCATAGATATGAATAAAATAACATAATCATATATATACTAGCTACGAATGTTCCAGCTTGGTTAGAATCGTGGGAGACAACCGCTATGGCAAGTGAATCCCAAGTACGATGGAGGCGTGGTCAACCTTTGGGATCCGAAAGAGGAGTTCGGACCCTCGAAAGGGGGATGAATATGCCAAAATGACACAAATTAAAAAGGAAAATAAGGAAAGATTTGAACCCTCAAAAGAGGAGTTCATACCCTCGAAAGAGGTGTTCGGACCCTCGAAAGAGGAGTCCAATCTCTTGAAAGGGGATGGATATGCCAAAATGACATAAAAGGAAAAGGAAAATAATCCTCGAAAGAGGAGTCTGGACCCTTGAAAGGGGGATGAAACTGCCAAAATGATACAAGAGAAGTAAAAAGCAGTAAGAAGCTAATATGCAACATGCATAGATTTCAAACGAACTTAAAGGTTCATAAAGTTGCAATTTGATGCATGAATACGATTGAGGAGCCTTGTTATGTTTCAAGAGTAAAGGAAGTGCGGAATATGACTTCCAACAGTTGATAAAGATAAATCATAAGCACACCAAAGCACGTGATGCTAGCATGATAGTGCACCAAAGTTGTGCATATGAGATATTATAATCCACCTCGATATGAGAAATGGACGTGTTCCTTCTATTGGAAAAAGGAGTTGTAATATCGTAAAGGTGGAAGATATTAGACCCCTGAAAAAGGTGTCAAGCCCTTGAAAAAGGAGCTACGAGCTTTGGTGGAAAATAGTAAACCCTTGAAAAAGGTGTTTAGCTCTTGGACAAGGAGCTATAAACTTTCAAAAGAAAGTTGATGATAAATAGTACACCATGTGAAATTATGTGTATCCCTTGAAAGAGGATATAAACTCTCGAAGAGAGGATAAACGCATAATATGAATATGCGAATTCCCGGGAAAATGTTATTCAAATAAAATCTTGAGAATGCTTTTCTCTAAAGGCCTTATGTTTTGATATGATCAATGGTGACTTGGAAGGACCATCTAAACCATAATCAGATGGTATAAAGTCACAAATCTTATGTATTGATATATCGAATGAGCCAAGAGTATGACATAAGCCACTAAAAGGGCATATATGTGAATATTAAGTTCAAGTACATGAGAGGGCATTATTTGTTTGCACTAGGCTCATGTATATGAGTTGAGTAAAGTTATGCTGATAATGCATGACTAGCTAAAGGATATTCTTCTTATGCGAATATCAATTAGACCTTGGGAGCAAATTGGATCACACAAATTTATTATCATTCTAGAAAAGAAATGTGTGAAGCTCATGTCAAGAATCAAACTATATATTATAATTGTGAATGATTTAATGGTGATATAAACTTACCATCTAGTAAGGTGATGCTTCTCACCAAACATATTTCACTATTGTTCTCCCTCTTCATCAGCTTTAAGATGATGGTGATTGATGACATATTTATGGAATGATGTTGGCATACATCATATATGCCAAATTCAGGGAAAGCATCTGCATGTGGTTATGTTTTCTCCTTCCCTTTAGTTTTTATCCTTACGAAGAAGAGTGTTATTATATTTATTGTCAGTAGCGGACCCATACCTTTTGTTTAGGGGGGCAACAAATTTTTTTACACTATTGTTCTTTAAAACATTATGTTATTTATATTTGTCAAAAAATTTATAAGAGCATTTTAAAAAATTTCAAAAGTTTCGGGGGGGGGGGGGGGGGCTGATGCCTCCCCAAAACCCACCTTGGGTCCGCCTCTGTTTATTGTGGAATTGTCATTTCTTGGCATTCAATGAAGCAGACTATTGCTTTATATGGACCGGGAAGAGAATTTGTGTGGCTTAGATCAGTCATCCATCATATATTAAGTTATTGTGGTCTTCAATCAGATCTAGAGAAGCCAACGGTAACATATGAAGATAATGCTACATACATGGCACAAATAAGGGAAGTATACATTAATGGTGGTTGAACCAAGCACATATCAGCAAAATTCTTCCCAACCCATCAGCTTTAGACCAAGGGTATTCTTGATGTTTCAAAGATTTGGTCCGATGAGAATCTAACTGATTTATTTACCAAGTCACTTTCTACCAGAGTTTTAAGAGACATTTTGCTAAATTGGGGGAAGAGACATTTTAAACTGTACTCTTTTTCTTGACCATGGTTTTTGTCCCAATGAGTTTTTCCTTGCAAGGATTTAACGAGGCGGTATAATAGGATATGATGTACATCCAAGGGGGAGTATTGTAAATTACCTTATTTAGTGGATGTCATCCACATGTCTTTGGGTCTACCCGAGACTCTAATTTTGTGAAACTTTCATAGCCTCCCCTAGACTTTTTATTAGATACCGTTGATATTTTGTATTCCTACCACTCAAAGGTTGATATTGTGTACTATATAAGGACATATAATGGAATACAAGACGGATGTCTATTTCCTTTTTCATTGTCTCCTATATTTCTTCACTCTCAACTCTGAATATTATGCGAGTATGCAATAAAAAAAACTCTACCTACTCTCCCTGTTATTAATATTAGCTCTTCTCTCCCATACAATTCCTCTTAATTATCTCTTTTTCTTCACTTTCTTTTTAGCTCCTTTTTTGTTTACCCTTCCAATATTTTTGTCTATATATGTTTTTTTTTTAAATTTACTATTTCATTGATTGTTTATGGCCTTTTTCTTTTCACACTGTTATTCTTTTTCTTATTTTTCTTCTTTGTTTTGGTCTCTTTCATCTCTTTACTTGTATCTCTTACTATTTTCTACTATCACGTTCATCTCATTTCTCGCTCTTCACATCATATTTTATATCATGTATCTTTGAAAAATATAATATATTTTGGATTTTTACCACTCATTTTCTATTTTTTAACTTGTACTTTTGTCTTCTCACTCATAGTTCTCCTATTTTAATCATATTTCCATAAAAATAAGAGTAAAATATGACATTTTTTCTCGTTACTTCTTTATTTTTAGCATAACATCATTGTTTTGTGTTCATGAGCGTTGAGTGTTTTCTTGGGCATTTGTTTGTTTGTATGGGTGATGTTGATGGGTTTTTAGTTTGATTTTTGTATTGGTTATCTAATGTGGATAGGTGGTGTTAGTGTTATGTTACTAAGAGCATGATTACTAATGGTTTTTATGATATCTTAACTAAAAAAATGATGTGAAAGAGAAAGGGGCAAGAACTCTAATTTTGGATTCTTCGGAAGAATTTTTTAAGAACCTATAGAATGGGACCCACCATTTTTAAAATTATAATATGTTGAATATAAATAGTTAAAGTTATATATTTTAAAATCTTAATATTTTAAAGACTAATAATGATATAAATAAACTAAATATATCAAAATTCTTAAAATCTTATTCTCTACAAAAATCAGTTCCATACTGACTATGTTTTTCATATTTTTAATATATATAATATATTCAGGTAAATTAGTACTTATTACTTGCATTTGATGTTATAAAAATATAATACTAAAATATACTTGAAATTTATAATATACCAATGTATTCATTTCGAAACTCATTATAATATTATAATCCTAAATTTAAAAGATTAGGTATGATGAATGTCATATATTAGTAACATAAAAGATTCTTATAATAAATTACATATAATATATAAAAAGATACATAATAATATATAATAAATAATATTATTTATTTTTCAAATATATAATAAAATCTTATCATAAATAAAATATTAAGTTTAGATTATTTGTGTATTATTGAAAATATTAGTAATAATAATTGAAAATTATTGTTTGTATTCTTATAATAATTAATAAGTAAAAAGTAAAATGATATAAAAAATAAAGAGAGTTAAAAGCTAAAGTATGGATTCTCTGATAGTAAAAAATAGACATGGTTTTAAAATGATGTGATAGTAAAAGAAATAGGAAAAAAATGCTATAAGAATCCAAATCTAAATTCTTTTGATAATCACGCTCTAATGGTTTTTGGCGGTGGGATGTCAATAATCTGTAATCTTTATATTAGAGTTACTCGCAGTAGGTCTAACAAATAAGGTTTTAATGATACGGTGAAAACTAATAAGGGCTATTATTGTTCTTCAATGATAGGCCTTGGCCCACAATAGTAAAAAAATAAATAATATTGGTGAGGGTTAGAATATAATATTTTCAAAGCATATCAAGATAAATCCTAATTGTGGTATAGCTTTAACCCATCATTTCAAGCCTTAGATGGTCTGTATTATACAAATTAAATTGCTAGTGCTCCCACGTAATCTTATCAACTTATATACGTTCAGTCTTCCCTCTTCCGACCTTGCTTTCCATGGAGATCCAAATTTGGTCCGTACCGTAGTTGTATAGCAAGAAAGATGCTGGTGCTGGAAAGGGTGCTTACGTACTCTCTCACTCGATTACTCAGGCTAAGCATTGGTCTCTTTTTGAGCTTTACAATCACTAATGACAATCTGCCTCGACCCTGGTAATGGCCGAAAGGAGCATAGGCCTAGGGCCCAGCTAAAATGGCCCCTTTTTACTCTTTGTTTATTTCGTTTTCTGTGTATTTTTTTTTCAGCAATTCTCTGCATTGGATCCGATAATTGACTCTTGTCATCATAGCGCTTATGGGCCTTATCATGATTTGGAGCATTATAGCACTAGTAGTAAATTATGAAGAGATGTCATTTAAGAAGTTGGAGGAAGAGATTGTTACATTGTTTTTTCTAAGGAAAACTAGATTTACTTACATTGAGATTGACAAATATTCATAATACATTCCGGAAGAGTACCAACTACCAATCCAAAAACCTTCGTCCATCCAGAAAATCAAAACTATTAGCAGCAAAGACCACCCCATCAAGGATTACCTTAGTATCCCTAGATATATCACCTAAACCATTCACATAATCAACATTAGACTTACAATCAGGTCAAAATCTAATTTTACAAAAATCAGTTTTTTTTTTTTGCACAATCAACACCAAACTCTAAAGCCTTCGCTTCCACCGTCAAAGGCGACAACTTCCCACCCACACCCTCGATCACAGCTCCTAGGATCACTCCAGCACTGCTACGACAAACAACACCCAGTCCATAACGCCTTATATCTGTGACACTCCCATCCACCACTTCAGGACCATCACAACTAAGTCTTGAAGCTTCTTCGGTAGAGACAACAACAGTAGCCAAAAGGAAAGCATCAGCTAGGTGCCAACCTCATCCCAAGTCTTTTTCCGCACCAAATTGGACTTGCCACCTTTCAAACCAAAGTTTTCACAGAAAGACCACAAGATGATTAAGTTTGTTAGCACTTAAAATTGAGATATTGAGCAAGAAACCAATCAAGAAAAGCACCATCTATTTTTAAGAACAAAGCTTCAATAGGAATACAAGACCATAAAGTAAGCATGGCTTCACAATGAGCAAACACATGACACTAACTCTCAAGAGCACCCAGAATAACATTTAGAGCTAAAGTGCTCTCCAAAGCGATATGATAATAAGGCTTTGCAAGGTAGCAAGCCATGCATCAATCGACATACAAAAATCTTTACTAAAGCATGTAAATGCTCCTTCCACACCCTTCACATTGCACGACCAACTATACTAACACCTAAGCCAGAGCTAAAACCCCGCTGCTTAACATCCAAAGCCAAAAAATACGCTGAGCGCACTGTGAAACTTCCCGTTTTTGTTGCACCCTAAACCTAACTATCATGCCCACCAATGTGATCTAGTGGAATGGTCAAAATCTTCTCTGCATCATCTCTATCAAACCACTGTTAAACTAACGATTAACGCCAACCCCTAATCATTGAATTTATAAGCCATGAGACCTTGCTCCTTTTTTTGCAAGCTCTGGCAACTTCCATCCAAATGGTTGGCCACCCTAGCTTTGATCCAATCAACTTATCTAACAAAGATGTAGTATGGCCATCTCCAATTTGTTTCCTGACCCCTTCCCTTATCAGATGAAAACAAGAATGCAATGCACGCTAGAACGGGCTTGGCCTACTCCCCAAGCTAGCACTTAAAATCTCATCATCTCTGGCGTATCTAACTTGAAGTAGCTGCGATAAAAGAAAGCAAGGGTTACAAATAATCCTCCAAACCTGCTTGGAAGGAAAGGCATTGTTAGAGGTTGATAAGTCCATAAAGCCCAGTCCCTAAAACCCACTCTCTGGCACATAAAATGTCATTTTTTTTCCATTGTAACCCTTCTTTTGAACACCACCAGCCATCAGAAGCTTGCAAATGCCCTATGAAAATCATTAAGGAGGCCACCCAGCAGCTTCATAACACTCATAACATAAATTAGAATTGCTCGAAAGACTTTCTTTAATTAGGATACCCCTCCCTACTTGTGAAATTGTCTTGTTCCACCCTTATGATTTTTTGAGAATCCAATCCCTAATATATTCAAAAACCTAACGCCTACACCTGCCAACTGTACTAGGAAAACCCAGATACAATCTGAAGTCCTCCACCTCTCTGGTGCCAAAACAGCCTATGATTCTCATCCACACATTATCAGAAACACCAATAGTAGACACCATACTAGACTTCTATGAGTTAATACACTAACCCGATGCCTCAGTAAAGTCTTGCAAAACTCCTTGAAAAGATAAAACATTCTCCTCACGGGCCTCACCAAATAAAACATAGTCATCTACAAAAAACAAACTTATAACACCTACATCCAGACCCTTGACACTAATCCCCCCTATAAGGCCAACATCAGAGTCAAGCCTAAGACTCTAAGACAAGATTTCTATATAACAAATAAATAAAAGAGGCGACAAAGGATCGCCTAACTCAACGCTTCGGATAAAAAGTTTGCCCTGGGTAGCCATTGACGAGAATCTCCATAGAAACAGTAGTGATACACTTTTTACTAAATTAACCCAGTATGATTAAACCCTATGCTTCTAAGAACCACAAGACAAAAGACCATTCAACCCTATCAAAAGCCTTGACATGTCCACCTTATATGCGAAAAAACATTTTTTTTCACAGCCTTCAATAACCTTATAAAATGAAGAAATTCATGCGCTATGATTATATTATCCATAATAAGCCTACCAAAGACAAATGCACCCTGATCATTCAAAATAACATAGGGCATGGCGTGCTTCACATGATTAACTAACACCTTAGCAATAACACAGTAAACTACATGTATTACATAGATAGATAGGGCGAAAATCCATTATAATGTTAGCGCCCTTCTTCTTAGGAACTAAGACAAGATAAGTGTGATTTTTATTTGGTAACAAACATAGATGTTACACTGTTGATTCTTCAAGGGGTGATCATGTTTGTATGGCTAGAAGTGCCATGAGAGGAAAATTTAGTTATATATTTTTTTTACCGTTAATAAGTTATATTAAATAAACTACAGACGATATTCTTTTAATCTAATATGATTTTTCTTGCAAAGGGAGGTAAGTTTTGGATCTTATTCATCTGTTCAACCACCATTTTCTTTTATGATTAAAAATATTTTATTTTATGTATTAAATGGGAACATCAGAATACTGTTACAAAAACTAGTTTACACTTGTTAGTGTTCTGTAAGGTATTAAGATTTTCTTTCTCCTGAATGATAATATAATTTCCCATTTTAACTGTTTATACTATCTATAAATGGCCTCATTAGGTAACATCTCTCCCGGGAGCCATATCTTTTACTCTATTTATACTCTACTACCTAGGGCTGCCTATGGTAGGTTAACCGTGTTATTCGGTTAACCGCTTTCGGTTAACCGTGTTATTCGGTTAACCGCTTTCGGTTAACCGGGTTGTCGGTTTTTAAAAAATCAATTCCATTACCATTCCATTTAAATCGGTTAACCGCATTCGGTTAACCATTTAATTCGGTTTTTTAAAATTTGATTCCGTTACCATCCCGTTTAGGACGGTTAACCTTTAATTCGGTACGGTTTTTTCGGTTAACCGCGTAACCAGATATATTTTCTCTTTAACAATGACTAAATAGAAAATACTCATTTGATAAAAAATCTAAATATGCATCAATTGCTTTCTTCAACTTGTTACCCTCATGATAATGGAAAAAACAAAAAACAAGAACCTTAAAGTCTTCCATAAACATTCCCAAACAGCATAGTAATTGTTGGGTCAAGAAGATTAAAACTGAAAAAAGGTCTTCAAGAATCAAGTCATCGTATGCCACAACACCTTCAGAACAATCCAACAACAGCTTCATCCTCATTGTAAATGCATTCGACTCCCGATCCCCTCCACAAAATTTAATATGAAATATATCAGAACAGAAAACGCATATAGACACACAAATGTGGGGAAGTATCAGTACACTTGTCTTCTGTTTCTTTTGCTCTCTTGCCTCTGTTTCTTCATCTTCATCTTGACTACTTTCTCTGACCTGGTGGAAAAAGTACAAGCACGTGTAAATATCAAAACAGTATGCTTTAGCAAATCTAAGAGGGGAAGAGGATTCACGCCCTTCCTTGAAATGTCAGAAAGTAAGAAAACCATATGAATGTAGCATCCTCTCGTTAATGTTTGTTCACATGCCCCAAAAACGCCTTGGGAGTTCCACATGTTTCAAAACTTAGGTGATATTTAAGAGTTTGACTCATTAAGCAGACAATTCTTACAATTCAGGTCAGTTTTACTGCCATCTATTGTATTTGATTTCATCCAAGTTATTTCTCTGCATTGATTCCGTACCATCTCAATCTGTCTAGTATTTTCTTGTTGGAGGAGTTCCCGTGCATCAGAACAATGCTCTATATATTTGAGTGTCTCTGAGCCAAAGTGTTCAGCGACTTTTACAGTATATTCAAAACAATTTCAAACTACTAGACTACTACTGAAACAACAACAATATAATGAAAAAAAATAGCAACATGAAGAGAACTAATTGTAGGTTGTAATAGCAGACTACCGCCGATATGAAAAAAAGAAACCAAAGATGAACAGCAGTAGCACTAATCGAATGCTCTCACCAACTGCAATTAAATTGGTGGTTGTGATACTAGAGAACATGCAGAAAATCTGAAGAACCGACGGCGGTGGAAGCCGCAGAAGAGCAATGAGAATTCAGAATGATAATCTATCAGGGTTTTTTGGTTGCGATTGAGAGCAGCAAAAGAGAAATGAGATTTGGAGATTTGGAGATTTTCAATTTCATATTACCACTGGCACTACCGTATACTCGTAGTCGTATAGCGACGATTAGGTTCTTTAAAAAAAAGTATAGCTGCGATTAGGAATTTAGATTAGGATTGGCCGATCAGTATAGTATTAGTTTATTTTTTATTAGGCTAAAATATATATAAAAAAATTTAATACGTAAATATATGTATTAATTATTATATATATATAAATATATTTATATATTCGGTTAACCGCTCTGAAAAATTGTATACCGTTACCGAATCCGAAACCGGTCATTTTAGATGGTTCGGTTAACCATACCGTGAAAACCGGTACGGTTAACCTGGAAACAGGTACGGTCCAATTCGGTTTCGGTCGGATACCACGGTTTCAGAATTTTTTGGCCAGCCCTACCACTACAGCCAAAAAGAATATTTATAGTCAACTATTAAAATTGAAAAAAAGCACTTCGATGCATTTCTTAATTCCATACACATTCTGGATATTATTCATACTTGATGTGACAAATATATTTGAAGCCACTCTTGCTAGCAATAAGAACTAGTGTTTTATTTATAGTTGTTCTTAGATGGAATGTTTTATTCAAAGTATTCCATAATTAATATAAATTAGGGAAATTTCACCAAATACCATTGAGTTTTGACTTAATTCATGATATACCACTGTGTTTTTTAAATTACACAGGATAACATTGAGTTTTTACTTATTTCACCATATAACACTTTGTCTCATATTCTGTTAACTTCTTTGTTATTTTTCTTGGAAAATGACAAAAATACTCTTGTTATTAATTAATTGCCTCACAATGAATTGTCATATTGATAAATTCCATAAGATACCACCTTAGTTTAACTGATAATATGACAGTTTAGTCTTTTTTTCTAGGGATATTAACGAAGAAGTTAACGAAATATGTGACAGAGTGTTATCTGGTGAAATAAGTAAAAACTCGGTGTTATCCTATGTAATTTTAGAAACACAGTGGTATATCATGAATTAAACAAAAACTCAGTGGTATTTGGTGAAATTTCCCTATAAATTACAGGCTTATAATTTGATATGCCTTGAACGTGATGACATCGAGGATTAATTAGGCCACCTTTCAAATTTATAAATGCATTAGGTTAGAAGATAGTTCAAACCACCAACCCATACATCTATTTCTTTTAAAAATATCTACAAATTTAACATACTACTAGAAATACTAGTACAAATTATGATCTTCAAAAAGATATTTATTTTATTTTTCACTACTATATATGACATACAATTACCTTACCCTTATCATTGATTTTAATGTTTGAATTCAATCTTTGTATATATTTAATTTATGTACAAATTTTAATTTTAAATTGTTATGTTACATTTAATTAATTTTAAATTTTATTGAAACACATCATATCATTTATTTAGTTATGTAGAAGTTTATAACATTTGTTATATCTATAAACCATTATCTATTTATATAAAAAATTTAAATGGATTTACCTCAGGTTAATGGGTTGAATATAATTGAAACTATTAATAGATCGGGTAACCTGACCCGCCAGTTTTGCAGTTCTAATTAATTTTGGACCGTCCGTATGAGGCTGATAGAGCAGCTGGTCTGAAGAATGCGCCAAAACAAGCCATTCTATTGCGTCATCAGAACAGTTAGCTACCAAACCAAGGACGATGGCCTGGTTAAAAAAAAAACCTCAAGGTATATCCAAGAAAATGGACACCGTCTCATCTCATCTGAAGAAAACATTTATACGGCAGCTGTTCCTTAGGAAGGAGATGATAAGCCATATTTTGCCAGCTGCATGTATTTCAAGACAGTTACAAAACCAGTGTACATATTCGTAAATATTGAAGCGCTAATGAAGGAGTTGCAACAACGTCATACTTTGAGAAGGTAAATGATTGGAAGTAACGGGATCGAAGGGCAGGGGCAGGAAAGACTATGAAAGTAAATGATAATAGTGAGCATATGATGCTGGGACTTGAGAGAGCTACAGCTAGTTTACAGTGTACCACAAAATGACAACCAACTTAAGGTTGGAACCATATAACATGCACGCGATCTCTAAGAGAGGACCAAAATCATGAGCTTAATCTCGAAATCTTCAGAAAATAAATAGTCTAAGAAATGTATGGTTTACCATCGAACTCCAGGTATATAGTTCTAGAAGGATTTCAACCTCACTGTCCCATGTTAGGAGGAGGAGGTGGAGGCAATTGAAACCCTTGTGGTGGCGGAGGTGGCAGCATGCCAGACCTATCCATCTGATTCCCTGGGGTGAAATTTGCCATTGTGCTACCGCTACTTGGTGGTGGTGGTGGTGCGGGTGGGGCTGCACCAGGAGGCATTGGCCTCGGACCACCATTGGCCATTGGAGGAGGTGGAGGAGGACCTCTTGGTGGGTTTCCAGATGGGGCTCCCTGTGGTGGTGGCGGAGGTGGGGGAGCTCCTTGTGGAGGTGGCGGCATGGGTCTTGGTGGGGCACCAGGTGCAGCATTAAGGCCATTTTGTCCGGGTGGAGGTGGTGGTGGCTTGTTCGACTCTGGTGGCTTGGCCTTGAAATATAGTTGCAACTGTAATAAAAAAAATGATATTTTGGCTATATAACAGATATATCTTAGCAGAAAATCAACAAACTAGAGAATAAATGAGATAGATCAGAAATTGAACCGTAAACATCTTGGAATCGGGATCCCAGTGCGAGAAAAACTTTGGCGTAGACTTGTCAATCTCTGTGCTTGGAACCTGCCAGAACAACCACAATGTGAGCAAGATATCAACAAAATCAGATAATAATGCCAGAGCTAACATGGGTAATCACCTTGAAGGCAATGATCTCGTATGGTTCAGCATTGAACAAAAGGTACTGGAATCTTTTGTCAAAGGCTTCAACTCTCTGCATACAAAAAATAAAAGGCCACTTGTCACAGAGGCTACAACAAGCTACATTGGGCATAGAACACCAGAATATGTAAGTCTATCATGATCTATGTAATGCGAAGATTACCTGTTCAAAGGAGGACATGAACCGATGTCGTGGCTTTGTATTGTCCTCAATCTCAGGATATTCTATCTGTCCATACAAAAACGTGGAGCACAAGTTTGAATTCGTATCTTATTAAAACTTCAGACAAAACAGCAGCAGATCTGTATTCCTTTCTTTTCAAAGAACAGACCAATATGTACCTGAAACAGGAGAGATCTCTGCTTTGTGTCTGGGTCATATTGCTTAGTCACTCGGTACCCTGGCCTACCAATTTTTGCTGCGAACGGAATAGAAAAAAAGGAAACAAGAACTTCAAAATATTTGGACATTCTTACTTATTTGAACAATTATTAAGCTATCTCATGATGCCCCTACAGAATTTGGGTAAAATGTGTTGTTTGTTATTCATTGTGTGTGTGTGTGTGTGTGTGTGGTGGGGGGGGGGGGGGGGGGGGGGGGGGGGGGGGGGGGGGGGGGGGGGGCATAGAATCGTCACAAGGTATTAGCAGATCTCTAAGCACACTTGAGAAAAAAGATATCGTGTCCAAGTCACATGAAAAAACATATGTAATTGCCTCATTTGCAGGAACTTGAAGATTATGTTGCTTTACTCCTTAAAATTCACATCCAGAATCTCTCAACTTTGCTCCACATCATGCTTCACTGTGCTGACCACTCCCAAGTGAAACTTAATGGTTCTAAGGGTTACTGCTACATTAAAATCCCTGTGACCACTATTAATCCACAAACAGAATCCCCAGTAGCCAGTACTATGAGCCAACCGTAGACTGCTCCTACAGGTAGTAGACTATACTTCATATGTAGTAGTCCCAAGTCAATTTAGTGATAGAAGAACATTAAGCTGACAGGCCAGGGCTTATGTCAATATACAGTCTAATAAAGAAACGAGGAGTGAAATAGACATAACAAAAGGATACCATCTTCCAATTATTATTTCAAATTACGGGAAAACGGTTACTAGCGCTAGCTAGCTCAATGTCATGAGCCTCAAATTCACATCCAGTTAAGGGAACACTAGTAAATAATAGCATTTAGGTTTGTCCAGTAGTTGAGCAATTGATATGACATACTGTGTTAGCAGAGGGTTAGTCCAAGGAAGCAATAAAACTTCATTAGGATTCAAGAGCATGGACTGAATTATCTGAAGACATCAACACGATTTACCAGCCCAAGTTCAAGATGTTTTTGTGCTCAATATGAAGATACTATGTTTGTAAATGAGATACCATCCTCCAGAACATTAAAGCCCATTATTAACGCTCTACACATCCGAGACAATAGAAGGTACATATCACGATCCAATCCTTGATGCTGCTACCCTGAGGCCAGTATCCACTGGCTTGATATAGGTATAGGAATTGTTTCTCCTAATTGAGATTTTTTTGCCGTGACAATGGAACCCGTGGTGCAACTTCCTTTTTTTGTCCCCCATGGAATCTCATATGCTAACTGACGAACAGGCCTTATAGGATCCGCCCTCAGTATTTAAGGTCGCACATGAGTGTATTACTTCAATTTCTTAGAACCAATATATGTCGCAGAAAAGAATCCAAGCCAACAAATTCAACCAACCACAGTAATGATGTCATGTCAAGTATGCTAAATTGTGATAGCAGAAGTAAACATTCCGAATAAAACATGAAAACGAATAGATAAGAATGACTGACCAGCGCTTCGAGGAGCAACCTTCCGCTTATGGGGCTGAGGTTGAGCAGGAGCCTCCTTGGCCTCACGGGCAGCTCTCTTCGCCAAATTAGTCTGATGTCTCTTCCCCTGTGTATGTGCCAAGTAGTTCCCTTCGTTGTTGTGCAGGGTTAGACACAGCTTACACTCATAGCTGCAGAATAACATCGAAATAACCATTCAACCAGTCCATGAATCAGCCTACTAGTTCTTAAAAGCTGGAGCTGTTACTTTAATTAGCACAACTATTTCCAAGCTGTACTAGAAAAACAAATCAAACATCACGGAGAAGTTGTGGAGAGGAAAGAGGGAGGACCTGCCAAGATGATTGCGCATGAAATACGGATCTTTGGCGAGATCGATTGTCTCGAGCGCGAGTCGCCGAAGACGTTCTCGCCGGTCGATGGCTTCATTCTGGGCGGAGGCGGCGCCCCCGCTTCCCGGTTTCGAACCCCACTCCCTATCCATGTCTCCTCTGTCGCACCCTCGCAGCACTCCAACGAATGAAACGAAAGAGAGCTGGGATTAATGTCTTCTGCCGTGTTTATTGATTTCCGTGCTCCCTCCGCGCTCGAGTATATACCCAGATTCGTACGAGCGGCGTGACCGCTGGGAGAGTGGAGCGGCTCACACCCGTGGCGGTTAGTTAGCCATATTGGAGTGTTTATATGACACATAAAAGAGGATTAAATTTTAAACAAATATCACTTGGAAAATACAGGATCTAAATGAAATTTTTTTACACTTTTTTTATCTAAATTTAAGTGCTTCTAAATAAAATCATTCATTGATATATTTTGACAAGTTTATTTTTTTATATGTTTACAATAATACACTGAAATGATGATTTGCTTCATTAAAATCGGATTATGATTCAGCCAACACGTGGTGAATCATATATTTTTTTGACGTACAAACTTCAGAAATGATCATAGATCATTATTATTTGATGGTGTATTATTATGATTGTATGGTGTATTTAAACTTTATATGGTGAATCATATATTTTCCAAACGTACCAATTTTGAAACAGATAATTGATCATTATTGTATTGTGATGTATTATTCTTGCAGTATGGTATTTTAAATTTTATATGGTAAATTATAAGTCTTTGTTGATATGTGCGGATATATACATGTAGCGACTATAAATTGGTCAAAACATATCAATAACTAGTTTTGTTTTTAAGAGTTTAAATTTAGATGAACAATGGTACAAATTCTTTTCATTCTAAACTCATATATTAAAGCCATAATTATTTGAAGTTTAATTATCTCTGATATACCACATAGTCATTTACCCCACTTAAACCACTGATAGCTTTCACCCAGAAGGTTGGGGGTGATGATAGATTTTTTATTAATTTTTCGGCGTAATGATGATTATTATTGAGTATTTTGCTTGGAATTGAGAATAGAGAGAAGATAATGAACTCTTAGGAATTTTCTGTTGTATTGATTTGTTTAACTTCCTCACCGGAAGCCCTCTCTCACACACACACTCTACACAAGAACTCGGGAGATACATCACACAACTCACCCTTGGTTGATGTGCACAAGTCAAGACACACTCAACTTTTTTCTTCACCCTCTAGACCACCGGCTAGAGTCTCAACTTCTTTCTTCACCCTTTAAACCATCTTAGAGTCAGTCAAGACTCATTCAGCTTCTTTCTTCACCCTGTAGACCACCGGTAGAGTCACACACTCTACAATCCACCGCTAGAGACCCCTCGCTCTCTCTAGACCACCACTAGATACCTCGCAGAACTTTTTCTGTTTTGGGGCACACTTTAGTGATCACCTCAGTGATGTGCTTTACAGACTCGGGGACCCCCTAGCAACCATACATCAACTCACGCGTAATAATGACTCTACTAAATGCTCTTAACTTCCAACTTCAGAAAAATTGATGGCATGATGTGCAAGTGAGAATGACTGTCTCACTTCATATTTAATGACTCTCCTTGTGCCCTGGAATTGTAATTCCTTAATGAGTCCATGGACCTCATTGACTTAGGAGATAGTCTGAAGTAGCTTTCCTGGTACCTCGGGATCTCTTGGCTGCTCATTCTTCAAGGTGAAACCTTGCTAGAGATGTATACTCTCAAGGCTGAAAGCGACAACACCCGTTGAAAGTGACTTGTGTTTTAGTTGGGTCTATGCTCCTCTTTAGCTTGTGAGGACGACCTGATTCAGTCTATCTTGTGCCCTAGGCTCTCTGGAGATTCATTTCTCCAGGAAGAACCCATCTTAGAGAGGTATACTCCCAAGACTAAAAGCGACATCACTGTTGAAAGCAACCTGTCATCTTTTCTCCTTTCTATTGTTTGCTACCTTAAACGGGTTGATAGAAGCTCTGAGCTTTTCAAAGAAGAGCCTCAGATCATCCCATGATAGGAGAAGTCATCTATGGTCGAGAATAGTTTAGTTGAAAGTCATATATTATTGAGTTTTATCGGTTGCTTTAGAGGGATGACTGTCCCTCGTCTCAATGATGTTCAACTGACTGCTCAGTGAACACCAAGAATTAACTTTGAAACTTTTCCCAACTTTCAAAGTTTGCTACACATTACACAAAATATTGCTAGTCGTCAAGGACCATAGTTGTTATCATCACAACACTTAGGGATCTTATTCCAACAAATTTTCCCTTTTTCACTGGTGGAACGGAACCCTTTAATGACTGCTGATTAATCACGGCTTAAATACAAACTGTGATTAATATGAGGGCCGGAAATAATTAACGATGTTTATAGAATTAACCGTTAGCAATAATTGATCAGAGGTAGACGCGCCTTTTTTAGAACGGACTTTAGATGACGGTTATTGGGAAAACCATAATGTAAAGCCTCGTGTTGACGCGCGCTTTACGGTCAACGGACTTTAGATTACGGTTTTACCAATAATCGTCATCTAAAGTCCCCGCCCACTGATGGTCAACAACGTCGTTTTGACCTGACGCCAAATATTTCCCGCATTATTTGATTTTTTCGACGCCGCGCGTAATCTAAATTGCAGTTAACGACGTCATCTTACCAGCTTATTTTAGATTAAAAAAAAACTTAATGTAAATGTGTTGTATATGTTTGATCGAATAAGACACATGGCTTAATGGCCGCGGGTACATGCGTCAACACCATCGATCTTGAGTTTGAAACCCAGCATAGGCCAAATATTTTTCGCGTTATTTTTTTTATTTCGTTAGACTTTAGATTACGGTTTTCTTGTAAACCGTAATCTAAAGTCCTTTTAACTAGAACATTTGCCCGTTTATTCTACTTCTCTCCCGCGCTATCTTCCTTACTGAAATCGCCTCCTCACTCCCGTCACCGTACTAACGGCCATCGCCGCCGTCGCTCCCACCACTTTTGTCACTCCCATCGCCGCCAGTCACCACCCATCTACCACTGGTCGTCGTCGTCGACGTCTCTAACGCGTACTGGGTACGCGATCGATTGTCGTTTTTTTCTAACTTTGTTCATATACATGTCGATTGGTAGTTCAAACCTCGTTTCTTTCGAATACTGAGAGTGTAATGGCAAATGTTCTAATCTTGTTCATATATTTGTGCCCAGATTCACAGTTAACTGGAACCTAGTTCGTGGGCTGTTTTCTACTTTAATTGCCCACTTCGGTGCTTATTAACGGTAATTTTGCAAACCCAGCTATAAACTGCGCGCTGTAGTGATGTTTCTTTGTTTATTGTTTAGAAGAGTAAATTTGATTTGGTTATTCTTAGCATTTAGTTTTACAATTAATACATAGTAGTGTAGTTTTAAAATATAAAATTAGTGTATAAGTAATTATGATGGTGCGTGCGAATTTGATGTTGATAAAAGTGATTTGGAAATGTTAGAAATATAGGGGAGATGTGTCAAATTTTTTCCACGGTTTAGCTAGCATTTTAACCTTGATTTTTTGATGAATTTTAATGTTGTTGTTTTTTGCTTATGCATCAGGACTACGACTTTATTTTGGCTTCCGACCTCAACTGTCTTAGCATCGGCTAATCGTCTACCCAGAGGTAAGATTTACATATATATATATATATATATATATAGTATTTGACAAACTACCAAACATAGTTATCCGCCCAAGATATATCTAATAGAGGTATATCTTCGGCAGTCCCTGTCGGGACTGTCCATGATTGTTAAATCTCATACCTAGGGTGTGAATGTGTTTTTAATATGTACTTTACTGATTATTCAGCAATATCTCTTTATTGTTCTTCGAATGCTTAATTTAATTCAAATTTTATTTCAATCCTTGCAGGCATGGCTGAAGAGTTCGAGTTATTTTGCCACGAGTTTGAAGATGAGCAGCAAATGGTACCGGTTCCTTCTACCAGTGTCGCTACTGCTGCTGGCCCATCTACATCTGCCGATGCTGCTGCTGGCCCTTCTACAGCTCTCACTACTGCTGCTTTCCCTTCCATGAGTGCACCTTCTACGAGTGCTACTCATAGACCCAGAGGTAGAGGTCCGACCCGTGGGCTGAAGCTGCAGAAACCGGATGAGATCAGTCTTGTATGTGACAAGTATGAGAGGTATTGTGGGGGCAGCAGGTCAGAGTTCGCTAGTATGCTAGGGACTCTGTCCATATCACATTGCTCCATCAACCACAAATGGCCACAAGTCCCAAAAGAAGTTAAAGAGACCATCTGGAAGAAGGTGCAAGAACGATACAAGATCCCAGACGAAGTGAAGAAGACTGTTCTTTCTGCGGTGGGCGGCAAAGCTAAATCATTCCGCCACTACTTGGTGGAGAACTGGATCACCAGGGTGCCCCCACGCGAGCCTCCGCCGTATGTCGTGTACAACGGCATGATCACCGAAGAGGAGTGGAAAGAGTTCGTTGAGCAGCACTCCACCCCCGAATTCAGGGTATTTTTGTGTGTACTCTTTTCTGAATTAATGCTCATAATGCTTTATACCTGATTTTCAAATTTATTTTTTGTTGTATTGTCTTAACAACAAAGACAAGAACAAGCACGACAAAACCGTGAAGCTAATCTCTACCCCCACACCATGGGACGAAGGGGATATGTGGGCAGCCTCGATTTGTGGAAAGAAGCTGGTTTACTGACGCAGAGGAACGAGGATGGCAGTGAATGCCCGATCGAGGATGTCTCTGAGGCAAGTAGGGTGCAGATGTACCTACTGGGACGCCAGACAACGACCAGCGAAGGTCAGAGGATATTTCCTCATGCTGCAACAGAACAACTGGCTAACCAAATTGTAAGTGTTTGGAAGTAACTGTTAAATAATTTACTTATATACTCAAGTGTTTGTTGATCTTAAATTTAGTGCTAACTTCTTTGACAATTGGACAGTATGAAGCAGCACAGAGAGGAGAAGTAGACTTACACGCTCCTCTTTCTCAAGACGACGCTCTCAATCAAGCGCATGGGAAGAAGGATCACCCGGGGCATGTTCGAGGATTTGGGGGAGAAGTGCGTCAGAAGCACATATTCCCGCCATCTGCTAAGAAGGTTCAGATGAATGCTGTTGACATCAAGGCGATGGTAAAGCGTAAGTTCGCTGCTGAGATCCAACCTAATAAGGAGAAACTAGTTGCTGAGCGCCGAGCTTACGAGGAGAGGCTGCAGCAAGCGTTGAATGCGATCGCACATACGACTACTCAGCAGCAGCATGATCCTCCTCGACCGTCTTCCTCATCCAGTTGTGCTCCGGCCGCTGACCCGTACCCGTTTGCCAACATCCAGGTTAGCTTTGTTTAACTATTTTTCTCCTTAAATAAAGTCTTTAAATAGTATTAGATTGGATGCACTTATTTATTTCACGCAATATCTATGTTTATTAAAGGAGCAGAAAAAATGCCGTCTCCAAATACCATTAGACGGGCACCCTGTAGATGTGGCCTACGGGACGGTGTTACCATCAAGTCCACTCACGCTCATCAATTTCGTATGTCTACCCGCATTCTATGCGCGTGTGACCTTGGACCTGATAATTGAAGGATTTGAGAATGTACACCTTCCAATGGAGTTTGACAATAAATGCATGCTGATTGAAGCGATGGGAGACATATTGCCCTGGCCAGCATGTTATATTGTTGTCACCGATGAGGTAAGACTATTTGACAACATTTAGTATCTAATAAAATCCATTATATAGCATTAAGTGTCTAATATAATCCATTATAGATCCCTGAGCTTCCTCGTCCCGTATCCCGGCCCAGAGAAGAGATCAGCGCGCCGACGGATCCTGTCCACAGTACAAGGGTATGTTCTAGACAAATGTTTAATGTTACTGTAATAATCAATTAGTAATTATCTTTACATTCTTATGCTTTATTGTTTGTGTGTGAAGGGTAAGTATCCAGTGACCCGCGGTGCGAAAAGTAAGAATCCAGCGCCCGTCCGGGCTCACACCAGGACTTCTGAGGCGCCTAAAAGTAGGTTTGTACTGCCACAAAAACTAGTGGATAACTTAGGGCCTCGTCAGGTCAATCTCTACGTCAAGATCATTGCTAGGTCACCTCAAAGCATCAACTTCATGATGACGCTTCCAAAGTCGATGTTTCACTAGGAAGAAGATATGACCACGGCGATCAACTTTGGGGACATCAGAGAGATGATGTGTGGAGATTACCTGAACATTAACATTATTCAAGCTTATCTAAAGTAAGTGTTCTTTCCTCATACTGTAAAAACATATAGAATAAGAATCTATGAAGTTGCATTGGCTAACTTTTTATAGTACATGTGATATAATAGAGGTCTACTTGAGAGATGTCATGAGAAGAACATCACCTTCATTACTGCGGTGTGCCTGGAGCGTTTATCGTTCGACTCAGTCACTAGGGACCCCGGGAGGTTTTGTGAATACATGAAGCATTGCTTCAATGTTGTTGATGAACAAATACATTATTTTTGCTAATGCCGTATCACCAAACGTGAGTTCTGATATAAATTTACATACTAATTAGCTAACTTTTTACCTTCATTTCTCATTTCATTTTGTATTTGAAATTGTAGCCACCACTGGGCTTTATTTATCTTCTGCACTACCACCGTTTCTCTGCTCGTTCTAGATCCACTAGGGCAGTGGACAGAATTCAATACTGAAGGCTTAATCAAAACGTAAGTTTTTATTACTATTTAATTGTTTGTAGGTTTTTTTGAACCAAAATTAATGTACTCGTTCATTTTGCTTAACACTTTTGTTAATATGTGACAGTTGTTACAGTCAAACCCCTCAGGGAGAGTTTGCTGACATGAACGTCGATTACGTCAAGGTTTGGTAATTCATGTATTTCATTTGTGCTGCTTATCTTTATACAATTGTTTTACATTTATGAATTTTGGTGATTTAGTGCCCTACCCAAAAGGATTCTAGGAGTTGCGGGTACTACGGGATGCGGTATATGTACGAGTTCTACGGGTACTTCCCAGTATTTCAGAACTCTAAAGACAAGGTAATACGAACACTGTCTTGTATTTAATTCTTTCGGCAGATTTTTTGTGTCTTTATCTTAATCTCATTATGTGTTCCATTCATTTTATTGTTCCAGATTAAAGAGCATTATGCCCAATCCTCGACTTACAATGCAAAAGACTTGTATCATGTCAGAGAGAGCGTGACAACCTTATTTTTGAGAATGGGGTGGTAGACTAGCTAGCTAGCTTTTTGTATATATTGTAGTGGCATGAAACTAAAATGATCACATTTAATGAATTGCTAGCTGCTGTAACAGATTCTGTTGTATTGAATGTTTTTTTGTTGCTATAACAGATTATGCTGTAACAGATTCTGCTGTAACAGATTATGCTGTAACAGATTTTCGATCTGGTGTATATTAAAGATGTTATCTCTGTTGCAATTGTGCGCAGAGAATGAATTTGTGTTGTTGCTATTTGATTCAGGTGTTGCAATTGTGCAGTTTCTGCACATCTGTTGCTCTGATGCCCTCTGTTGCATATCTGTTATAATTCTGCCTCTGTTGCAATTGTATAGCTTTGTAGTAAAGAAACGGTAATAATAAAAAAAACACTTTAGATTACGGTTATTGGTAAAACCGTAATTTAAAGTGTAGTTAGATTACGGTTATTGGGAAAACCGTAATCTAAAGTCCTTTGGCGCGCGCGCGCCAATGGACTTCAGATTACGGTTTTACCAATAACCGTAATCTAAAGTCCCTGACACGTGGGACCGGAAAAGGGCCTTTAATACGGTTTTAAACCTTAATTAAAGACATCGCCGTCTTTAGTGACGCCCGCGTTGACTGCGGTCCAGAACCGTAATTATACACGGTTTTGGACCGTAATTTAAGGGTTCCATTCCACCAGTGTTTGATGATGACAACTAAGTGCACACTTCTCTTCACTTTGAGAGTTCTCCCTAAGAGGTTCCTCCTAAGTTAAGCACCGGCTTTAAACTTATGCTAAACACTAAAAGCACTATGCAATTACGAAACATTGACATAAGAAAAGCAATTTAAAAGAAGAATTTTGAAACTTAATCGTACACTAACTTCCCCCTCTGGCATCAACAAAAAGGGGGAGTGACCACAAAAGTAGACATGGTACTTGAAAGAAAACATAAATATTATTGACCGAGAGATAATCGAGCAACAGTGTTGAGACATGTTGAACTAACAAATTAAAAAAAAATTGAAGGTATCCATAAGGGGGTCAGTGATGCCTTGAATAGACGAAGAACACTAAGGGGAGATGGGCCTTGCACATCGCAATGGCTCCATCAGTCAAGGCTTTTATGGCTGGTTCCCTAGTAATATCCCTAAATGGCCTCTAGAGTCAAAAGAATTGCGGGAAGTATGAAGTGACTAGTATCAGCAGTTCTCTCTCCCTTCTTCGGTCCACTAGCGATCTCACCACCTCCTCACTGATAGCCTCTTGATGTGACAATTTTCGCTTACTAACCGACTCTATTCTTTCACCCTCCTTGGGTCCTTAAGAAGCAGTGTCTTATCTATTGGTTGTAGCTGCATATTGTTAAGCAACTCCAACCTCACCTTATCACACACACCCCTCTGTTCAACCACATTTCCTTCAACGAAGATCCCCTTTCGAATGAACAGTTCTATCAGAACTTGTCCATGAACCAATCCCCAATTGACAAACCGCCTCTCACTGATGGATATGAGGATCTGAACAAGAAGATTGAGTCACTTCTTGAGCTTCAAGGCATGCATGATCACCACATACCTTAGGGTGACAATGTTTCTGCGTTCTGGTACGGGTGTGATGTTGTGGAGGACCACGTCTATAGAAGAGATATGAGCATAGCTGACCCTTTTCATACCTATGGCCCCAAACCCTTGAACTATCTCAGCCTGCTCACCAGGAGCATTCCAGGTGATTTCCTTATCCAAGGCTACCCCTTTGTTGGGCAGACTGAAAATACTGGTCAAATGTGTGGAGGGTGATTTTTACGGTATGAGTGGTCAGGGGGAGGGGGGAGGGGTCTAACTATGTGATTCTTAATTGAAAAGCCTAGAACCTTAAATTACCATTTTGTGAAGGATGAAAACCCTCAAATACCTATTTTATCGCCCGTCATTCTTAGAAATCTTTATGGCGAATGCTAGTGAGCACTAACCCGATCTCAGTGGGCCCCTCGCGGACTTATGCCCAAGGTCAGAATTAATTAGAGTCGCCACCTAGTTTGACCTAAGATTAACTAGGAAGGAAATGGAAGAGTTCAAAGAACCTTTAATTGAATATGAGAGTTGTTGCCTATGGATATGACTTATCTGATCATACCAGAGATTCTATGTCAGGTTCACACTGGGTTACACCCCTTAGACCAACCTGTTAGCTCAGTTTTTTTTACCTTATCCTATGTGGTTAAATGTCTAGAATCTACTCAGGTTCTAGTCCACTTATAGAATAATTTTAACAATTATGTTATAAAACAATAATTATTATAACCTAAGTTAGCTCACTGGAACCTATTAAGAGTAGCCAACAAGTTTTAACCTAAATAAACTAGGCTACTTAGAGTCTTGGGTCAAGGGCTTGGTAATATAGCTTTTTTCGGGTTCAATTACTGTAATTACCCTTTAAAGCTATTTTTTCCTCTACTCATGTCAATTAAAGGATTATTATAAAGTTGATTTACCTAAGTGAGAAAGCTTCTGAATTTTGGGTTTGTAAACATTATATAACCGAAATTAAAAGTGCTAATTAAACATAAACTAGGGTTTCTAAACTCAAATTAGGTCAAAAGGTTCCCCATCCGTGATCTTGGACCTAATGTCCATGACCATAGACCCAAATCTACTAAATTAATCAAAAACAAAAATCTGCAAAAAGAAAAAAAAATTCAAATGTCTGTGACCACAAACCTACCCTAAAAAGTCATAAAAAATCAAAATTAATTTCTGTCGCCGTCACCGTCTATGGGTGGTTTGGTACCCCGCGCGCCAGTTCGTAACCCCAAACTAGGCGTCCATGGGTGAGGACCACCATCGAATGATGATTTTAAGTTTATTCGGTGGATTTTTTGGCTCAAATGTTGACGGTGAGTTCCCTAATTGATTCTAAGTCGATTAGTGGAAGAAAGTTTTCGATTTGACTTCAAGTAAAAGACGAAACTTAGGAAATAAGTAAAGGGGTAGAAAGTTAAGAAAACTTAGAGAAACACACCACAAAGTCGAATCTTTGTAGGAGATTAACATGGAGAGTATGTGATGGTTATAGGTTGATGAATTCGAGATTTCAAACCTGATTTGAATGCTTCAAGGACTCACCCACGCTCATCGGGAATCTTTAATCTATTTGTTGATCGGGTTTTGGTTGAGCAATAACTCCTAGTGTAACACCCCTACTTATTAATCACTCCTTAAGCCGTCCATTAGCATAATTAAATTGTTCAAACATAGCGGAAATAAACATAACCATATAACATCGGGTGCTACTGCATTACTCACCCATGTGAGTAATGAAACATCAAATACCATACAATAACCACTGTGATGATCGAGAGATAGCATAACTCCAAATACAACATTTAATCCAAAGTATGTGAGCAGTCTATCTAAACCAACATATACCCAAAAGTACAATCCAATAGTATAATCCAAAAGTTGTATACCACGAACTACCCAAGACCCACACTTTGACGTCGGTCTTCTGCAGCTACAAACCTGTAATGTATTGGTTTGTATGGAATCAGTCCCTGCTGAGTATGTTATTATGTGAACGTCATGCACCCTCAAACCCCTTAAATTATTTGGCCGAGTTAACTTGTGGTTCCATTTCATGCTATTTCATATTATAGAATAAAACTGTAAAACATAACTTAAACAATTCCAACATCTCATCCAATCATACATAATCACAAATTTCACAAATAATCATACATATAAACAATCCAATAATCAAGTTCAGATAATAATGATACGAGGGTTATTTTCTTTTAAACTGTTCTCGTTATTTGGCCTTCAAGGCCCTTGGTTTGTTATTCAAACTTTATGAAAGTTACTTGAAGTCTCGTACTAATATTTAGCTGATGATTGTTACTCCATTCATTAACTCTTAATCATTGACAGACATTGTGTTAGAAGACAACATGTCTTCAACCAATTACCCCTATTATATGGCGGGTCACCACCAACGACAGTAGCCAGCACCAACGTAGTGCCTCCGATTCCTTTTATCCTTATTATGTGGAGGGTCACCAACGGCCGAAGCCAGTACCAACGGTAGTGCCTCCGTCCAATGATCAATCTGATCCTTGGAATATAATATATAGAGTGGACTTGTTGCAGTCATCCCCTCATTTGTGATCACAATGTACAACCAGACAATCTTAGATCATTGATTTCCTTAATACCAACATTTCACCAAATTAAGTTTTCTCAATCTCCTTGCCTAAGGTTCAACCCTAGGTGTTATAGTGAAAAATTTCTCAAATGTGTACATGCCTTTTAGGTCTTAGCGCATGCCTAGAATTTATCTAGGATATTCTCATGTTCGAATATGCTTTTACTTGAGAACGGTATTACTATTACTCTACCTAAGGTGTTCTCTTATATTATCTTATGATAATATAAATCATATAATTATCCTACAATAAGTGATAATTTCCTTATCACATCTCATAACTTAATTCAAGTTATATTCGGTTTGCCTTGGTTCGAATAATAACACGCACAGTTAATCACGCAAGATATTCGGGCAATTAAATCACACAAGCATAATAATCACACATATCGTCTTGACATACAATACACACATCCGAACCTAAGGAAATCCTCGGGAACAATCGGATCACACAACAACATATGGTACACTGTAGTGGAAGGCAAGCGTTCAAATCCCGCGCCGGTCATCTAATTCCTTAGCTCTAGAGTATGAAGCTAGGTATTAATACCCTATAAACCATTTCGGTATCTCTTGTAACTACTAATCCCTTCTGTTAAACCCAATGATTAATTATTCGTTATTAATCGGGTTATCACTTTGAGTGTTCGAACCCGGAATTAGCTAATTAATCATTTCCCTTTGTTAGTAACTAACAATGTCGTATAATCTTTACGACTTAGGATTAAGCACTTACCCATTTGCCTCCTTTAATCATATTATATATATACACACACATACATACGTACATACACTCATATAGATTTCATTTACTATATGGTATTAATTTAGTTGACCTTAAGTATTAATAGCCTTACGCCTTATAATTCCAATTTAGTTAATGAATTTGGTCAACTTGACCCCATTGGTCAACTTGGTTGATTAGGTCAATGTGGTCAACTTATTAATTCGGTTAATGCAGTCAACACACTAAATTGGTCAACATGGTTAAGATCATCATAGTCAACACTACTAATGACTTATAAATTCTCAGGTTTAACACCTCTTTTAATTAAGCAATCTTCTGACCATTTATGTAATGGTTTACATAAACTTTAAACCTTATATTAATGACTTAGGTTTATTCCCTAATCATTCTCATACATAATTACATTCCCAAACCTTAGTATATGATTCCACATATTCCAAGTATTCTTATTATTTCATGTGAATTATAACACTCCTCAATTATTGCTAACTTAGACTTCTACATAAAGATCCTCATTCTTAATGTAGCATATATTATAATCCTCACTTTATCCCAACCTTTACTTATAATTTCCAGATTTCCCAACTATAGCCCAATATCATTTAATATTACATTATCCCACCAACATTTTCCTAACTTAACAATTTACCTCCAATTTCAACATCTCTTATAATCCCAACTTCTCATTTAATTTAATCCCAAGTTTAAAACTCAATCCTTCATCATGCCAAACAGACCCCTAACTGCCCATTTCGATTTTCATCCTAAATTTCCCCAATTTTACGGTTTGACCCACCAACTTTCCAAACCTTCCATATTCACCCCAAATCTTTCTTTAATTAAGTTTTCCAACTTTTTTTCTCTTACTTGGTCAACAGCCTAGCCACATCTAAGTTTGACCATATTATACTACATACACCTAACTTTTCTAAAATTATAGTTTGGGCCCACAAGTTTTCCAAGGTTTACAATTTACTCTTAAACTTTACTAAAACATATATTTTTCATCCCTAACCAAATTAACTTCCAACTTTCGGCTATGTTAACATTTGTCATTCTAACTTTATCTTTCTACAATTTCCCACTTATCCTTTTAGTCATATCCTTACTAGATCATCCAATAAACTCCTAATCACTTTTAAACCAAATGTTCTCTCTAACCGTTATCCAAACACATCCTAATTACGTAAGTATTTTCCACCAACTTTATGAGGTGTTTTAAATAATCCAAATAGCCCTTTAACACCAGATTTTAACACCTAAAATAATACCAATATAACCTATGCTTTTAAAAGCATTTAATCCACCAAAAATGCTCATAAAACTAGCAATAACCTTTGGCCATAATACAAGCCATTAAATAAGTTTTCAACAACTTAAAATAGCCATAATAACCTGTCAATTTTCGGACCCAATAATACCCATATAGTCCAAAGTTCAATCTTCACAAATAGATCACTTAAACTTAGTAAAATGACACTTTAAGCCCATAAATCACTTATAAACAAAGTTATACAAGTTAGTATAGGTTTAGGTTCATTCTTAAGTCATTTTAAGCCATTTTTCAGCACTTAAATTCAGCCATAGTCATTGACTCAACTTAAACAACTTAAAACAATAAAATAAATTTTAAGATTAGAACTTACCCTTAATGCTCCAAAGTTTGATTTTTCTCTTGTAACTTTCAGCCCTAACATTAATAATGAGGGGAGATCAGATTTTTTGAAAGAGAAGTGAATAAGATCATGACATAACATAATGTGGTTTCTTGAATACCCTCAAGTCATCATAAAATTTTATTTTGAAAACCTGCCCTCCTCTCTGGGTGAACTGATAATAACATTCATAAAAGCTCAATATGTGCAAACTAGGAAACAAAAGTAACCTTTAAGGCAGAAAACTCCAAAATACTAGGAAGAATATTACAAAACAAAGATGCAGCCAAGCTTTACAAAATAAATAATAACAATCAGCTTCATCTAATCCTGCTTCTTTTGTCTTCTTTTCTTTTATTTTCTTTTCTTTTTTCTTTTTTTAATGCGTTCTGTTTCCTGCTCTTTTTCTACCAGAGGAGGTATCTTCAACTGCCAGAAGAGGCGTTTGGAGGGAAAACTTTCCTAATGAATTCCAGGAAACGTTGAGCATAAAATGTAGGCTCCACGGCCGATATACACACTGAATCAAATTGAAAAGCCTTATATGCGTGTTCGATCTTCTTCCTCGTGTTGTAGTCTTGCAGTATATCAATAATTCCCAAGTATAAAACCACATCGTATACCTCTGGGGAGGCTGAGCCTTCTGAGAATCGTTCTGCTCTGGCAGGCATATTAACTCCCAGCTGGATCTGAAGCCTAATATATCGAGGAATGAAACAAACAAAATGTTTACCAGGGTAAGACAGATTTAGCAGAAAAATTGCATCACATTATTGTACCACAACCAACTGCACATGATAAGGCCCTTGATAATGATAGTTCAGAACTTCTTTACACACACAACTACACCACCAGGTACAACTTACCCAATTTTCAAATTGACCCTAAATAAACCATAATATAGATTATACATGCTGCATCAAATGAGTAATTGTTTCAAACAAGATTTACCTTGCTGTACCAGGAAGGAGGAGATCAACTTCCTCATGACCAGCTGCAGACGAGGTCCGAAGTCGACTACCTCTGACATGTGAGCCCACCACGACACTGTAATCATCCTCTCTACGTGGGACCAATACAAGGCTTTGAGGGTAGTTAGGCATATCATCCTCTATAATTTCTGTCCATGGAAACCAACCAGATTAAATAAGAAATGATAAAAGTTATCAGAAAAAACACACTCAGGCTTTAGCCTAAGTTCAGTCAAAAGACCTCTACTTCATAACGTTTTGATATATATAAGAAATCCTAGTCTACAAAGATACGTTATAATTTAGAGGCACCAGTATAAGCGGAAAGTATACATAAGAAATTCAGCGAGACTAAAACTACCAGATCTAACATAACAACCAATAGAAACTGACACAAAGACGAAAAGAAAGTTGGAGAAATCATAGGCAACTGTATGCTTGTATACCCTCTTCAGCAAGAACTCCCAATCCATCTGTTCTGACACCATCATTGCGAGGCCTGCCCGATTGGAGGTGTTGGGGAGCACGAAAATGCACACCAAGCAACAGACTATAGTCCATAATATGATGTTGCTCCAAAAATCTACTATCAAGCTCCAGCTGGCTGTAAAAGAATAAATACTCATAATGCTCAAGGTATTTCAATCAACAACGCCAATCTAGAGTAGCACAAATGCGTGCATATCAATGAAAGTCTACTGACTTCAAAAAATAGCAGATGGGTGATTACAAATTGTATGTTAAAGCCGACGAGTTGCCTCAACTTCAGAAGCTTTAAGAGGTCTTGGTCATGATCTCTATCTCTGAGTTAAGCAGGAGAAGTCCTAAATTCTAAGCTCACAATGTTCTGAAATTAAGGAGTTCATTGGAAAGAAAGCATGCCAACAACTGCTTACCAGGCTGCCACTTTACTATCTCATACAAACATCCCTATTTCAGTGACTGATAATCCCAAACTATCCATATAAGATAGCTAATTATTTCCATATCTATCGTAATAACTTTATGAAGCTCATTAATAACTAATGCAAATCGGAAGGTTAACATAATGGAGTTACAATTAGGACCAAACGTTTAGATGGTATAGCACAGCAGAGTGAAAAAAAGTGAAAAGAAAGCTCAAAATGTAGCACTGCTTACTTCATGAGATCCTCTCGCCAAGAAGGCTCCAGGTAAAAGCTGTAATTAAGATCCAAATCTTTAAGTATTGTGTTCTCATCAATCTCTACTTTATCTGCAGAACGCCCAAGGGAGGATCCTTTCAGATCAAATCTTCGATGAATCCTTAGCTCAGTACAAAACATATTTCCCATAACCACAAAGCGAAACTGCAAAAGTGGGATCAGTGAAAAATGGTCAGATGATCAAAACATATATCATAGTTTAATTCAAGAAGTTTAAGAGAATCTAACTTCAATCAAACATTTAGTTTTGCTCCTATTTCCGTTCAGGATACAGAATTCAGGTAAAGCAAGTGACGCAGGCAATGCTGCAACGGAAACATCAGAGAAAAACATAGAACTACTAAGATTATTATGCTTTTATCTATATGACTGACTAATAACCTTAATACCTTCTGACCGCTCGACGGCTTTATTCTATGAAGACCAAAGAACTTCGTAATCAGTGTATTTTCATAGTCATGAACATGTTTGTAGTAATCCGGAAGCATTTCCATAAGAACCTGCGCAGCAGAAAATGAGAAGTCAGACATGTTGACTTCAAGTGTAAGTAGCACAGCAATCCGTCTCAAGTTTAAGAGGAAGGTTCCACAACCACAAAGCTCAAAATAATAGTTCCTGATGATGACAATATAATTAACATGCACATTGGATTTATAGAATACAACAAAGCTATATAAGCATATAACATATAAAGGGGCCAGACCTTCACTTCTGATTTCCTGAGGGTTTTAATGACGAACCGGTCATCCTGAGAGAGAAAAAACACACTGCCACTCTTCCCAGGTGATGACAATGTTCTTAAAGCATCATTTCCACATATAGACATCATGTAATCAGCAGCATCAATTCTGAACATTTCCCTCAACATCCTAGAGATGGTGCAAAGTGAGCCAACTCAGAGAAAATCAGTATAAACAATTGCAGAAGTTATCTTCATAGAGGCAGCATATCAGGGAGCAATGATATGATACTTAACAATCCCTGCTATATACTCTGCAAGTGCAGGCAACTAGAAAATGCATGCAGCAGGTACATGCCTTCATTTGACACAAGCACCATTTATAATAGCCCCCTTCTAATATCGAGCAGAATATCTGTAATCTTCATATCCAAACTCTAATCTTAGGCACCCAAATGGGACAAATCTTTACAGAATGTAATTAACATTCTTTAACTGGGAGAAAGTGATTCATAAAGCTTATTAAACAAGGTTTGAACTAGCCAGAACAACCACAGACCTGAAAACCATTGGGCAGTAATCTTTCCATTTGAAATCCTCCGATCGATGCGGAGGTGTCGTTCGGGAACCTTCTTTGGGAAAGTTCCTCCAAAAGCAGGCTTCAGCTCCAAAATCGGATGCCAGAATCATTCGATAAGGAATTGGTGTAATTTTTCCCACTGTATACCTGATAAAGATGGACCGTCCAGTTGGAATCATTCATCCAACAATATAGCAGAACACAATCAAGAAAAGAAATAAAAGGGCAGCTTCTCTGGAACAAGTACTTAACTGTCTCTTTTAAATAAGTTTCTGGCACCCAATAGGGTTGATCTCCACATACAACCCTTGAATTGTTAAGGACAAGATATCAAAACTTTGAAAATGTATAGTCCAAAATTATCGAGCTCCTTAAATTCAACAAGGTAAATGAACCATGTTGGCTGTCTGTAAGGCAATGGGCTTATATACTTATCAAGAAATAATCTCTATAAGAGGAGCAAAATGAACTTGAAAGCATCAACAATGAGGGCACACCTGATTCCAAGCTGCAGACTGAGCATTAGATCGTAACTTCGATGGCCTTTGATGATCGTTTCACCAGGTCTTTTCACCTCCTTAGCCAGTTTCCTGCGCCATCCTTTTCTTCTAGGGCTAAACCGGTTATTTTTCACCACCTCACTGATCAGAACACCTTGCATATATTCCCGGTCTAAAATTGGCATGTCTGCTTCAGCTTCCTTATCTTCATTTTCCAACATGGATTCAGATAGACTTGACAGTGATTCTTTGCCAATAACCTTCTCAATGGATACCTCAAGGCTCCAAAACCTATCCAAGGAAACATTCCTGTTCTCAGATGGATGACGACTAGACATGCGACCCGTTCCAATTTTGCCATTTCCGATGTCAACAGAAGAAGTGTGATGGATATGAGAAACTTTGCTCAGCTTCCTTAAATCTGGTAATAGTCCACGCTTTCTGAGAGATGTAAGGTAGAGCTCTTGCTGAGCTGGAAGTTTGCAACCTTTAGGATAAAATGACCCCTTTCCATCTTTTAAACCACGTGTCCATGTTCCTACATAACGACCACCATCATTCCATGTGTACACTCCAAATCCATGCATCATGCCATCCAACCAACTACCTTCAAAAACATCTCCGTTGGTCCAGGTAAGTGATCCTTGGCCTGACATCTTACCTCTCTTCATATCTCCGACATACACATTCCCATTGGCCCATGTATACTTTCCAGGCCCTTCCGGTGCTCCTTGAATCCAAGATCCCTCAAAAACATCTCCATTAGCGTAGGTTTGATGCCCCGATCCATGTTTACGATTCAATCTCCACCGCCCCTTATAAGTCATTTGACCAGGCCATGCATATGTTCCTTCACCATCTATATAGCCACCTGAAAACTCCCCTTCATAAACTGCTCCAGATGTGAGTGTTAGCTTACCATTCCCATGTCTCATTCCTCTTCTCCACTCACCATCATAGACACACCCATCAGACCACACATACCTCCCCGATCCTTCAGGTATATTATTAAGTGAAGTTCCAGAATATGAGTCCCCATTGGGAAGAAATATCTCTTCAACTCTGAATCCAGTGGATGAAGATGAAGTGCTGCCTTGTAGACCATTTGCTGAAGTTAGGTCTTCTTTCTCTAGAAATGATGAAACATCTAGAGATCTTGTTCTGTCAGCATACAAAAGGATTCCTTCTCTATTTCCACAGAGGGCCACCGGAGCCGACATTCATCTGCCAGAGAGGTATAAATTCCTTGCAGGCTAAACGAACACTCTGATACTTCTTTGGAGCTCTATAGTGCAAGCGGAAGAACCACATGAGAAAATGGTTATAAATTACCATGAAAACTTTTATATAGAAATTTACTTACAAAACTTTTTTTGACACTATACTCTGAGAATTGTAGCAGCATAAAGAGAATATAATCAAAAATTCAAAACAGGGCACGCTAATGACAGACTTCCAATATGAACTGAAAGAAACCAATTGTCCGTACATAAATTTCAGAACATGGTTTAGTTTACATGTCCTTTGGGTATTCTGATACTCCCAGAAGAAGCTATAACTATCAGACATTCAATAGACTATAACAGCTTAGAGAGGAGCTAATTATTTATAGATCCGTTCAAGTTACACATTTCATCATGAACAAGTCGTTTAGCTTCTTAAATTAAAGTGGTCTTATATAGTCAATAAGACAGCTTGTCACATTTCTCATATTCGCAGCGAAGCACATCTAAGTTTCAAATTTTCGCAAAAGGTAGCCCCGAAGGTAAAAGTCAAACCATGAAGATCTGACTAGATCTGTGCATATTTGCATTTTAATTTTGAGCAGATAATTCTGCACCAGAAGAACTCATATAAAAATCCTAAGGTATAGGAGGATGAATAGAAAACTACGGGAGCTTCAATTATGACAATGAGTCAAATTTGATAGTTCCACCATTAGAATAAAAGTAAGGAAAAAGATACAGAAAACCTGAAAGGTAAAATGCGGTGAATAAATAGCGGCGGGTGCCTGGCAAGTGGCAACTGCCGGAAAATTAACATACGTTCACAAATACAATGAAAGTGTAGCCACGCCGCAAATAACCGCACTGAATTCGATCAAACTCCCAAGATATGAAAGAAAGCAACAGGAGGTTAAGCTCGGACATAAATTAGGAGCACAAAAAACTAGTAAAAGTCACCAGCTGAAAGACAAGACAAGCTAGATTGCTCAAGAACTGAAATCCGAAGTCAAGAGCTAGGATAATAAACAGAGAAAGAAAGACAGGGGAACTCACATCTCTGTTAAACTGATCAGAAAGAATGAGCGTTAAGGGATGAGATGATTATCCAATCGTTCGCAGGTGAGCACGCCAGAAACAGACAGAGAGGGGATTGAGCAAGAAGAAACTGTGCTAACACGCAGGAGGCTCAGAGGTGGAGGTAGAAGCTTGCGAGAGGAAGAGGTGGTTGTAATACGCAACGGTACCTGCTGTAGTCGAAATTCAACACCTTTTCTCTGCTACAGCAGCAAGAGGATGCCACTGCGCCTCGGGAAATTAATTTGTATACGCTATAAGGGAGAAAAGGGGAAAAGGAAAAGAAAACTCTTCCAGAACCGGGAGAGATCATATGCCCAAAAAGGTTCTTTTCAAAGGATATGTATTTTCTACTTAAAGGAAACATAAGCTAAAATTGGTTTAAGCTAACCATATTCTATCATCTGAGTATGGTAAGGGGTTATTCTCATATCAGTTTCTTCATCTAAGGGGGCGTTCGATCTTTGACGTTCAAACGCAGTATTTCTTGCGTTAAGATAAATCTGCCTGTAGTTAACCAATGCTAGTCAAGTATACCTGCTTTGGTCAGAATTAGCTCCAATAGAAAAGTGACACTTGTTTCAGTTTTTTTTCAAAAAAGAGATTAATCTGCTTATGGCAGATAACGAACGGACCCTAAGATTGTTACTGAATGCTAGTGTAACAACTAAACATTGTGGAATCACTGCTGAATACTCTGTTCTATATACCACGAACGGGTGGTTCATCCACGCGGTGTACCCAGACCCAAGACCAATAGTTATTCCTCACTATAAGTATATATTAAATGTTTAATATTATAAATAAAAATAAAAAATTTGATGGACATGAAAAATCTGAGACATAAAAGTTAATAAAACAAATGTAGGTCTGATTATGTAACACTAATATTTTAATTTACATAATATTATAAAAATTAATAAATCTATAAATAATAGTAAATTTTATAAAAATTTAAATATATATGACTTGTATAAATATAAATAATATGCATATTTATTGTTCAAAAATCTTTAAAATATTAAAAACTATAGAAAAATATACTAATATTTATATAGGCTTTGAAAACCGTGATTTCAAATGAACATTTAAAAACACCGCTGTGTAGTTAATCATGCTTGAAAATGTACCACACATCTAAAAGCAAGGTTATTCTCAAAACTGTGATTTACGTGCTCGTTCAAAGAACGGGTGATTTCTGACACAATGTAAATCATGATTTATCTTAAAACTGTGTTTTAAAACATTATAAAGCACGGTTTGGCGTCGTACTTTAAACGTAGCCTTTTCAAGCATTTTTTTCTACTCCTCCGTCTCAGTCAAACTATCCATTTTACTATTTGGATGTGTTGTTTGACTTCAATATTTAACCTGTAAGATAATATATTTTTATAAATCTATGTTGTACAATGGAATCCTTATGTGAAAAACTATATATTATATAACTTAAATTTTAAAATTATTTTATCTTATATGTTTAATATTGAAGTGAAAAAACGTCTCAAAAAGTAAACAGATACTTATGATAGTACAAATTTTGTGAAACTTTTTTATGACTGGTTAAATATGTACGGCATCATTGATTAGGATGGATTATTTTCAAAATAAAGAAATACTGATATTTAAAATGATGGATAATTGGAAAAAATATTGCAAAGAAAATTTAAATTGTATACATTTAATAGATCATTTTATAAATTACATGGTAAAGCAGTATCCAAAAACAATGTCCATTTACTTATTTCAAACTTCCAATACATTATCCAATTTGTATTATGATAATTTATAGATTCTTATAATGCAATTCTATTTTTAATTGATTTAAGAGGCATCCATAAGAAACAAGTATCAGGATTCATGGTTCTATGAATTTATGAAATGAGTTCAATTTTATCACTTATTTCTTTTGTATCACTAACATCAATTATCACTTCAACTTCTACTTCTTATTTCATATACTTCTATGTATACTTTTTTCCTAATTTCAACTGATAGCTAACAATTACATTAAAGGAGCCTTAAAACAACTAGTTTTTATATCAAAATGTTGTTATTAATGAGACCTTATAAAAAATAACAAATATAAGAAAACATTATTAACTATCAATATATATTAAAATGAGGGAAGCAAAATTAACTTACCCTCTAACTAAGAAATCTTGAAAGACTAGAACGACTCTGGTACTTAAAAGAACATAAACCAAAATAGAAGAACATTTATGGATCAACTTAGATATTAGTAGTAGTTATAACGAGCAATATAATTCAAGTTTTCATCTAATTTATATAAGTTGTTTTAAAATAATTCCAATATATTTCCAACTTGTAGATCAGCCATATAGATAATTAATTTTGTAAGAAAAAAATTAAGAATTCATCACTATTTCTTTATAAGTATTTCGTTGTTTTCTTTAACATCAGAATAGCCATATATAAAAATTGTTTATATTGTAACTTTTTTTTTATTCAGTTAAACTTTTCGCATAACTTTAAGAGAATTACTTAAGTACATTTACTTGATTACAATTTCATTACTAACTCTATTTACTTTTTATTTGTTAACAATTGTTATGAGCGTATTGAGAAAGAAGGGTAAAATGCTTTCAAAGAAAAAGAAAGGTAAACAGTACACTGAAAATTCCAGTTTGAGAAAATTTATATAACGTTCATTTTGCGTCTTCAGATATCTTTCTTCAGCTGGTTTACGGATTATCAGTTAGGTTATTCAGTTCAGCTCATTCTTTTAGAATCAGTCATCAGTCAATATCAGTTAATATCAACTATCAGTTCGTAGCTATTTAAGCTCAAACTGTCTCTCGTATTCAGCTAGTTTAGTATGTTTGACTGAGTTGACCAATTCAACCCACAATCAACTATCAGTCAATATCAACTAGTATCAGCTATCAGCTAGCAATTATGCAAAAGAATGGGCCTTAAACATAAGAGAATGTAAAAAACACACAACAGGTCGACCAGCCCGATTTTCGATAATTGGCCAGTTGACCTAAGTCACTTACTTTTTGCCTTGACTATAGAATTGGCAAGTTGACCATAAAAGTTCAAGAGACAAAAGCTGTCACAAGTTGCGTTTGAGTTTGTGGCGCTCAAGGAAAGGAACCCGACTTTCTTTCCAGTTGTAATGTGTGTTCATCCTCCACCCACACTTCCACTTCCAAACTTCAATAAAGTTTCCCCGTTTCATAAAAGGCTAATGATCGAGTTTATGTTAGCCTTTAAAAGTCCTTTATCAAGGTTAGTACATTCTGTGTTTTTTATTTATTAAGTACATATATTGCCGTGTTTAAATTATAAATCACTCATTTATTTGTTAACATATTTTTATAAAAAGAGTCCTAACTGTATTTTTATTCTTATATAACAATACATCAAAATATATTTTATTAGAAAGAAAGTATAGCCAATAATAATATTTAAAATATATAAAAGATATAATTCCAAAAAAATTACAAAATATATCGTCTACCTAATATTTATAATTCAACTTAATATTTTTTTTAAAATTGTCACTTTCTCCACCTTCTCCTGTATAATTTTATTAAAAACTGTTTTGTTTCAAAATAAATTATAGAACTGTTAACATATAACCAACCTATGGGAATAAAACTGAAACTATATTTTGCTTTTACTTCATTGTTTTCGAAGAATCATCTCGAATCTATAAAATATTCCCATACCAGAGGATTCTTGTTATTTTTTCCCTTTCTTCGAAAAAAGTTTTTTTTTTTTTGACAGTTCTTCGGAAAAAGTTTCCTCACATAGAAACGGAACAAATTTCCAATTCAAAAAAAAAAAACGGAATATTTTTTTTAAGAAAGAAAAACGGAACAAATTTAAGGCCGGGGCCCGTGACTAGAAACGGCACCTGATGTTAGGTCACCAAATAATAAAATATTGGAGTGGCTTAATTCAGTTAGTTATTGAATTCAAAATGTTAATTCTAAATATTTATATATGAAACTAACATTATATTTAAAAATGGAAAATTATATCCCCACCATCTTTGGCCAATTATCAAAAACTATTGATATGATTTTTTAAAATTAAATTGCTCACCCATCAACTTTCATACTACCTCCGTCTCGCTTTGACTGTCTTGTTTGATTTTTGACATATTTTTTCATTTCAATATTAAATATATTAGATAAATTAATTTTATAAAATTAATTTTTATAATGTATAGTTTATCACATAAAGAATCAACTACAAAACTTAGATTTATAAAATTATGTCATCTTATATGTTAAATATTGAAGTCAAACAATATGTCCAAATAGTAAACAGGACAGTCAAGAAGTGAAATACCCCAAACCTTGGTATGTTGATTAAACATTAAAACATGATTTATTAAGACTAAAAAAGAGTCTTAGAAACATTAGTAAACAAATTTAAACAAAAGAAAACACAAAATGTGCTTTAAAGTCAATAAGAGCTAAAATGTGCTCTAAGCTTGGAATAAGCTTGGGTAAGACCTAATGAACTTACCAAGACCTTATATATATATTAATGAACATATTAAATCAATTACCAAAGAAAACCAAGCTTGAAAACAAGTTAAAACACAAAATGTGCTTTAAGAAGTCTTAAAGCACATTTTTGAAAAATTGTCTTGTAAATGAGTTTTGAGTGGCTAAATGTCCATCATTACTCTTAAATATATATGTGTACTATATAGTATCACATTTGGGTGGCTATATTAATGGGAAATCAAAAATTTCACTTCTAAGTGCCTTGTTTTGGTGAATAGTGCTTTTTATAAGCTAGTTTATAACATATGTTGTATTAAGTAATTAAATTGACAAACAAAGACTAAAGTACCCTCATATTAATAAAGGGGGCCGGTTTCTTAAGTGTGGTGACTCACCACTCACTTGTTATTTTGTTAAACAAATAAAGATGACTAATATAACTACTTTTTACTTTATAAGCATAAATATCTTCTTAAAAGCAATCTTATCTCATTCTCTCTTTTCCTTCCTTCATTTCCCACGGTTCCAAACACCATCTTCCTCCCTTCTTGCTGTTCTCTCACGGTAATACCACCACCACCATTAGAACTCTAGCTTTGACCACTTGTAAAATCTTGCTCACTTGCCCAAATAAAAAACAAACACCACCAATCTCTTCCTCTCATCAAGCTCTTCATTCCTATCTTCTCAAAACTCCAAGAGCCCCATTTCGGTGCCAAGGTGTTCCACCATTGAAGGAGCTTGAGCTTGTATTTTGACATATTATTACTCTCCTTTACTTCTAGGTAAGGAATCTCAAAGAAAAATCATGTTTCCTCCATGTTTTTACCTTGACCGAAAATACACATTGATATAGCTCTTTGTGTGACTTTGTTCTAGCTTCATTTCAACTCTTCATGGACTAGGTGGAGTCCTCTCTTGTTATATATTCAAACTCTCTTCAAAGATCAAGGTAAAACAACTACATTAATGTTTTTGAAACAATGTAAAATTAGGGTTTGCAATGAGATGAAGCTTATAGCTTGAATACTCATTATAATGTTTGTATATTGTTTAGAACTTGACAAGGAATCAAATACCCTACCGGTCTTGTAGTGAAACGAGAAAGGAGTTGTTTGGAAAAGAGGTAAATCTACTAACCTAATGTGGTTTAATGCCTTAGGAGAAATGAGCTTATAAATGCTTGTTAAAACTACCTAAAGAGCAAATGGTGAATGACCTAGTAAATGTTCTCAAGGAGACTAGTAAAATAACATATGTCTTGTTGTATGTAATCGCAGGTTAAAGGCATATATATTGTGGAAATTCAGTGTTTATGATTTAAGCACTTTAAGGGCCTAAGAGCCATGCATTTTAAGGGCCTAAGTGCCATGCAATTTAAATTATGCACTATATCGTGATGTAGTGTGAATTTGGTGAAGTTGTGTAAGAGAGTGTTCTTGGTGTTCTTAGTGTTCTTGTGTGTTTAATGGTGAGAACAATGTGCTTTGGTGTAACAAAATGCTAGGAGAACCTATGTCGAAAATTTAGGAAATGAATAAGGAGTTCATGATGTTTTAAAGGAATTTTGATGAACTAGGAAGTACTCTAGAGTGTAACAAGGACTTAGGCATGATCTTGAGGTTTTAGTAAGTACCAAAGTCACTTTGGGACTTAGGTAAATACTTAGGCAAACTTTTGTAAATAAAGAGAAAGTGTAAACTTGGAGAAGAATTTTCAAGAAGGATATAAGGAGTTAGTTGTGAGAGATGATGCTTGGGAGATGATGTTAAAATAAGGAGAAAGCTTTTGGGATAGTAGTTATCATAGGCATGAAACATCACTTGAAAAACTAGGAGAAAACATTGTAAGTGTTAGGAATTTTGTGAAGATATAAGTAAAGGTTTAAGGAATTAGAAAATGAATTTGATGAGTGTTTAAGGATGTCTTAAGGTGTGTTTAAGGTGCCCAAATGAGGTTAGGGGGTATTAGGTTATATAGGGTGAAGTTTTGAGTTGAATGAAAAAAGGAAAACAAAGGTCTGGGGCAGACCGAACTTGCGACCGAACTTGCAAGTTCGGTCGAGCCCAGTTTACCCTGCGAGAATTGACTTCTGGAATAGACCGACCTTGGGGACCGGACTTGCAAGGTCGGTCGGGCTTGTATTTTGTGTACGGATTGAGTTACTGGAACCGACCGAACATAGGACCGGACTTGGTAAGTTCGGTCGGGCTAAATTTACAAAGGGGAGAAACTCTCGGGAAAAGACCGAACATGCGACCGAACTTACAAGGTCGGTCGGAGTAGAAAATTTTGACGGAAATGTGTTCTGGAATCGACCGAACTTGGACAAGTTCGGTCGGTAAGGTCGGTCGGACCTAAACTTGTAAAAAAAAAAAAAAGAAAAGAATGTGACTTATGTAGTTAACCCTAGGGTGTATAGTGAAGGTAACCTAGGGTAGAATAGACATTAAAACATGTTATACAATCATGTTAAATACTTAGTAAGTTTGAAGTTAAATAAATAATTAACCGACGTTACTAATGTGTTTAGGATTCTCTCAAGGTGGAAACCAATCGAGGCAAGGACCAAGGTATGGTTTTCTTGCAGTCTGTTGTCTACCGTTTTACACCGGCTTGGATGTTGTTTGCTTTTCTGTGTGTTACGACCTTATAAGATTAAGGCATGAAAAGAGTTTACAGTTGTTATACATTAAGATGTTGTAAGGTTGTGACTCCTTTCCCTTGGTTGTCTAACAAGACCTAAATATTTGCTTGTATGTGACTTAACAAAATATTGTGTGATCACTAACAAGTGCTAATCGGGGGAGTGAGGAGTCCGGTTGTTCCGGCCACGCGTGTGATGGACGGGAGTCGATATCATATCCGGTTCGGCTCTCTTGGTGTATGTATAGGTGGTATTCCAATTTGGTTTCTACCTTCCCTTAGCTTATCCAAAGCTAGTTACTGACTCACGTCGGGCCACAGGGGCATACGTATGTTTCGGTGTGCTTGGGATTACTATATCCGACACACCTTGGGTATAAGTTAACCGTTCTATATAACTGGACGGTAACGAGGTTGGTAACGAGCTTAACATGGGATTAGCAAAAATCTCTAGGCTCACATTGTATACTAACTATGGTGGAAGGTTCCTTGTGAGAACCGATTTTATGGTGTTATGTATTGTTATGATGCTATGCAATTTCCCTTGCTATGCTATGGTATATATATATATATGTTGGATGTTTTAAAATGAATGCCATGTTATCATGACAATTGGTTGCGCGTATCCCGGAAGCCGATGGGCTGCGCGTTAGCCATACCAGCAAAGGTTGCTGACCCCCTCGGGGGCTCCATATTTTATTGCAGGATGAGGATCGAAGAAGCGGAGTGGCTCTAGATCCTAGGTCGATGAAGTACTTTTGGTTGTTTTGGAGGTTGAGCCCGGGATGCGCCTGTGCTCCCGCGGCGTTATATTTTGGTACCGTTCGTTAAACAGTGGTGGAGGTTTACAGTTGGTAGTGGTGATGTAAATTAAATACTCGGTATGGTTGGTTATGTTTATATATGGATGTTAGATTCTATGCTCGGGAGTCTGATCATCAGACCGATACACTTGTATTTATTCTGCCTAGTTAACCACGTGGGTGGTTAACAGCGTTGTAACACCAAAGCGTTTGGTTATTGTTTGGTTGGTTATTTCCGCTGCGATTTCGGTAGTTGATAGGGGCGTTGTAGGGGTGTTACAAGAAGGGACAGAGGGAGTATGTTATATGTTCGTCACTGATTATGCTGATTCCGTTAATTCTTACTACATGTCAGTTTTTAGTTGTTATGTTGTATGTAGACATGGCTTATTAGAGGAACAAGCCACATCAGCTTCAAGTTGGCTCCCTCTCCTAATTTTTGTTGTTTCTCGAGAGAGAGACGTTTTATTTCTCATCTCCATAGACCTTCATTGACGACGCTTCTGGCTCTCCCCTTTCTTCTTCGACAGCTCGGGTTCCTCTGACTGGTGATGGGTTTGCTTGGTTTGAACCTTAGCGAGTCTTTGGTTGTTAGACATGTGCTATAGTGTTATACATGTTTGAATAGATTGTTGTATTAGGCTATATGATGTACTTTTATAGTGTGTATACTTAGGTTTACTTTACTGTATTTTTATCTCATTCATTGCATAGGGACACGGGCATATAAATAACAGATAACTAGCCCAGTCCATTTCAGTAGACATATATACTCAACCACTAATAGAGTCGGTCAATATTTGACCGTCTCCTTCCCTGTAAACACGACGTTATTCTGTCGTCTTCTTCCATTCATGAAATAATAGATGAGATCACATATTCATTGACATACTCTATCATGGTACTAGAACAAAATTCGGTTCTCTAGCAGAGAAACATGGACGATGACTCAGGAAAGAAGATAAAAACCAATACGGGAATGACAAGCAGTATCGATCCACTCTATGTCGCCGCCACTGAACAAACCGGCCAGCCCTTAGCCCCCAAATTCACCGACGAGGGTTTCTTGGCCTAGAGTGGACTATGCAGGAAGCTCTAACTGCAAAGAATAAGATTGGCTTTATAGATGGCAGCATCACGCAAACAAATAGCCAAGATACAGTCCGGACAGTAGCGTGGAAGCGGGCGAACTCCTTGATGGTCACCTGGATAATCACTTCGCTCGCTCCCAATATCGCACGAAGCGTAATGTATACCAGCAACCCAAAGCAGATATGGGACTGGTTATGTAAGCGATACGAGAAAAAAAACCTCACCACCCTGCACAACATCAAAATTCAAATCGCAAGTTTAAGGTAGGGAGAGGATTCCATAACCGACTACTTTATGAAGTCGAGAGAAGTCTGGGCACGATATGACCTAGTTAGACCAATCGACAACTGCGATTGCTGTTCTTCCTGTAAATCACAAGACAATCAGACAAAACAAAGCCAAGGAAGAAATCATCCACTTATTGATGGGCTTAAGTCGACCCTATGCTCAATTGCGCGGTCAGATATTGGCAATGAGCGAAATCCCAACACTCGAAGAGATCTTTTCGTTGATTGTGCAAGAAGAAGAGACGAGAGAAAGTGTCTATTCGTGGAATGAACCGGAACAGTCGCTAGCCCTAATTTGTAAAGGGGGAGATATTCGACATTCAACAAGCAGTGAACAACCAATTCTTCCCCAAACTATAGAAATTTCAACAAGAGAGCACAGTCAAAGAACACCACTAGCGTCAAGAAGGATCCCCAAAAATGCTCCAACTGCTGCAAACTCGGTCACGGGCGCAGCAATTGCTGGTGGATCGTAGGATTCCCGACCTACGATTCAAGAAAATCCAAAGAGACAAAGATAGGGTCTGTAATCTCAGAACAAATTGGAGGAAATCCAAACATGAACTCCAGCAGCGAAGATTCAGTCCCAGAATCCCCCGTAAAAGGGTTTAGCCCATATCAACTGCAACAACTGGTATCATATCTTCAACTTCAAAGGAGTGCAGACTGGTCGACCAAACAAACTGATTTTGGCGAGTTTATAGGTAAGTTTCAAACACCATTCAACTTACTACCATGTCTCAATTCTAATGCCAATTCTGCAATACATAACCAGCGCAATCTATGAATATTGGATTCTGGTGCCACTAAGCACGTCAGTGGCAATAAGACCCTGCTTACAAATTATGCTAAACTTGAACCGAAGAGGGAAATAACCCTACTAGATGGAAACAAAAAAACTATTGATTTTGTTGCAAACTTTCTGCTGTGTGGTGAGACTTGTTTGAAGAACATAATCTTTATTCCCTCCATTATGTTCAACATTATCTCTGTTTCTAGACTCATGGAGGACCTTAATGTTGCTGCAATCTTCAAGGGAAACATTTGTATTTTGCAGGACTGTAAAACTGACCTTGCGAAAGAAATAGGAAGACAGATTTTTGGTTTATATGTGGTAGATGTAGGCTCTCTATGTGATTTCATTTTGTATAGAAAGCAACTATCAATTGACTGCGTGAATGTTTCTGTAAAACCTCATAGAATCGATGATGTTAGCAATCTGTTTTGTGGCATAAGACATTTGGCCACATCTCTGCGAAAATAATGAAAAAAAAACATTAAATGTTCATATACCTAAACACTTAGAGATGGGAATTCTACAATGTACTATCTGCTACAAGGCAAAAGCCAAACGCCTCAAATTCCCTTTGTCTGAAATCAAAAGTAACGAACCATTTGATTTAGTTCATGTAGACATTTGTGGCCCCATAAGGATACAAACCTTAGAAGGCTACAGATATTTCCTGACACTCGTCGTTGACTATTCTAGAGGGACATGGATAGATCTTCTTAAGTTTTTATCTGAAGCAATGAAAAAGATTAAGAACTTTGTTAAGTTAATCAAGAGACAAATAAATAAACATATTAAGACAATTTGAAGTGATAACACACTTGAACTAGGAAAGTCACCAAGAAGGAACCAAATTCTTCACTCAAGAAGGAATAATTCACCAAACAAGCTGCCCACATACCCCCCAACAAAATGGGGTGGTAGAAAGGAAGCAAGACAACCTCATGGAAATAACTAGAGCCCTTCTCTTCCAGTCGGGACTAGATAAGAATTACTGGGGTCATTGCCTTGAGCACGCTACATATCTAATTAATAGAATGCCCAGCAAGGCCATACATAATATAACTCCTTTCAAGAAATTGTATGGTGATACACCCAACTACAATGAGATTAGGAGTTTCGGATGCCTCTGCTACATGGCTAATGTCAATCCCATAAAAGGCAAGCTTGACCCCAGATCCTCAACTTGCATATGTATAGGAATCCCCAAGAACACAAAAGGACACAAAGTCTTAACCCTCGAAGGAAAAGAGCTCAGAGTCACACACGACTTAGTCTTCTTTGAGGACATATATTCCTTAACGGATGACAATTGGACCAAGCACCCAAATGAGAATCAACATGATATAGATCTCTTCTTCCCTTCCCCTAATTCTTCGGTTGAGGATGACTCTTGTACGTCTCAGCTTTCTGAGGCAAGAGAAGAGTCACATCCTCTCGATGCCATTCTAAAGCCAACCATAGATGAACACACCACACAACCCGTAGAACCTAGAAGGTCAACTCGAGTGCACAAGCTTCCTCAAGGTATTATGATGATTATGCTATGTCCTCTATCATAAACAACCAGAATCCTTTTTCCAACATCCTTGCCCAAAGACTTCACAACACCAATCCTTACACCCATCAACAACCCCCTTTGAACACCCTCACTGATCACATACCAAATACCATGATCCTTTCATGCTCCCTACATCAAAATAAAAACAAACTTTTGACTCACTTGCACAACCTGAAAGAACCTATAAACTTCAAAGAAGTAAGCAAGGACACTCATTGGGTCCAAGCCATGGCTGAAGAATTTAACAACTTAAAAGAAAATAAAACTTGGACCATTTTAGATCTTCCCAAGGGAAAACGTCCCATCAGTCGTAAGTGGGTTTATAAAGTTAAACTTAAAGCAAACAGAGACATAGAAAGATTCAAGGCAAGACTTGTTGTGAGGGGATTCACCCAGTAGCAGGGGCTCGACTACGAGGAGACTTTCTCCCCCGTAGTTAAATTAACCACGGTTCGTGCCCTAATAATAATAGCCATAAAAATGGGTGGATCCTAGACCAGTTGGATGTCAACAACGCGTTCCTCCATGGAGATCTTCATGAGGTTGTCTACATGAATATACCCGAAGGTCTAGAAGTTGATAGGAAAAACAAGGTATGCAAGCTACAAAAATCCCTTTATGGGCTGAAACAAGCCTCCCGCCAATGGTACGAGAGACTTGCTACTTTCCTTAAAGGGCTAGAATTCTAACACTCATAGAACGATTATTCCCTTTTTGTAAAGAAAAACAAAAACAGTATCATCCTACTAGGCATCTATGTGGATGATATCCTAGTCGTAGGAAATGACATCAAGGAGGTTAAATTCCTAAAAAAAAAAACAATTTGATAAGGAATTCAAAATCAAAGACCTGGGAAGATTAAATTTCTTCCTCAAAATGGAATTCTTAGAAACCGACAATGGTGTCATCATGTCCCAACAAAGATACATCAACCAGATCCTTCATGACTTTCATGCCCTAAGCATCAAACCTTCCGTCTCTCCACTCCCAATCAGCATCAAACTATACAAAGATATTGACTCTAAGCTAGAATATCCAACAACATATAGATTCCTTGTAGGAAAATTGAATTTTCTCACCAACACTAGGCCCGATATTTGTTATGTTGTTTAGTTCCTCAACCAGTTTCTTCAAGAACCCACCACGAAACATCTAAAGGCCCTTTCATACCCTATCCTATGTTAAAGTAACATCGGGTTTCAGGCTGTTTTTCAATAAGAAGCCAAACCATAAGTTAGAAGCCTACTATGACTCAGATTAGGCCTCATATCCAATCACATGAAAGTCCATATCCGGATATTACATACTCTTAGGTGGTTCCCCTTTGAGTTGGAAATCCAAGAAACAGACCATAATAGCGCTATCCTCTGCCGAAGTAGAGTACAAGGGCATGCGACAAGTAATAGGAGAGCTGAGCTGGTTGAGCAGGCTTCTAAACAAAATTGGAGTCAAAAGACATCACACCGGTTCCTCTCAAGTGTGACAACTTATCAACGATCCACATTGCTCGGAACCCTGTATCACACGAATGCACGAAACACATCAAGCTCGATTGTCATTTCGTGCAAGAAAAACTACAACCAAGCCTCATCTAGGTACAGTATGTCCCTAGCACACAACAACTGGCTAACGTCATGACGAAAACACTCACAAGTAAACAGTATCATAACTCTTCTCGTACTTTAGGCATGCAAATTCCAGACAACGGATAACTGCCCTTTGTTTTCTTTCTTTTTGCAGGTATAGGAACCGCGGAGGCAGTCTAGTTCATCCATGAAGCAAAGAGCACACCTTCTGCCCCCCTTCCCACTTGAAGGGTGTATTCTTTGTGGGAGGGTGTTAGACATGTGCTATAGTGTTATACATGTTTGAATAGATTGTTGTATTAGGTTATATGATGTACTTTTATAGTGTGTATACTTAGGTTTACTTTACTGTATTTTTTATCTCATTCATTGCATAGGGACACGGGCATATAAATAGCAGATAACTAGCCCAGTCCATTTCAGTAGACATATATACTCAGACACTAATAGAGCCGGTCAATATTTGACCGTCTCCTTCCCTGTAAACACGACGCTATTGTGTCGTCTTCTTCCATTCGTGAAATAATAGATGAGATCGCATATTCATTGACATACTCTGTCATTGGTATGCTTTGACTGTTTACTTTTAGGGTTTATGGTGATTAAATTGGTTGATTTTAGCGAGTCTCTTCCCTAGCAATTAGGTATCTGTCAATTTGGTTGCTTTTAATTGATTTGGTCAATTAAGAAACTTTTTATTTGTCAATTTTATTTCTTTTGATTTATTTGTCGACTAAGAGAAGGGGTATCTATCGATTTGGTTGCTCATGAATTATTCGGTCGATTGAAAAACATTGTATCTGCTGATTTGTTGCTTTTGATTGAATTGATCAGCCGAGAAATGGGATATATGTCCATTTGGTTGCTTTTGAATGATTTGGTGGATTGAGATACTGGGTATCCATTGATACAATCTATTTTATATTGTTGAGTTTATCTGTTTATTTCGATTAGTTTAGTTGTGTGCTTGCTGATTTTTTTACTTGAAAACTGTTTTTTAATGGAAATGGATCCTTGTATTGAAGTAATGTATAAGGGTGGACGATACAAAGTTGAGTCACTATTAGATCTGGACATATACTCTAATAGAGTTGGTTGATGATAGTGAGAAAGTGATTAAGAAAACTACAGGATTGCTAGAACCAAGATGTCTTTCTACAAGTACCCTAAAAGCAAGGAAAAAGTTGAAATAAGGTGTGATAAACAGCTGATAAACCATGATAATAATCTCTCCTATCTCAGGCCCTTCCATGTGGCCAGACTCCGATGACTTAAATATTTGCCCTCCCCCTCCCCCCTCATTCCTTAATAAACTACCTGGCAAGCCAATGAAGAACAGATGAAGAGAAGAAGGTGAACCTGAGTTGAGCACTAAAATATCTACCCATGTGACTTATGGGCACTGCAATCAAAGGAGGGAAGAACTCTAGGACATATTCAAGTCATATGAACATAGGTAAAGGTCAAGGTGTAGGTCTTTTACCTGTGCCTAAAAGTGGTGATGGCAATGGTGCGACACAAGATGACACTTTGGGTGTCCCACCGGTTTGGAAGAGGAAAGAAGTTGAAGTTGTCTCTTTTTCTAGTTCTGATCGGAGTAGAAAGATGAAGACCAAATCACAAGGTGGTTTCTTCTATTATATTGTTTGTTAAATGCATCTTTTTTGTCACCACTAAAAAATGACTTTTCTTTTGTACTAAATGGTTTCAGGAGTTTAACAGGTTTCATGAAGTTGAAGAATAGAAAGACGAAGACTAGAGTGTGGGTGTATTACCCTTTAACTGTATTTTGTTTTGTTTAAGACATCTAAAGCATTATGTTTTGGTTTGTTCAAGACATCTGAAGTTTTCTATTTTGGTTTATTCAAGACATTTGAAGTGTTGTGTTCATATTTTTTATTACCAATTTTGTTCAAGACATCATATATTGTATTTTGGTTTGTTCAGATTATCCTATTTCTTTGGTGAACAAGTTAGCAGATTGTGGAAGAGGGTTACTTATTCGCTCTTCTACAATGACATATTTGCTATTTTTTATCTGATGGAGCAAGTTGGTTATGTCCTTTTCCTAAAGCGCACTACTGCATACAAGATGATTAATTAACATTTGACAGAACCAAAGTTTAGTAAACTTGACCATTTAAGAGGTAAAATAGTTGACATTACGTATAGGATACCATATTACAATACTAGAGAGTAGATAGCTAATTAAACTAATGTCAAAGGTAACCAATGTCAAACGTAAACTAATGTCAAATCATTACAAGATTTAATAGCCAAATTAAATTAGCTTCAAATACAATACCACAATCGTTCAACTATTACATATGACATCAGAACGATCTTGGTTACTTTCAACTTCGTATCAGCCTTATCTCTTTGAAAAGTTGTTTCAGCTCTAGTATTTTATCACCGAGTCTGAACATTTGCTCTTGCATGGCCAGCATATCACCATTAGGGGCACCAGAGGTTACTTCTTCACTGTGAATATCATACCTTGACAAATAAGCATTGCAATCCATTTCATACCACCACTTGAATATCTATTAGGAGAATCGCATTGGTAAACAGTTTAGGATAATTATCACAAGTAAGAGATACACAAAATTGATCTTTTCTGTTACAGTTGCACTTCACATTGTAGAATGTGAAGCGTCACTCTTTCTATTGTTGGATGACGACATAGAACAAAAACTATCTGCTTTAAATGTATAAGTTACCTATCAATAAGAAATAACAAGGGAAGAGACATCTAAGCTGTAAAGTTGGATATGAGAAACAGTTTTGAGTAACAAGAATTCAAAAAATATGAGCTCATATTAGAGACTTGTGATAAGTGGTGAAATAGTGCTATTTCAAGGTCTTTATTCACCTTCATTTAATTTGGTGCTAACTTATTTCACCACTTTATGGAGTACTTTTATGATTAATAGTGAACTTATATAGTTTAATCTATTGATAGGTAAAAGCTCATTTTGAGCATAATTTTGGGTTCTTTTAGACCTAGTAGAGTGCATCAACAGATTCCCCATCTCTCAAGCTTTATAACACCACAAACGGGGAGCAATACCGAGCCACAACGAAGATTCTAGGCCCTGCGCAAGTTAGAGAGAATTACTACTGGTCTCGACCGACCTTAGGACCGACCTTGGAAAGGTCGGTCGGAAGTTCTGGAGGCTGGAAATGCTCATTCCGGAGGCCGAAAGCTACTGGAATCAACCGACCCTGGGACCGACCTTAGGTAAGATCGCTCGAGCTTAAAAACGCGCATGTGCTTCCTTCGCCAGGGGTCCGACCTACCCTTGAGACCAACCTACCCTTGAGACCGACCCTAGGAGGGTCGGTCGAACGGAAAAATTTCCCAGTTTTGTGTTTTGAAAAGCGGGGTTTGGGGGCATCTATTCTCATTATTCAACACCCACGACTCAAACCTGAAAGAGAGGGGAGAGAGGCGACCAAGAAGAAGAAAAAAAGAAGAGAAGAAGAGAAGGAAAAATAAAGTGAAGATTCTACCTCCATTGAAGCTCTATAGCTCCTCTAATGGCTAAATCCGTCTTTTCCCTTCTTTTTTCTTTTTTAATGGTTGAGTAGTCTCATTTTGTATCCTAGGATGGGGTTTGACCCTAATATTACACATTGAATGCTTGTGACCTAACTCATTGAATGCCCTTGTTTTATCTCCTTCATTATCAACTAATGCTTTAATTTGATCGACTATGGCATTTATGGTGGTTTCATTCAACACTTGAGCTTGAGTTTGGAACTTGACCAAAATGAGGGGCAAACCCTAACTTTTGCTCTCTTGATTTTGAGGGTAAAATCTTAGCGCTATTATTTAAGAGCTTTTGCTTAATGCTACTTAGTGATTTAAACCTTCTTTAATTAAGAGGTTTGGCTAATTAGGTAAGAATTGATTTTCCCATGATTTGGGGTTTCATGAATTAAGCTCTAGTATACAAGGAGAGAATGAGTTAAGGAAATGAGATTCTTCGGGTGATTTAGGTGATTCCCCACTACCCTAGGGTACTTTTCCACCCATTCCATCAACACTTGATTTACTGTTTTATTACTTTTCCATTTACTAATAACTAAGCTTGCCTCTGGCTATACCCCCATTTACAATTTTTGTTTGCACTTTACTAAAGTACAGAAGCTTGGGATTTAGAAACCAATTTCCTTATGGATACGACACTTGCCATATTACAATGAATTGGGAGCACTTGCCCGTTTAGCATGGTCTTTACTCCTTATGCTAGTAATTTCCTTAACAACTTGCCCCATCATCATAGCTATCGCATTTGGTATTAGCAGATCAATGGCTAACAAAATATGTGAAGCACTTCCATATCCAGTTCATATGGGCAGGAGAAACACGGGTTTGAAAATTTGCGTCTACAATCCAAAATGAGAAACTATGTAGTTTTCTCACAATAAGAATGAAGCAATATAATGGCAACCATTATCGCTTCAACAACCCAAATGGACACAAACTGGAATCGCTTAAACACAGATTCGTTTCAAAGATTAAAACTAATACTAAACAAAATAATAGAAAATCATAATGCCCATTCATACCAGCATGTATCATTGGCAACAAAACCCTAATAACCCACCAATGAAATCCATATATGGTTCACAACCGACAAAACTGATCAATAAAATATGGTTCACAATCAATGAAACCCACCAACGATAGCCAAATATGGTTCATAGTTGACCAAACCAACCAACAAAAGACAGATTGTATCGGTAGATTCCCCAAGTTCTCAATCGACCACATCAATCAAAAGCAACCAAATTGACAGATACCTAACTGTTAGGGTTTGACTTCATTCAGAACAAAATCGACCAAATCAATAACCTTGCACATTCATTTATACATAGATTGGGTGAAAACCCTAAAATATCGAAGCATACTAGAGACCTGTTAGGGTTTGAACCAAGCGAACACACCACCAGCTGAATCCAGGCCGTTTGAGGGCGTCGGTGAAAGGCGACGGCAACCCACTTCCAGTTGAATCCAAACAAAAGAATTAGAGCGGTCGAAGAAGAAGGGAAAAGCAACAGTGGCGGAGCCAGGATATAAATTATGTGGAGTCACTGTTATTTGAAGAAAAAAATTCAAAATATTTGATCATAGTTGGATTTGAACCTAGGACAACTCACTCAATATTTATATCCCTTACCACTATCAGAGATATTCAGAATTTCATCTCGGATGATACTTTTTTAGTTTGGGATAGTAAAGGGGATAGAAAAAAAAGTAGAAAGAGGAAAAAATGAAAGAGTTGACTGATAAAATAAGGGACTTCTTCTGGGACTTCTCGATAGTCTTATTATTTTAAGATTGACTGTGCCTCTATAGTACCATAGTTAATAATTCCCGAACTATTTCTTTGATATCCAGGCTCATCAACTCTGCAAAGCTTAAAGGTATTCATATTATAAATCTTACTAGAGCTGCTCATATTTTATCAGAAGCTTGTGATTTACTTCTTCTTCTTTTTCTTGACATATGGGGTCATTATACTATATACATATAAAGTCTAATTATTATTATTATATATAGGAATCTCTGAATTCTTCGAAAAATGTGTGGTCACGTGGGGTGATCTGCCTCTAGAAAGCAAGAAGATTCGCTAGTGAAGGTCGAAAGATACGAGAAACAAAATGTCTCTCGAGAGAAAGAGAGCAAAACTTGGAAGATGGAGCCAGATTGGAGCAGATGCGGCTTGTTCTTTTAATAAGCCTTGTCAGCATACAACATAAGAAGTAAAAAACTGATATTGTGGCAAGAACTAAAAGAATTAACATAGTTGGTGACAAACATAAGATAAAGGAAAGTTGGTGGGAGAGCACTTTAATTTCAGAAACCATGTAGGTGGTATAGATAATTGGTCAAACCTCATGTGTGGACATGCACATTTGGACAAAGCTTTAGGCGCCCATGTACATTGATGGGTTTTTTCTTTGTCCAAACAGGGTGCGAGGACGGTGCCAGGGTTTACAGTTCGACTTGCGTCCGGACTTGCAAACCAAGACACAAGTCCGGACACTCTTTTGTTTTAAGTCTCGGCATGTGTCCGGACTTACAAGCCCTGACACATGTCCGGACACAACCACATAACGTTTGTCGGACATATGTTCGAACTTATCTATTTTGAATCTCGGTGTGTGTCCGGACTTGTAATCCTGGACGCATGTCCGAACAACCATCGGATTTCGCCTAAATGTTGGTTCGAGCTCCATTTTGATTTCTATTTGTAGGGTCATGATCCCCTATGTGTGTATAATCTAATTTGACATGTTTTAGTGCGCATTTAGATGCCTTTTTGTTATGACTGTATTCGTTCTGTTTATGATCTTTCAACTACTTTGAAAGTGTATTTCGATCTCTAATTTCTGTTTGGCTTTTCATGCTTTGCTAGTCTTGGCATATGACCTATGTTTTGGCAATGACTTCAGTTTCTTTATGTAAAGCTATTTATTATATTGTTTTGTTCCTTCTTAACAACACTTTCTACTCTGAAAGCGAGCCTCTGCTTTGGGACCTAGTTAATTAGCCTTCTGAGCTGTGGATGACTGGGTTCAGTTATCCCGTAGTATGCTACGCAGGACGTCCTTGTGTTTTCTATTCCTCTGGTTTTAATGGGATAATTAGGTAGCGACGGGTTTGACTAATGGTCTCAACCATTTATGTGTGGATCCTTTGACCCATAGGGCCTTCTTCCATTTGTATGTGAGTGCTATGAACTAGGGTCCCGCTCTGTTTTATGAACTGCTCTATTGTGAACCACTCTGTTCGACATCCACTCTGATTTGAGCACATTCTGTTTTGTGAACACTATGACTCATGGTTTCTTTTTCTATTTTGTTTCTGATTCTATTTATGTTCTTCTGGTCGTTTGTCATGTGACTTCTGTTTTCTAAAAAGTATCTGGTTTCTGTAATGTTTTCTGTTGTTTAGCTATCTGTTGGGACTTCCACTTTCCTTTACTCTGTTTTTTGGACTTCATTTTTTTTAAAGGCTTCTGCCTCGATTTTGATTCTGATTTGCTAAACATATACCTATATGTATAATATGTTCTGTAAATTGTTTTGAGCATGCTCAGACTGATGAAGTATATCACTGCTTAGTTATGTAACACCCCTAATCCTAATCATGTAATATAATCGCAAGTCGTAGCGTAACAAAATATAATTCGTAGCGGAAAATAAAACTAACTACCGTTGGTGTTACACGCCGTTACCCACCCATGTGAGTAACAAAGCAACCTTACTCCATCAATCAACTTCAGCTCCCAACCGCAGTGATGACCAGATACTGAGTACTCTTAAAGTTACAATCCAAATCCAAACAACAAATGAGCAACTAACCCAATACAACCGAACTCCATAATACAATACATCAAAATACTAATAGAGTAATTTATTAAAATACATCAACTACCCAGCGTCCCGCTCTCTGGCTTCGTGTCTCTTCTCAGTAACCTGAAATGTTTTGCCCATTGAAGGGCTCAGCAAACTATATGCTGGTATGCTAAATGTAGTCTTAAATCATTTGGATCCCTTAAGTCGTTTAGCCATCTTGATATTAGATTCATTACATGCTGTACCGGTTTACAATAATAATAACGACTGTAAATATTTAAACAATCACATAACAGTTCAACTAACAATATTATCACACAACCAATAACCAATAATTAGTAACTAATAACCAACATTCAATAACCAATAACCAAACAAGATACGCGTATTATTTAACTGTACTTGTTAGTTGACCTTATGGTCCTTATCCTTTTAACCAACCATTTAAACCTTCCAATTAATTTCCACCTTGAGCGTCATGTTAGGACAACCCTTAATAACTTATTAATGGACAGTAGTCCCCTGGGTTCCAATGGAACCGTTGCCAGCTGACCCTGTGGTCCTAGATATTTTGTTTGCCTTGAAGGCGACCAATTCGGTCGAAACCTGTGCACCAACAGTAGTGCCCTCTGCCATCATCGAATGTGGATAATGGATCCCCTTGAGTGTCTCGTGATAGTAGTCTCTCGTAGTGATCACGATGCGTAACCAGATAGTCGAAACTAGCTGGATTCCTCTCTTTGTTAGTTAGCCCTTTAGTCAGTGATACAATATCCAATCCTTGAGTTAAGACTATAACAATTGACCATCAGTTAGGTTCTCGTAATACCTAAAGGTCATCTAGTCTTGTTCGAGTTTAGATGTATAAACCTCCAGTCATAAGACGTTCACGTAAAATAAAACGCAATGGTGTCGAGCAATACAGTATACAAGTTCATATACATAAATCGCGGATATCGCTCTTAGCAATTAAACACACAACGTCTGGACTTCAGGAAAATCCTTAGGACATTCAGACCACACAATTAACATACCGTTCACCGTGAAAATTGCTAGCTTGACAGTTCACGCTTAGTAGTTTCTCCCCGAAATGCTGTTATATATACATGCAAATGCCGGGTAACATTAATACAACTAGCGTTAACTATTACAATACTGTTATTACAGAACTACTACCGTAGTATACTAACCCCGTATGTTCTTTATTTCTCCCTGTTATTTAACAGTGGTTCGAGGTAGTTTAACAGTTCGTTATTTTTATGTAGTAACTACATGTGATAATGAATTTCTACCTTATAGTATATTTCCTATTTTATGGTTTATCTTCATCTCATTAATTATATGCTCATAATTATTTTCACTTATTCTACATATTAATATAATTTGGTCATTTTTATTATAACCACAATTATTTCATAAACTTTACATTATACTCCATAATACATTATATTCCTTATTTTTAATTCCTTACTTTCTTAAATCACAAAACAAACCTTATAATTTCGGTAATTATAAATTGAACAACTAACTTTCGCAAATTACCATATAACCACATATATTTTCGGTTTCAACACATACTTTCTTATATTACAATTTAACCCTAAAAACTTTATATAAGTTACATATTAACTTATAAACTATAGTTTAATATTTAATTATCTTAAACACCGAAATGACCCATAACTTTCTACAATTTATGTTTTCACCCCATAACCAATTTGGTTTTACATATGAACTTTTATAAATTACATATTCACCCCAAAACTTTTATAAACTTAATATTTTATGTCATAAATCATTTTAACCCAAAGTTTTTGGTCAACACTTTGACCATAGCCTAATTTCATAATTATTACTTTAATGTACCCAGAAAATCATAAGTAATTCGGTTTCATACTATATTTTTCAGAAATTACCAAATAACCCCAAAACTTTGTAAATTGTTATTTTAACACATAAACACTTGTTTAATTTAACCAATGCTCATAGTATTAATTCCTACCTCATACTATATCATAATTATGCCAAAGAACCCTTTAATTCTCGGCAATGACATATAATACCCCAAACTTTTCAAAATTTACAATTTAGCCACATAATTTAATAACTAGCCATTTAAATACTTGTAGCTATTTTTAATATTCCCAAAATTTATAATATAAGCTAATATACTTATATTTCAAAAATCACCAAATGAAACATTTTATTCTCGGCTGTAAGATTATTTTACCATATGGTTTCAAAACTTGATTTATATCTTATAATAAGTATATATAAATGCTTATAAGCCATATAACACTTCTAAAAATTATGTTAATGACTTAGGATGATTATAAGCTCAAAATAGAGCATTTAACTCCTAGACAATTTGGCTTAGATATATATACATCATAATTAAATTTTTGTGACACAAATTTATACCTTAAGATAATAATCTTACCTTATATGTTATACGCTATTTTCTTGGTAATATATCATATAGTTTTCAGCCTTAATTAATCTAAGGTTTGTACATAAATTTTGTACCCAAGTTTGAAGCTTAAATCAAACTTAAACTTAATAGATTTAATTATAGAAACTTACTCCTTAAATCAAGATGATTCTTGTACTTGATTTCCTCTTGAATTCCAAGCTCCTCCAATGCTATATTGTTGTAGAATTTTCGGCCTCCATGTATAAGTTTAGGAGATCCAAGTGTTAGACTTCTAACAAGGATTTATAAGTAAGATTTGGAGTAGTTTATAAGAGTTTACCTTAGGTATTATCAAGGAATTTTCGGTACCCCTAAGGATGATTGGAGATCCAAGTTTCCTTCATGAAATGATGAAGAGAACATAGGTTTAGAAGCTTGAAATTTTCAGACATTAACTTAGGTATTTGCTAGGATTTTCAAACAAGAAATATACCTTAACTTGGTCTTGTTTGTTCCTTGAGTTGTTGTTGAATCAAGGTGACTCCTTGGAGTACTAAAGCTTGGCGAAATCTTGTTAGGTTGCTAGGATGTTTCTTGCTTCAAGACTTGTTGGAAGTTGCTAGGAATTTAACATAAAAATGGAGTTTAAGGTTAAATATCCATTAATGGAGCTTGAAGCTCACAAGAAGAAACTAGCTAAGAAAGAAATAAAAGAGCGAAGGAAGAAGCCTTACCAATTTGGCCAAGTGAGGAGCAAAGAGAAGCTAGCTCACGTAATGAATTAAGAGAAGGGAAATGAAGGAATCTTGACAACAATGTCAAAGTTGGCTAACTTTTCCTTAGTTTATTTGCTTGGCTCTTAGATCCATAAGTCTCTTAATTGACTACAACTTTCGGCTATGACAATAAGATAAGGATGACTTTGTGTGTCAATTGGAACAAGATGACAAGGGAAAAGGTAGGTAGTTGTTTCTTTTGAATTTTCTAAGTTGAATCCCATGCTAATTTTGTCTTGTTTGCTTGTAGATTTTCAGCAATAGGAGCTATAGGTAGCATTTGATTTTTGTTATTTGAAGACATGAGAACATGCTTAGTTAGGTAGGTGTCTTATTTGATTAATGTACAACAATCAAACTCCCTTTATCTTGCTTGTTTTTTGCAGCCTTAGGCTAAAGAATGAGCTGCTTAATTATCATGTATTAAACTAGTATACACATGTGACTAAAGTAGATCTAGGATTGTATTTAATTCCATTACTTTTCCTAAACTAATCTCTTGTCATTCTCCTGCATATTTTCGGTAATGGAAGACTGCCTAGACTGATATTCTTTTGACATAATGTCACATGGTATATAGAAGATGAGTCACCATGTCATAAGACATTTTATTAAGCTAAAATCATGTCAAATATACCCAAAAAAACGGCCCCTTGTGTGGCCATGTGGTGTTGATTTTTAACTTGGTTCCTATGACACTATATTGTATTAAGATCATATTGTAACATGTTATAAGTCACAACATTTATTTGGTACATTTATACTAAGGTAAAAGATGAAAGTTTCTAAGGTAAAATGCTGATTTTATACTACTTTTTGATCTGATTTTCGGCCCTACTTGTGCTATGAGTTTAGCACTGTATTTGATTGATTTAGATGGTAAATTCATACTCATTTAATATTCCCAACTCGTAGCTCCTCAAAAATTTCAAGGTAATAACGTAGAACGCGTTTTTACGGCACCCGAAGGTACGTTTTTGTGCTTTAAGGATATTCTGGAAAATAAGTAGTCGCTACGAGTTCCAAGTGTTTATAAACATTGTTTATAGTCAATAATGATATATTAAGGTGTTACATTGAGTCAAATGTGTAGACACCAAAAATTCTCACCCGTTTATATTGAAACAAAAATACAAAGATAAACATGCTTCTAGAGACAGGGCGGTCGTCCCCGTTTTCGACCAAAGGAATTTCTTTTTACCGACATTTAAACCTCACATCCCTATGGAAAAGGGAGCACGAGCCTTTTGTGGTAATCCGTTTTTAACCGACTTCATTTTGCATACTTATCTTGTCACTTTTGTTTTAAAATATTCACGTTTTGATATTACCTTGTGTTTTTTCCCTTGTTTTGCTCTGGCTCGTAGCATAACACTTGCTTTATTTCCTCACATCTATATACCGAATGCAGTCATAGCTCGGTTGGCCAGGGTATTCAGGGAGGAAGCTGATGGTCTCGAGTTCAAGTCTGGGTGGGAGCACGCTCCCCTTTTATTTTTTGTTTGCCACATGCATAGACCAGGCCCAGCCCCTTCTCAATTGGACCCGTTTTTCTTTCTACTCCAAGACCTTAGAAAAGCCCATGCTTACAAAAGAAGCCCTAGATTAACATCTGGTGGCATCTCTGAATTATAAAAACATCCTTAAAAACCCTACTGTGGAGACAATCGGAATCAGACACAGATCCCCAACATTCTCATTTTGAAGAATAGAAATGTCTTGCATTTTCTTCTGTCTCCTTCCTCTCGAACTCGACCGTCTCTTCATCGCCCTCTTTCACCGGAAAGCTCACCTTCCCTCTTAAACCCTTCTTCCGACAACGCATTATCCCACCGGAATTCGGGTGTAGCCAGTCACTCCACCTTCGACAACGTAAGTTGGTTTCATCACCTTTGCTCTCAAAATCTCTCTAATGTCAGCAATCTTCGCTTTGTTCTTCCCGTCTCGACATTTCAAATTCATTTTGCCCAAGGGCTCAGTTCCATGACGGCAAAGGGTTAGGGTTCTGTCGAGAAAATCTTTTTCCGACACGAAACCCGTCTCCATTTCTCACTACGCTCTTCTCCTTCTCCTTTCGGTAAACCCGGAAACAGGTCTCGAATCGTTTGTTTCGCAGGTCCCTGGCTTCAGAGGGTCAAACACTTAAGTTTTATCTCAATTTCATGCTTGTTTTTGTTGCTTTCCCTTTGTTTTTTGGATTTCTGCATGCGTTTGATCGCCGGCGATGAATGTAGTTTCGGTAATCATCCCGACTATAACTTTCATCCACCCTCGGCTTGCGGTTATTCATTGCCGTGCGTCATTTGTAATCTGTTTCGGTAAACTTGGTTTTATTGTCGCATTAAGAATGGTGTTATGACCTGGTATGGATACTGTGGTCCACGAATAGGTTGAAGATGCACCTTTAACGTTAAACTTTCATGCATCCGCGTTCGAATTGCCCAGGGATTACCACTTTTATGATACTGTTAAACTGGTCCACATCCAGTCATAGCTCCATCTATTTCCTCTCGTTATCCTGGTTGGGTTCGTGAACTGGTCCACATCCAGTCATAGCTCCATCTATTTCCTCTCGTTATCCTGGTTGGGTTCGTGAACTGGTCCACATCCAGTCATAGCTCCATCTATTTCCTCTCGTTATTCTGGTTGGGTTCGTGAACTGGTCCACATCCAGTCATTGCTCCATCTATTTCCTCTCGTTATTCTGGTTGGGTTCGTGAACTGGTCCACCTCCGGTTACGTTCTGGTATGCTCTCATGATATTTTGGCTCGATCTAGAGCACGACAAATGTGTTTGTAGTGGGTTGACTGTTATCCCTTCCGATTTATCTGTTGGACTGATGTTTGGTTTAGTCTCTGGTTTGTCTTGGTACATTTGCAGGAAACCTTGCACACTCCTTTTCGGTATAAAGTTCTAACTCTCGCTATCTGTTGTCTATCTCCTGATGTTGGTGCCTGTAGATTGAATGTCTGTTTTGCTTCTGGGAATACTTAGTCTATAAGAACCAACTGCTCTCAGTATCTGGATATTTGCTTGATTGCATTCTTTGGTCCTGATTCATGGCTCCTACTACTGCAACTTATCTGTTGTTTGAAATACTTGCCACCAAATTTGAGTCCCGAAATTTTGGGTTCACAGTTCTAAGAGAGTGGAAGAGAATTAATGGGAGATTTTAGGGCCGAAGCCTCCTGTTGTTTGCCCGATAATTGGTAGAATGAGTATCAATCTGTCGCACCTTTCAGTTCAAATAGTATTTCGGAGGATGAATTTATTCACCAACTTCAAAACAGAAAACCGATAGGGGTTTAGTTTATCTGCTCTTAATTTGATTACCTCTTCGGTATGCTTATCTAGACACAGTTTAAATCTGATTTAAGAAGAGGGTTTTCTCTGATTCCACCAGCAACCGTGTATATAACCTGTTGCCATGCTCATGATCCGATATCTTCATGCTTTTTTCATTATTATTTCTCAATTATGATCTGTATTTCATTCATGCCTTGGCCACTCTGTATATATCCATGCTTTATGTTCGATTTCCTTCTTCTGAAATTTCAATTCCCTGCCTGACTTTGCTTGCTCTATTTAAGCCTTAGTTATCACTCTTAGGACCCTTTAAGCTGACAGAAAAGTTTAGGATGCCTTATCGCCCCACACCTAACGGGTCTCTCATTCGTTTCGTGGGGCAATAATCTCCTACAACTTCAGAAAACCCCAAACCACCCTTATGTGTACATAAGAATAAAAACTTCAAAAAAAAAGCCATTAAGGCTAATCTAGGAGGGTTTAGGATGTGAAACCACCCCATGCCTAACGGGTCTCTCATTCGTTTTATGTGGGTGGAATCCTCCTTTACCCTCAAAACACCCGTAATCAAGATCAATTGATTAATAAACCTTATTATTCCATTCTGATCCAAAACCCTCTCCTTTGATCATCATTCCAAAAAAAAAAGAAGGTCAAAACCAGGATTGTCTCTCGGTTTCATTCATCACTTTTCAAAATTCAAACCCTCTCCCTGTTTTAACTAACTGTTGCTAGCCCATTTCCAAGAGCCAATCCGGCCCACAACTTCAAAAGTCCACTAAGCTGGTCCAAACTCTTTAGTTCATAAATCAATCCCCCTACCTCACAAGTCTAGCCTGAAGTTCCACCATCGTAGCCCAAAAACCAAAGCCCAAGGCCCAAACCCGAAGCCCGAAATCGAAACCCAAAGCCCAATACCTCATCATCAAACCCAAGGCCCAATATCTCATCACCCAAACCCGCGGCCCAGACCTATATCCAAACCTTCGGCCCAAGGCCCATGTCCCAAGCTCACGGCCCAAAAATAGAAACCCAAGGCCCAAAAACAGAAACCCAAGGCCCATCAGTCCAAATCGGCCCAGCAGCCCCAATTGGCCCATTATCGAGTCCAAGCCCATTCGGCCCATTACCTAGCCCATCGCCCATTACCTAGCCCAGCTCATTTGGCCCATTACCAAGCCCAATCCGGTTCAACCCACCAAGTCCAAAGCCTAAAGACCCAAGTCCACGACCCCAAGTCCAGTCTCGGCCCAAGTCCAGTTTTGGCCCAAACCCAATCTGGGCCCAATTCCACCAAACCCAACCCATCTCAAACCCGGCCCAAGTTCATAAACTCGGCCCATTATCCAAACCCGGCCCATTATCCAAATCCGGCCCAAGTTCATAAACCCGGCCCAAGTTCACAAAGCCCGACCCAAGTTCACAAGTCCGACCCAAGTTCATAAACCCGGCCTAAGTTCATAAACCCAGCCCATTATCCAAGCCCAAAATCCAAATCCGGCCCAAGCCCAAGTCCACAAAATCAATCGAGTTAAGTCCACAAAAATCAAGTTAAGTCCACAAGAATCAAACCTTGACCCGAAGATTGACCCTTGACCAAAAAACGGCGACCTTGACCAAGAACGTTGACCTTGACTAGAAAATGTTGACCTTGACTAGAAAACATTGACCTTACCAGAAAACGTTTGACCTTGACCAGAAAACGTTGACCTTGACCAGAAAACGTTGACCTTGACCAGAAAACGTTGACCTTGACCAAAAACGTTGACCTTGACCAAAAACGTTGACCTTGACCTAACTCAAAATTCAATCTAGTTCAAGCCTGAACCTCAACCCAAACCGAACCTACTTCATCAAGCTCAATTCAACTCAAACCCAAATACGTTTCATCCAATCCACACCCACTTGTAAATCCCTTTCAAAATCTAAAAACCCAAAAAAAGAGTTTCAAAACAATCATTTTATTAAAGTCTTATCAAGTTTTCAAAGAAACCATTTTGTGGAATTTAAAAAGGAAAAACTCTTCTCACATCACAGAAAATTCTTCTCTATTGCAAAAAGTTCTTCTCACATATACAGAAAGTTTTCTCCTAAAAACCTTTCTCAAAATTAGTGTTTCTTCGTCGAGATTCCGAACAACTTCAAACACTTTCCGACTCAGTTTTCAAACTAAAAATAAGCCGTTTTCGGGGAACATGTAATGTCTAACACTTTCAAAAAACGTTTTCTTCCTTGTTAGACATCACCTGTCTCTCTTCCAAATAAAAATCCGAGGCGGGGCGCTGGGGTCATAACCTCCCTTGTCGCAGTCTGGATCTCTTTAGGCGGGGCATTAGGGTGACAAATCTCCCTTAATTGCAGCCTAGATTTTTTTACAAGGCGGGGTGCTAGGGAAGTAACGACCTTCCTAGTTGCAGCCGGGATTTTAGAATCGTCTAACTCCCTTCCGCTCGATTCCAATGTTTTCGGTTTTTAATGTTTTAAAACCCGGGAGTTAGAGACGTTATTAGGGTTCGACCGGGAACATCTCATTCATGGTGTTTCTCTCTGAATCCTATTCTTCGACATAAATTCATTGCCCCATCTTTCGAGCCTCGGCACTTTCCATTAATAAAGTGTCGTGTTCGAGGGGGTACATAGGGTAATCCCTCGGGATTATCCGCCCTTTTACAATAAAAATGATTTTTCGGTCTTAAAAACTTTAAGAGAGACAATTCTGAGTAAACCAATCCAACATTTCCATTAGAGCACTAGGACCCATAAACACTTCTCAACCCTCCTCTGAACCAACTCTAAGTCACATAGGACTTCCAATTCTTGAAAACTCCCAGAAACCCGAAACATCTTCAAAACCCGAATACTTGCAAAGCAAATATCCTCTTCCATACTCAATCATCCTTAAAACCCGAATTCCTCTTCGACCCATTCGATTTCTTAAAAACACCTCAAAAATTCGACCTTTCTAAAAGATGAACCCAACAAACCCGGGAAACTCATCAACTCTAACAAATGATCCAAACATCCCTTAACTCCACAAGAATGACCAAAATCCCCTTAGCCTCACAAAAGCCGAGACAAATCCAATCCCCTCAAAAATAATCAAAACCTCTCAACCCTTTGACTATTCCCACGAGCCAATAGTTCGAGACCATCCTATCTCCTCAAACTCTTCAAAATCACCTACTCCTCAATCCACACTCAGATCGATCCTTTGGCTTTAATTGAATCTCTCCAAAAAGGTTTTGAAAGAAGGCAACCCCGACAATTGGAGACCGAGGTTTCCTCGGGCACCAATCCGAAGTCGTGGTCGTTGCCACTTCTGAGGAGTGTAACCTAGTGCGAACCCACACAGAATCTCTGGCTTGATCAGATAAGTCCTATCCATAGGCAACAAATCACAGAGTCAATTAACGGTTCTTAGAACCCTCATTCCTTCCTTCCTAGTATCTTAGGTCAAACTAGGTGGCGACTCTAGTCAATTCCGCCTTAGGGCATAAGTCCGCGTGGAGCCCATCGAGAGCGGGTGTAGTGCACACTTGCACTCCCCTTTATGCTTCTGGGAAAGACGGACGATGTAGTAGGTATTTGAGGGCTGCCAGATAACGGGTTTTCACCCTCCACAGAATGGCATTTTCTAGGATCTCGACTTCTCAGTCAGACCATATTTAGATAGACCCCCCCTCATACCGAAAAATCACCCTCCACAGAATGGCGACTCTGCTGGGGAAAACTTGAGTAAGTTTTTCTCAAACTCAAGGAAGACTGAACTCCATTCAAAATTGTCGGGACTTCCCCACTTCTTTCAAACCTTCAAGAGATTCTTTCAAGCCTCTAGGATTATTCTACTCCATACTTGAGTGTGTATCTGATGAGGACAGATAGGATTTATTAGATCCTCAACAAACATTGCAACAATTGGGTTAATAATTAGCTCACACTTAGAAAGAGACACTTAGGCGTGAATGAAGCTAACTTCCCTTTAGGTTAATAACTAACCAATTTGGAATCACTAATCTCAAGACAAAACCCTTAGTAATTAGGGTGGTGCTAACTCCTCTGCTTTATTTATATTATATGATTGTGGGGTGCATTGGGTGGGTAGCTTAGGACATGCATTCCTCTGTGTCACCCGTTTTATCCACGATGTCACGGGATCCCCAACCGGTCCACGGTTGATTCCCCATGAGCTGGGTCACTCTCTCAGTGAACAAACCCACGAGGCGGTATGGTCTCCGATTAACGCTTTGAAGCTCATGATCCAAAAATATCCTCCATTACCCGAGTCAAAGCCAGCATATAGTGAGCCATGAGCCTTCAGTGTCCAGCTGCCTTATCCAGTGTCTAAGATGGGTTTATGTGTAGTCACCCCCTTGTATGCCGCCTGTCTGACCACCCTCTTGCCTTACCTTGAAAATTGCATGGGCTCAGTTCTCCATTGTTTCTCTGCACCACGGGTGTCTCTAAAGCCCAATGTCACGCTACACGTCCATAGAGGATCCCGTATTTACCGGATACCCATACATGGCACAACGTAGTCAGTGAATAATTTGGACTTTAGACACACCTGACCGTGCGGATGACGAGAGACCTATTCCCATGCAGTGCTTCCCCGAGTTTCCCGAAAAGTGGGGTGTTGTCGGATCATCACTGGCCGTGGCGTATGTTTCTTTACCATCTCGGGTATCCTGACCTTTCGAACTTAAGCACTCCGGACTTTTCTTTATGACGTGCCTCGCAAGGGGTATAACAGAGAAAAACCCCGAGAGATGATAGTGAAGGGACGACGGTTCCCCGGGTGGAACAGAATCATAATTGACCTGGAAAGTGATTATCCCAACACTAATACTTACAGCTCCACATCAAAACATAGCCACGATTTATGTTACGATCTGCACATGTGTTCAACCCCTTTTAATCAAAAACCATGTTTTTAAAACCTCGTTCGGAATCTCTTTTTTAATAACGCTTGCAAATTTCTCAATACTTTGTCAAATCATTCTTTAAAACCATTCTTTCAAAAAACGCTTTTTTAAAAGGTTTCTCAAAGAAAATGTTTTAAAACCCTTACTGTTTTCCCAAAAGTTCCTCTCTTCGTTTTCATTTCCGAAATATCAGCCATATTCACATTACTTAATTGCGCTTCCCCAATCTTATACTCCACTTTCTTTCCCCTTGTTTTCTCTTTTCCTCTACCTCGGTTTTGCAGGGATTAACCATGATGAACCGCCTAGTACCAGTTCCAGGGGAGAGGAAGAGACAAAGAGACGCCCTAGAGCAACAAAGGAAGGAAGCAGTGGCTAGAGAGCAAGCCTGCATCACCCTTTATCAGCAAGAGCGTGCTCAAGAAATAGAGTTTGCCATCAATCTGAAGAGCCGATGTGCGGGAATGAAAGACATTGGAGAACCCCTCTTCCTAAGCCTGGCTCACTTAGGCATCAGGCAAAACATTGATTATGAGGCACTGTACGAATCGGTCACCCATTGGGATCCAGAAGACCACCTCTATCGGTTCGCCATTGAGGAGTTGACTATGCTACCCGCTGAAGCAGATGCTTTTTGAAAATCAAACCTCACCAAAAAATGCCCCGTGTACCAGTTGACCGGACAGAAACGCCAGCTTTTGCAGCAAATTTCTGGGTAGATATTGCCGAAGTACAAAGTTTGGAGGCATGAGCCTGAGCTTAAAAGACCTCCTTGATCGCTTCTGCAAGCCGTACCGTCCACTAAGGACCCAGAGACGTGTGTTGATCTTTGTATCATGGGGTTACATCTCTTCAGGCAGAGCGGGCTGAGAATGAACCCCAAGATCATTTATTTGTTGAAAGCCTACAAAGATGGACTCAACATCGGGACCTATGTGGTAGCTAAGATAGTCAGAGGGCTAGATTATTGGAAGGAAGCAGGCGTCCGTGAGACATTTTTTAAAGGAAGTGCATTGCTACTACAGATTTGGCTTTTCGACCATTTGAGGATGCCCGTCTTATCAAACTTCGAGACGGTAAACATGGGAACCTTTCTGACCACTAGGAAGAAGGTTGAGAAGCCGAAAGAGGGATGTAGGCTTTCTTTAGAGATATTTGCTACCATTCCCACATTCTTTGGGTGCTTAATGATTGGGATGTTCAAGGAGGCACTGTCAGATCAGCAGAACATAACGCTTGGTCTTGATCGGTCTAGACCGCTTCACTATTTACCCACTCAGGGTGATGCGACAGTTCGGGCGGAGCAGGATATCCCGGGAGCAGAGATGTCAAAGTTCAAGGATCTCCGTTTTACAGACGCAACGATTAATCATAACCCGAGCCTATGACACAGGAGTCAAATGGGCCATCTTTGACGAGAGGAGCACAACTTTAGTTTGAGTGACTCTTATAAGGATTGGTTGGAGAACGAGTGGATCGTACAAGAAGTACCCATACTCCCTTAATCGACTGGTAACTAATCAAGACCCCACCCTCTCAATTGCTGTGAACTTACAACCTGCGCTGACAAAGAATCAATTAAGGAAGAAGAGCGAGAAGAGTTGAAGCGAAAGAAGATCATCGGTTGATCTGCCCTTCAATCGCTATTTAGTATTAGCTTTATGACAAGCAGATGTTACCACTTTTTGGAATCCGAATGTAACTCCCCATCCCCGTTTACTATCTGGATGTAATCCCCTTTTGAATTCGGATGTCTCGGTTATGTAATTACCGATTAAGCTATCTGGGTGTAATTCCCCCTTTCTTTTGAATTCGGATGTAACTCCCCACTCCCCTATTATATGGATTTCGGCTATGTAATGACTATTAACTGACATGACATTTTCCCCTATGGTTCTAAAATGTAACCCCCTTTTCCCCGACACATGCAATCGTGGTCAAGTAATGAAATATGGCTTTTATTTTGGAAATGAAAACTAGGCTCGTGCGCCTTTTCTTCACGATCAAATGATATAAAAACCTACTTTTGCGAAACATTTTATATAAATCATGGGGACGACCTCCTCCCCCCCTTTCTTTGTTCCAACCTTTTTTCGAAATGTACATTCATACTAATGATCTCCATACCATTTCACAATACAGCCCTACCGTCGACAGCAGATTGTGAAGATTTTGCAGTCTGATCCCAAACCAGTCTTCCAACATTACTCGACTGTGGAAAAGAGATTCCCGGGGGAGGCTGGCCAGTGACACCGCGACTGAAACCTCGTCGGAAACCATGGACCAAAACCTGATCAATCCAACGGCCCCGGAAAACGCCCCAGCCACCTCAGCTATCGAGGCGAGCGCGAGTGCAGTCGTAGGGACTGGTGGCAGTGGCTTACACCTTCCTGACCCAAATGTTCTCTACCGTATGCTAGAACAGTCAACAAGGAATGAGAATATGCTGAAACAGGCCGTTGAAAGGCTAGAAGAGCAACTGCGCCAAGAAAGGGCAGCCAAAGGAAAGGACCCATACCTTACGGATGACCCTGACGAGGATTATATTGAGGACTCCCCACACCCCAACCGATTCTGGAGTAATCAAAACCCTATGTTCAACACCACCATGCCACAACCGACCACAAGGAAAGAACGTACCATCATCCACCCAGTGACTACAACGTTTCAGACAACTGACCTACTTTCAGGAGCACCCATGCCACCTCCAATCATGACCACGGTTCCTACAGTACCAACCACCTTCCCCAGACTACCACCGTTCCCACCCGCTGGAGCCGCTGTCCAAACAGCTCATCTATATCAAGCCAAACAACCTGAATTCATTCATTCCAACTCACCACACCCTGACCCCATCCAACTCAATCAATACCAGTACACCACCCCCAGACATGCTGTCCATTTTGAGGAAGCAATTCCCCAGACCCAACTGTTACCACAACGACCGTCTAACCCAGTTGATTCATGGCTATAGTCAAGCTCCACCTGCTGAGCACCTTCCAATTGACTTTGGTCAAATGAAAAAATCTTTAAAAGAGGAGTTACTAGCAGAGATACAGCTCGGGGATCGAGCAAAGACGTTGGGTTTCCGTCATTTTCGAATGAAGCCAAACTCCAAGTTGCCTGAAAATCTGAAGCTGCCGGAAATCTCTAAGTACTCCGGGAAAGGGGACCCTAGGCACCATCTTGCCCAATTCGACCGGGTCATGACCATGTACGGGCTAGATGATGAGATGAAGATAATCTGTTTCCCCAGTTATCTTGAAGGGTCAGCCCAAACTTGGGTATCAAGAATGGATTTCTCAGGGAAAAAGTTAGAAGAGGTCTACCAGGCTTTCGTGGAGCAGTACAGTTATAACACTCACCTAGGGGTCACCCGGAGAGAAACCAAGACTCATGAGACAGTGATGGAATTCATCACCAGATGGAGAGAGAAGGCGGGGCAGATGCTAGACCGGCCCAACGAAGATGAGCAAATAAGAATCATTATCGATTGCCTGGAAAACCCTTATTCAGACCATCTTAAGTCCCTCGGAATTTGTGATTTCCGACACTTGAAAGCTGCTGCCACTGCTGCAGAAGAACTGTCCCTAGCTGGACGTCTGAAGGGTTTGAATTTTCAAGGGTCAAACCCTAGAGGGATGAATTATCAGAATAGGCAGTCCAAGGCAGACACAATTGGAAAATCTGTCCCTACCCCATCAACTAATCAATCCCAGCCACCAGTATTTCAAGCCCAAGTTAGTGGGTCAACCTCAAACTACTCTGCAACTCCACCGCCAAGCAGCTACCAGACTCAACCCAGAAGGAATTACACCAGCTTAGGAATGCCAATGGACAAAGCCTATGAAAAGCTGAAGAAAAGTGGGTTTTTGCTGGGACACCCGAAACCCAAACCAGGAGTTACCTAGATGGAAACCAACCTTGCCAGTTTCTTGAATACCACATGATCAAGGGACATGGTACTGATAATTGCCGGGCCTTGCGGCATGCCATCCAGGACTTGATCGATGCAGGGGAGGTGGAATTCCCGAAAACTAATCCGAGCACTCAAAACAATTCTATCCCCAGGCATGTGAATATGATGAGTCTGATGGGAGAAGGAGAAGAAGATACAGATGTTAGCAGAATCATAAGGATCCATGCCATCGAGAACTCCTCTGAGCCAGGCAACAGAGCACACCCCCTCCATCGTACTATCTCCGGAGCTAGACGCCTTCCGAGTTCATCGTCCAGAAATCCAGCACAATATTCACCCCAAATGCATGAGTATCTAGCTATGACGCATGAGATACGTGCTACAGTCGAGCGTCTGGTAGGACAAGGAAGGGTGTCTATCATCACTCTACTGATAGTAGGACGGCAAATGGAAAAGAACCTTGAGTTACTCGTGGGACTGAATTTGAGGCACGAGAGCTCTACAACACTATGAAAGCATTGGAGGTGGTAGAAGCTTGGTGCCGACAGAAGGTTGCCGAAAGGCGAGGAAGGAGAATTTCTGAGTGAGTGTCATCCTGATCACCAACGAAGATGATGGTCCGCCTGCGGTAACCCCGATCAGGGCACCTCTTTTGATCAAAGATGAAGATCTAAGTCAGACTCACCATCTTACCCGTTCAGGAAAACACTACAAGCCGGTCGAGCTTGCTGAAGAGGCCGCGTCATTACCCCAGAAAGTGCATGATCTCACTTTGAGTGAATCGGAAAGTAAATTGGCTGGAGAAGAAGAATTGCTCAAGAAGTTGAAGAGCACGAGCATCCCCATCACAATCTGGTCCCTGTTGACCATGTCAGAGGAACACAAGAATGCAGTGGCCCGACATCTTAAAATGGATAAGAAACAAACGGTCAGTGTAGACGCCATCGTAGCCCACTTGACCCAGACCCCTGCTATGGCAATCACCTTCACGGATGAGGAAATCTCCCGCCAGTCTGGACGAGCCCTTTACATATCCGTAAAAGCTGGGGGTTTCAATGTCCCCAAGACACTCATCGATGACGGTGCTGAAGTAAACGTCTGTCCCGCTGCGTGTTGCTCGACACATGGGGTATAACGATCTCAAACCTGTGAGATGACTTTAAGCGCATACGATAACAGCCACAGAAAAGTGTTGGGGATGATCACCCTGCCAATCCTAATCGAGGATGCCTCCTTCTCTATCGAAGTGATGGTCATTGATATTTCTTCCACCTTCAACTTACTGCTGGGCCGGAATTTCATTGACCAAATCAAGGGTGTGCCCTCAGTAGTCCACCAAAAGCTCAAGTTTAAGCATGGAGGACGGATCGTGGAGGTGCTAGGAGAGGCAAGGAATGAATCCCAACTGTTCGAGATCAAAGCGCCAGGTCAACGGAGCTAACCCTTGGGGGGTTCACAGTGGCGAAACCGGCGCAGCAGGTAAGTCAAACTTCTTTCATCACTCCTCTCTACTTCGACCCTAGTGTCTATAGCCCCGCATCACAGCACATGATGTCTCGGATGGGCTACAAACAGGGGAATGGATTAGGAAAGGAGCTACAGGGCATGATAGAGCCGTTAGCACCATATGCTGGGGCCGAGGAGCCGGGTTAGGATTCACAGAAATGCCAGGTATGATGTTGACAGATTCACATGTAAAATCCCCATAGATTTTTTCTTACCAGTTAACCTTGAACCATGTGTATCTGTGAGTTGTGATAAGCAGAAAGCAGTTCAAGCTCAGGGAAGTCAGGAGACAATGGAGTGGGAGAGCTGGTCGACCACTTTACTTCTCCTCTACTCATGCCTTGAAGACCATGGCGACAAGGGATGCAACCAAGGAATGCCCGAGGATGCAGCAGAGCAGTGTCACGATCAAACCAGTCATCAAGGACCCCGCACCCTCGGTAGATGGCCATGGAGCGTGTGTTGTCGTCTATCATAAGAAAGAAGAGCTGATTCCCCGGGAGCCTTACTTAGTTAGCCTAGTTAGCAGTAGCGATGATAACGATAGTGATAGTGACGGTGATAGTTTTAGTGATGGTGGTAGTTACAGTTGTATCAGGAACGTTGACAATGCAAGTAGATTCGGATTAAGGGATGATCGCCACCACTTATTTTCACTTGTAAAAGTGGTGGCAATTTTCTTACAATCTCTGAGCTTCCAAGCTCGTCGGATATTAATGAAAATTCAGTCGTTCAGATTTCTCGTCTATTCTGTCTCTCAACTGTTTGATTCATCGCAAAATCTTGAGGCCGAAGAAGAGGAATACGATGAGGAGAGTATGCCTCCCGTCGAACAATATCCACCCACACCAGATCGTGGAAGACACGGTAGCAGTAAATATCGGAACACCCGATAACCCTAAAACCTTTGCAAGTCGGTTTGGGTCTGAGTGAAACAGAAAAACGTGACTTGACTTCCTACTATGAATATGTCGATGTTTTTGCGTGGAGTACGCAGACATGCCCGGGATCGACCCGACATTGTCCAACACGAATACCGTTGTACCTAATGCCAAACCTAAAAACAACGTTTGAGAAGAATGAAACCTGAGCACCAATTGAAAGTGAAAGAGGAAGTTGAGAAGCTGTTACGTGTTGGCTTTATTCGGGTCAATTACCCCGATGGCTAGCCAATATCGTAGCCGTCCCAAAGAAAAATGGAAAGGTGCGTGTGTTTGACTTCCGGGATTTAAACGAGGCCAGCCCCAAAGACAGCTTTCCCTTACCCCACATCGATATCCTTGTTGACAATACTGCCCAACATGCACTACTGTCATTCATGGATGGATTTTCAGGTTACAATCAGATCCGAATGGCCGTAGAAGATCAGGAAAAAACGTCTTTTATTACACAGTGGGGAACCTTTTGTTACGTGAACATGCCCTTTGGCTTGAAAAATGCCGGAGCCACATATCAAAGGGCCGCCACTACCTTATTGCATGATATGATTCACAAGGAAGTAGGTATATGTAGATGACATGATCGTCAAAGCTGCCCAACGGGAGGACCACTTGATAAACTGAGAAAGTTCTTTGATCGGATGCGGAAGTACCAATGAAGCTAAACCCCGAGAAATGTACATTCGGAGTGACCGGAGGAAAGCTTTTGGGCTTCATGATCACTACCGGGAATCGAGGTAGACCCAGATAAAATAAAGGCCATTCAAGAAATGCCTCCTCCGAAAACCGAAAAAGAAATCAGAGGTTTCTTAGGCAGAATTCAGTACATCAGAAGATTCATCATGCAGCTAACCGAGACCTGTGAGCCTATCTTCCGTCTGTTGAAGAAAGATGCGTCTAAGGTCTGGAATGAGCAGTGTCAGGAAGCCTTTGAAAAGATCAAAACCTATTTGCAGAACCCGCCCGTCTTGGTACCGCCCCAGGAGGGTAAGCCAATGATCCTCTACTGACCGCTCGGGAAACATCCATGGGCGCCATGCTGGCCCAGGAACAAGGATCCCCACCGCGTGAAACAATCTACCATATCAGCAAGAAATGGGTCGATGCAGAAACACGATACTCTGACATCCACAAATTTGTGCTGCTTTGGTCTGGGCTACGAAGAAGCTAAGGCACTACTTGTTAGGCAAGAGGTTCATCTGATTGCACGCATGAACCCTATAAAGTACCTACTGGAAAAGCCAATTCTCGACGGCGCTTATCCAGATGGTCCCTGTTGTCTGAGTTCGACATCACTTTCAAAATTCAGAAGTCAATCAAAGGGAGTGCCATAGCCGAACCTCTAGCAGAATGCCCTGTAGCATCCGAGTTCTTCGGAAATGATGATTTCCCGACGAACAAATCATGACATTACGGAAAACCTGTTGGAGGTTGTACTTTGATGGTGCCGTCAACCATAAGGGTAAAGGGCGGGATCTGTTGATCCATCCGAGGGGATCTACTTCCAGCTGCGTAAAAATCAATTATCCGGTCACTAACAACATGGCGAATACGAAGCCTGCATCCTGGGACTGGAAATGGCTTAGAATTGCAAGTGGGGAGTTAGAGGTCTTTGGCGACTCTAATCTCGTTATTTCGCAAGTCAACCAGACTTGGGAGATCAGAGAAGAACGATTGATCCCCTACCATGACTACCTTTCACTTGATCACCTGCTTTCGAAATGTGACTTTCAAGCACGTGAACCGGAGCCAGAACATCTTTGCTGACTCTTTAGCCTCCTTGGCTTCAGTGGTCCAAGTACCAATCGGTTCACTGTACTTCCCCTTGTGGATAACCATGACTAATGCACCCTCGTTTGAGATTGGAGCCATCGAGACAGGGGAAGTCGAGGATGAGTGGTTTGTGGACATCGAGAATTTCTTAGAAGAGGAGAGTATCCCCAGAAGCCACTAAGCAGGACCGCATCGCGCTAAGAAGAATGTCAAATCAGTATGTGGTCTGCGGAACCAGGGTCTACAAGAGAATGCCGAATGGAGTCCAACACTTGTGTGTGACCCGAAAAGAGGCTGATAAGATCATCGAGGACGTCCACGAGGGAGTATGCGGGACCCATGCTGGAGGACATTCCCTATCCCGGAAAATCCTCAGACTAGGGTACTACTGGACAACGATGGAAGCCGATTGTCACGAATTCGTGAAAAAGTGCGCCAAGTGTCAGACCATGCTAACTTGCAACACCTGCCTCCTTTACCCCTAACAGCCATGGCGGCTCCTTGGCCGTTCTCTATATGGGGAATCGACATCATCGGAGAAATTCACCCTAAAGCTTCAAATGGACACCGCTACATCCTTGTGGCGATAGACTATTTCAGCAAATGGGTAGAGGCACGGTCATTCGCTAACATCGGATCAAAGCAAGTTGCCCAGTTCATCGAGCGAGATATCATATGCCGATATGGGGTTCCATCAGAGTTCGTATCAGACAACGGTCCCCAATTTGACGGAGACACTATCCGGGTCATGGAAAAATACAACATCCGTTACCACAGGTCATCTCCATACAGACCTCAGACTAACGGAGCAGTCGAAGCCGCCAACAAAGCCGTAAAGAGTGCGCTGGCGAAAATGGTTGAAACATACAGAGATTGGCCAGAAAAGCTGCACTACGCTCTCTGGGGTTACCGAACCACTGTCAAACTGCAACCGGAGCCACCCCGTATTCCTTGGTGTATGGGTCAGAATGTGTTTTGCCAATCGAGCTTGAAATTCCAACCCTTCGGGTCACTAACGAACTGAAAATTGCTGAAAGTGACTGGTTGCAACAGCGTTATGACAGTCTTGCCCTTCTTGATGAGAAACGCCTTCAGGCATTATATCACATCCAGGGTTACCAAAAGAGAATGGCTAGAGCGTTCAACAAAAGGGTCAAAGAACGTAACATCCAAGTGGGCGATCTCGTCCTAAAAGAGCTGAGGAAAGATTTACCAGACCCACGAGGGAAGTTCAGACCGAACTGGGTGGGCCCTTATCTGGTCAAAGAAATAACCCCTCATGGTGCTGTATTACTCACAGATTTGGACGGGAAGAATTTCAAAGCCTTGTCAATCTTGACCGGCTGAAACGATATTATGTCTGAACCGTCATAAAAACCCAAAAAAAAACACACGCATTCATTCAAAAATCCAAAAAAAAATGCATCCACAAAAATGCATCCATAAAAAAAATGCATCCACACAAAAGTTATCATTATCATCTGCATTAGGTTTAGCTTAATTGTATTTGCATTTGATTTGCATATCCCTAGTGTCGAGGTGCATCTCATCTTTAATTCTAGGAAAGTCACATAAGTCATCAAAGGCCGCCGAATCTTGTATCATTTTCCCCGAAGAGGTCTTGAAAGGATCTCTAACCTCCCGTGAGAGTTGAGTGCATGAGAGAAACACAGAGCGTGCAAAACCCAGAGCGCTTGACATTTAAATTTCAAAGCACCATTGAGGATCCCCTCACGAAACTAAATATTGATGAGAAAAGCGCGTTACCATTCATGTCAAAATTTGGGAATAGTAGAGGAAAATTATCTGTCAATAGGGATGACGAGGCACCTAGGATCGAAGAAAACCTCCACAAGGCCAAAAGCCTTATTGACCCTGAAAACGATCCCTTAGTGAACCCCGCTGAGCCTTTCATTGAAATCTTTCGAAAACAGCTCCACGATATACACCCCACATCACGCATTCACCCCTGCAAAAGAGGATAAAAGAGCTGGAGCCATGGTTCTTCCCCACCATTAAAGCATGGAGGAAGCTCGAAAGAGATACCCAAAGAGGATGAAAGCGAGAGAAGCGGAGCACAAAACGCTCAAAATAGTAAAGAGAGGAAATGAAAGTCTACACCATTCGATCCTCCACACTTGATAAATGGATGAACCAGAAATATCAAACACAAAGAAATGCAAATAATTACTCAAAGAAAGTGCCAAATCAAAAATGAGAACACATAATAATCCGCACAAATGCGAAAAGAGTCCAAAATCACTCCATCCATGGCGAAGGTGAAGCATATCCTCCGTCGCACCAAAGCTACACAATCCCCAAACAAATCCTCCAGTCCCATGTGACATACCTTGCAGCCCCGTTATAACCCATCGAAAGACCTCCGACTTAGAGATGGTATTTGCTTGATTCGAAAAGTACCAAATTTGAAACATGAAAGGCCACAACGCGTCCGATCTGTCAATACAATCGTGCACAAACGAGTGTCAAAGAGATCAGGAAGGTAGAGAAAAAAAACGAGTGTTCATCACCCCGATTAAAGAAAGCCTAACTGACCTTAAGAAAGGAAACGGAAAGGTATAAGAGATCCCGAGAGACCTCTTTCGGGTAGATTTTTCAAGAAAGAAGTGGCTCAGAAATGACTAATCTGACTTAACCAGAATTCTTGGCTGAGCTCACCTTGACACGACATCCTCGTTGCATTCAATCATACCAATCAAAAAAATGCATGTAGAATAGATTTGCATCCATCGGTTCGGACATAATATCCTACACCACGGAAAGAGAAGGATGAGTATGCTCTTTTAGAAGGGGAAGCCACAGCACAGAGCCTGTCTCCTTCACCAACCGGCACGACAGCAATTCTCGGAGACCGCACAACCATCAAAACAAAGGATCAAAAGTCTTCGGGCACTGTTCAAAGAAAATGCCCCGCAAGACATCCCCCCTCACCACCGAACTCCTCGCTCGTCAAGAATTATGAACTACGTAAGGTCTGATCTCAACAGGGAGTTGAGTACGTAGGCAACCCTCTCAGGGTGCGACCCCGTCCCAAATAAAAACCCTCCTCCCCTCGAACCACGAGGTCATCGCCATCACTCTATGGAGGAATTCGCCTCAATCAAGAAAATCATCACGGGGCCACACCGGAGCCATCTCAGAGCCGTATCGAAGCCAACCGATCAAACTGGAGCCATCCGATCATACCGGAGCCCTCAGATCATATCGAACCCGAACCCATCAACCATCCCTGAGTCGTTGCTCACAAGGGAGTCACAGATCAAACTGGAGCCATCCGATCATACCAGAGCCCTCAGATCATATCGAACCCGAACCCATCCCAGAGTCGTTGCTCACAAGGGAATCATATATCAAATCGGAGCCATCTCAAACTCTGGAGCCAAGAGTCCTACTGGATCCCGAAACTACAGTGCACATCGGGCGAAACTGTCGAAGCAAAATCGAAACATGAGTCCCACATTGGCAAAGCCCAGGGCAACATCTATCACATCCCTCACAGGAGCAACTGAAAAGCATCCAATCCCAGATCAATCCACAATCAAAATCAATCCCAAGTCAGCCACTCAAAGCAGCGAGTTTCGTACGACTCCATCAAAGTATTATAGGCTCGTCATAAGTCCTATAGCTAGATATCAAGAGGTCTAGTTGAGGCACTCCTAAGTCCTCGTACTTTCAATCGCATTCTAGGCCCGTCATAAGCCCTAGGACTGGATATCAAGAGGTCCAGTTGAGGCACTCCTAAGCCCTCGTGCACCTTAAATCAAATCGGGTTGTTGGTATTATAGGCTCGTCATAAGTCCTATAGCTAGATATCAAGAGGTCTAGTTGAGGCACTCCTAAGTCCTCGTACTTTCAATCGCATTCTAGGCCCGTCATAAGCCCTAGGACTGGATATCAAGAGGTCCAGTTGAGGCACTCCTAAGCCCTCGTGCACCTTAAATCAAATCGGGTTGTTGGTATTATAGGCTCGTCATAAGTCCTATAGCTAGATATCAAGAGGTCTAGTTGAGGCACTCCTAAGTCCTCGTACTTTCAATCGCATTCTAGGCCCGTCATAAGCCCTAGGACTGGATATCAAGAGGTCCAGTTGAGGCACTCCTAAGCCCTCGTGCACCTTAAATCAAATCGGGTTGTTGGTATTATAGGCTCGTCATAAGTCCTATAGCTAGATATCAAGAGGTCTAGTTGAGGCACTCCTAAGTCCTCGTACTTTCAATCGCATTCTAGGCCCGTCATAAGCCCTAGGACTGGATATCAAGAGGTCCAGTTGAGGCACTCCTAAGCCCTCGTGCACCTTAAATCAAATCGGGTTGTTGGTATTATAGGCTCGTCATAAGTCCTATAGCTAGATATCAAGAGGTCTAGTTGAGGCACTCCTAAGTCCTCGTACTCTCAATCGCATTCTAGGCCCGTCATAAGCCCTAGGACTGGATATCAAGAGGTCCAGTTGAGGCACTCCTAAGCCCTCATGCACCTTAAATCAAATCGGGTTGTTGGTATTATAGGCTCGTCATAAGTCCTATAGCTAGATATCAAGAGGTCTAGTTGAGGCACTCCTAAGTCCTCGTACTCTCAATCGCATTCTAGGCCCGTCATAAGCCCTAGGACTGGATATCAAGAGGTCCAGTTGAGGCACTCCTAAGCCCTCGTGCACCCTAAAACCAAGTCGGATTGTTAGTGTCCTAGGCTCATCATAAGTCCTAGGGTTAGATGTCAAGAGGTCTAACTGAGGCTCGTCATAAGTCCTCGTACTTCCAATCGTATTCACACACCCGCGGTCGCATCCCAACGCACCACTAAACCGCAGTGAGAATTTTTGGCGCCCCGTCAACCTTGATCCAATTCTGCAAGGTCTTGCAAAATTGAATCAAGGGGAGCCATATGTAGACACCAAAAATTCTCACCCGTTTATATTGAAACAAAAATACAAAGATAAACATGCTTCTAGAGACAGGGCGGTCGTCCCCGTTTTCGACCAAAGGAATTTCTTTTACGGACATTTAAACCTCACATCCCTATGGAAAAGGGAGCACGAGCCTTTTGTGGTAATCCGTTTTTAACCGACTTCATTTTGCATACTTATCTTGTCACTTTTGTTTTAAAATATTTCACGTTTTGATATTACCTTGTGTTATTTTCCCTTGTTTTGCTCTGGCTCGTAGCATAACACTTGCTTTATTTCCTCACATCTATATACCGAATGCAGTCATAGCTCGGTTGGCCAGGGTATTCAGGGAGGAAGCTGATGGTCTCGAGTTCGAGTCTGGGTGGGAGCACGCTCCCCTTTTATTTTTTGTTTGCCACATGCATAGACCAGGCCCAGCCCCTTCTCAATTGGACCCGTTTTTCTTTCTACTCCAAGACCTTAGAAAAGCCCATGCTTACAAAAGAAGCCCTAGATTAACATCAGGTGGCATCTCTGAATTATAAAAACATCCTTAAAAACCCTACTGTAGAGACAATCGGAATTAGACACAGATCCCCAACATTCTCATTTTGAAGAATAGAAACGTCTTGCATTTTCTTCTGTCTCCTTCCTCTCGAACTCGACCGTCTCTTCATCGCCCTCTTACGCCGGAAAGCTCACCTTCCCTCTTAAACCCTTCTTCCGACAACGCATTATCCCACCGGAATTCGGGTGTAGCCAGTCACTCCACCTTCGACAGCGTAAGTTGGTTTCATCACCTTTGCTCTCAAAATCTCTCTAATGTCAGCAATCTTCGCTTTGTTCTTCCCGTCTCGACATTTCAAATTCATTTTGCCCAAGGGCTCAGTTCCATGACGGCAAAGGGTTAGGGTTCTGTCGAGAAAATCTTTTTCCGACACGAAACCCGTCTCCATTTCTCACTACGCTCTTCTCCTTCTCCTTTCGGTAAACCCGGAAGCAGGTCTCGAATCGTTTGTTTCGCAGGTCCCTGGCTTCAGAGGGTCAAACACTTAAGTTTTATCTCAATTTCATGCCTGTTTTTGTTGCTTTCCCTTTGTTTTTTGGATTTCTGCATGCGTTTGATCGCCGGGGATGAATGTAGTTTCGGTAATCATCCCGACTATAACTTTCATCCACCCTCGGCTTGCGGTTATTCATTCCCGTGCGTCATTTATAATCTGTTTCGGTAAACTTGGTTTTATTGTCGCATTAAGAATGGTGTTATGACCTGGTATGGATATTGTGGTCCACGAATAGGTTGAAGATGCACCTTTAACGTTAAACTTTCATGCATCAGCGTTCGAATTGCCCAGGGATTACCACTTTTATGATACTGTTAAACTGGTCCACATCCAGTCATAGCTCCATCTATTTCCTCTCGTTATCCTGGTTGGGTTCGTGAACTGGTCCACATCCAGTCATAGCTCCATCTATTTCCTCTCGTTATCCTGGTTGGGTTCGTGAACTGGTCCACATCCAGTCATAGCTCCATCTATTTCCTCTCGTTATTCTGGTTGGGTTCGTGAACTGGTCCACATCCAGTCATAGCTCCATCTATTTCCTCTCGTTATTCTGGTTGGGTTCGTGAACTGGTCCACCTCCGGTTACGTTCTGGTCTGCTCTCATGATATTTTGGCTTGATCTAGAGCACGACAAATGTGTTTGTAGTGGGTTGACTGTTATCCCTTCCGATTTATCTGTTGGACTGATGTTTGGTTTAGTCTCTGGTTTGTCTTGGTACATTTGCAGGAAACCTTGCACACTCCTTTTCGGTATAAAGTTCTAACTCTCGCTATCTGTTGTCTATCTCCTGATGTTGGTGCCTGTAGATGGAATGTCTGTTTTGCTTCTGGGAATACTTAGTCTATAAGAACCAACTGCTCTCAGTATCTGGATATTTGCTTGACTGCATTCTTTGGTCCTGATTCATGACTCCTACTACTGCAACTTATCTGTTGTTTAAAATACTTGCCACCAAATTTGAGTCCCGAAATTTTGGGTTCACAGTTCTAAGAGAGTGGAAGAGAATTAATGGGAGATTTTAGGGCCGAAGCCTCCTGTTGTTTGCCCGATAATTGGTAGAATGAGTATCAATCTGTCGCACCTTTCAGTTCAAATAGTATTTCGGAGGATGAATTTATTCACCAACTTCAAAACAGAAAACCGATAGGGGTTTAGTTTATTTGCTCTTAATTTGATTACCTCTTCGGTATGCTTATCTAGACACAGTTTAAATCTAATTTAAGAAGAGGGTTTTCTCTGATTCCACCAGCAAACCGTGTATATAACCTGTTGCCATGCTCATGATCCGATATCTTCATGCTTTTTTCATTATTATTTCTCAATTATGATCTGTATTTCATTCATGCCTTGGCCACTCTGTATATATCCATGCTTTATGTTCGATTTCCTTCTTCTGAAATTTCAATTCCCTGCCTGACTTTGCTTGCTCTATTTAAGCCTTAGTTATCACTCTTAGGACCCTTTAAGCTGACAGAAAAGTTTAGGATGCCTTTTCGCCCCACACCTAACGGGTCTCTCATTCGTTTCGTGGGGCAATAATCTCTTACAACTTCAGAAAACACCCAAACCACCCTTATGTGTACATAAGAATAAAAACTTCAAAAAAAAAGCCATTAAGGCTAATCTAGGAGGGTTTAGGATGTGAAACCACCCCATGCCTAACGGGTCTCTCATTCGTTTTATGTGGGTGGAATCCTCCTTTACCCACAAAACACCCGTAATCAAGATCAATTGATTAATAAACCTTATTATTCCATTCTGATCCAAAACCCTCTCCTTTGATCATCATTCCAAAAAAAAAAGAAGGTCAAAACCAGGATTGTCTCTCGGTTTCATTCATCACTTATCAAAATTCAAACCCTCTCCCTGTTTTAACTAACTGTTGCTAGCCCATTTCCAAGAGCCAATCCGGCCCACAACTTCAAAAGTCCACTAACCTGGTCCAAACTCTTTAGTTCATAAATCAATCCCCCTACCTCACAAGTCTAGCCTGAAGTTCCACCATCGTAGCCCAAAAACCAAAGCCCAAGGCCCAAACCCGAAGCCCGAAATCGAAACCCAAAGCCCAATACCTCATCATCAAACCCAAGGCCCAATATCTCATCACCCAAACCCGCGGCCCAGACCTATATCCAAACCTTCGGCCCAAGGCCCATGTCCCAAGCTCACGGCCCAAAAACAGAAACCCAAGGCCCAAAAACAGAAACCCAAGGCCCATCAGTCCAAATCGGCCCAGCAGCCCCAATTGGCCCATTATCGAGTCCAAGCCCATTCGGCCCATTACCTAGCCCATTCGGCCCATTACCTAGCCCCAGCTCATTTGGCCCATTACCAAGCCCAATCCGGTTCAACCCACCAAGTCCAAAGCCTAAAGACCCAAGTCCAGTCTCGGCCCAAGTCCAGTTTTGGCCCAAACCCAATCTGGGCCCAATTCCACCAAACCCAACCCATCTCAAACCCGGCCCAAGTTCATAAACTCGGCCCATTATCCAAACCCGGCCCATTATCCAAATCCGGCCCAAGTTCATAAACCTGGCCCAAGTTCATAAACCCGGCCCAAGTTCACAAAGCCCGACCCAAGTTCACAAGTCCGACCCAAGTTCATAAACCCGGCCTAAGTTCATAAACCCAGCCCATTATCCAAGCCCAAAATCCAAATCCGGCCCAAGCCCAAGTCCACAAAATCAATCGAGTTAAGTCCACAAAAATCAAGTTAAGTCCACAAGAATCAAACCTTGACCCGAAGATTGACCCTTGACCAGAAAACGGTGACCTTGACCAAGAACGTTGACCTTGACCAGAAAACGTTGACCTTGACCAGAAAACGTTGACCTTGACCAGAAAACGTTGACCTTGACCAGAAAACGTTGACCTTGACCAGAAAACGTTGACCTTGACCAGAAAACGTTGACCTTGACCAAAAACGTTGACCTTGACCTAACTCAAAATTCAATCTAGTTCAAGCCTGAACCTCAACCCAAACCGAACCTACTTCATCAAGCTCAATTCAACTCAAACCCAAATACGTTTCATCCAATCCACACCCACTTGTAAATCCCTTTCAAAATCTAAAAACCCAAAAAAAGAGTTTCAAAACAATCATTTTATTAAAGTCTTATCAAGTTTTCAAAGAAACCATTTTGTGGAATTTAAAAAGGAAAAACTCTTCTCATATCACAGAAAATTCTTCTCTATTGCAAAAAGTTCTTCTCACATATACAGAAAGTTTTCTCCTAAAAACCTTTCTCAAAATTAGTGTTTCTTCGTCGAGATTCCGAACAACTTCAAACACTTTCCGACTCAGTTTTCAAACTAAAAATAAGCCGTTTTCGGGGAACATGTAATGTCTAACACTTTCAAAAAACGTTTTCTTCCTTGTTAGACATCACCTGTCTCTCTTCCAAATAAAAATCCGAGGCGGGGCGCTGGGGTCATAACCTCCCTTGTCGCAGTCTGGATCTCTTTAGGCGGGGCATTAGGGTGACAAATCTCCCCTAATTGCAGCCTAGATTTTTTTACAAGGCGGGGTGCTAGGGAAGTAACGACCTTCCTAGTTGCAGCCGGGATTTTAGAATCGTCTAACTCCCTTCCGCTCGATTTCAATGTTTTCGGTTTTTAATGTTTTAAAACCCCGGAGTTAGAGACGTTATTAAGGTTCGACCGGGAACATCTCATTCATGGTGTTTCTCTCTGAATCCTATTCTTCGACATAAATTCATTGCCCCATCTTTCGAGCCTCGGCACTTTCCATTAATAAAGTGTCGTGTTCGAGGGGGTACATAGGGTAATCCCTCGGGATTATCCGCCCTTTTACAATAAAAATGATTTTTCAGTCTTAAAAACTTTAAGAGAGACAATTCTGAGTAAACCAATCCAACATTTCCATTAGAGCACTAGGACCCATAAACACTTCTCAACCCTCCTCTGAACCAACTCTAAGTCACATAGGACTTCCAATTCTTGAAAACTCCCAGAAACCCGAAACATCTTCAAAACCCGAATACTTGCAAAGCAAATATCCTCTTCCATACTCAATCATCCTTAAAACCCGAATTCCTCTTCGACCCATTCGATTTCTTAAAAACACCTCAAAAATTCGACCTTTCTAAAAGATGAACCCAACAAACCCGGGAAACTCATCAACTCTAACAAATGATCCAAACATCCCTTAACTCCACAAGAATGACCAAAATCCCCTTAGCCTCACAAAAGCCGAGACAAATCCAATCCCCTCAAAAATAATCAAAACCTCTCAACCCTTTGACTATTCCCACGAGCCAATAGTTCGAGACCAGCCTATCTCCTCAAACTCTTCAAAATCACCTACTCCTCAATCCACACTCAGATCGATCCTTTGGCTTTAATTAAATCTCTCCAAAAAGGTTTTGAAAGAAGGCAACCCCGACAATTGGAGACCGAGGTTTCCTCGGGCACCAATCCGAAGTCGTGGTCGTTGCCACTTCTGAGGGGTGTAACCCAGTGCGAACCCACACAGAATCTCTGGCTTGATCAGATAAGTCCTATCCATAGGCAACAAATCACAGAGTCAATTAACGGTTCTTAGAACCCTCATTCCCTTCCTTCCTAGTATCTTAGGTCAAACTAGGTGGCGACTCTAGTCAATTCCGCCCTTAGGGCATAAGTCCGCGTGGAGCCCATCGAGAGCGGGTGTAGTGCACATTTGCACTCCCCTTTATGCTCTCTGGGAAAGACGGACGATGTAGTAGGTATTTGAGGGCTGCCAGATTAACGGGTTTTCACCCTCCACAGAATGGCATTTTCTAGGATCTCGACTTCTCAGTCAGAACCATATTTAGATAGACCCCCCCTCATACCGAAAAATCACCCTCCACAATATGGGGTTATATCAACTCATGACACAATTCCCGGGCTACCGGGACACTTCCGGGGTAAAATAGGAGCGTTAAGAATTTCCCCCGAGAACTTTGTGCATTTTTGAAAAAGTAGCTTGAACATTCTCTTTAGAATGATGAATAATGATGATAGGAACTCTAAGAATGAATTATATAGGAGTTTGTGCCACTTCGGTACCTCTTCGGGGCATTCTTAGGGGTTTATGGGGCCCCCAACGAGTACCTCCAAGCACTTTGTGTTTAATTGAGAATTTAGCGTGAGGAAATCATTTTATATGTTTAATAAAGTGTTATGGTGCATTTGGAATGAAGTTTAATGCTTTATTTCATCTTATAAAGTATTTCTGGTTCCGGCCTTAAGGGATCTCCTGGGCATTTTGCGTTTTTACTTTGTTCTAGCTGAGGTCCTATGTTTTAAAGGTCATATAATGATCCTTAATTGACTTGGTATGAGTTTTATAGTTCATATATCATAGTTAGCTTAAGGTCCGGCTTAGCGTGCGTTGTTGACCTTAAGGAGTTTTGGTGCGTTCTTAACGCCTAAGTGTTTATATATTTTCTTAGGGTTTCATAATCCCCCAAGTAATACTTATTTCTCATTATTTATTATTTAAGGGTTAGGGGTATTTCAAGTTGAGGTAGCTCTCCATTATTAGTTTGTTTGCTTTGTAGGTTGTATAACATTTTAGATAGAAACTTGTTGTTTTCTTCTTTTAACTTTTGAAGTTGTACTTGTTTTGCCAACATTTCGGCCTGTCTCTATTTAGGATCTTATGTACTATTTGTTAGCTTCAGCTTCCTAAGATGTATGAACAGTTTGTAAATTCTTATTTGTATAATATATGAGTATTTGTTTCAGTTTTGGGTTTCGTTAGTGTAGCCTTACGTATCTAAGGTAATAAGTGTGCGGCATGTATCGGCCTTCGAACTAGGGTGGTTTTGGGGTCGTTACATTTAGTGGTATCAGAGCTAGGTTTGTCTTTTGCTGGGTTTGTTTGCTGATTGTTGCCTGTTGTTTGGTTTGTTTGTTATCTGGTGTCAATCGTTTGTATCTGCTCTGTGGTTTTCTTCCATTAGAGTGGCGCAACGGAAATGTAGTTTTGGTTGTGCTCTGAGCGTAAGACTAAAAGTGTTTGGTCCTTTGGGGAAATGATGCCTTCTGTGAGTTCGGATGTGATTCGGTTGTGTGTTCTTCGTGTTGTGTTGCTGTGTTTTGAGGAAGTTGTCAGTGAGCTTTGTTGTGCTTTTTGTGTCTTTGTCTCAGCAGTGAGTTTTGGGTTGTAGCTCGTCGTCAGGTTCGAGCTTTTGTAGTTGAGATTCCTCTTCATGTGAGTAAGTGTCTTTAAAATTCTGGAACTTGAGGTGTATGCATTTGAGCTTTGGGTTTTGTTGAATTTTGAGGACGAAATTCTTTTAATAGGGGAATAATGTCGTGCCCCGTTTTTTTCTGGTTCGCAAAGGAAGAGTTATATAATCTTCTGTCTTATTTTAGTGAGATTATTTCATTTGTGGTTAATTTTATTAAGTTTAGGGGGGAGGAAGGGCAAGAGTGTCTTTTAGCTTTGTAATAATTAGTTAGGAAGGATTTTATTTTCTCATTATTCATTTTCTCCTCCTTCCTTCCACGTTCGGATTCTTGTTCTTTTCTTCTCCCTTTTCTTTTCTTCTCCTTCTTCATTCCACGCTCTCAAATTCTTTCTATGTTTTCTGCATCCAGAGATCTATCATTGGGTGAATCTGTGTGGGGATTTGAGTTGTAGTGTGTTGTCCTCAGGTTTGAAGATTGTGGGTTTAATTAGTATTCGTTCTTCATTTGTTTTTTGTCGTGTCTGATTTTGGTTTCAATTTCTGGTTAATCCAGTCAAATGTTCATCGAGTTCGAGTGGGGGTTCAAAGGGTGTGCTATGTGAAGTCTGGAGAGGTCTACATTCTTCGATTTGAGGTAGGTGGTAGATGGATTCGGTATGAGTTTGTTCACCCAGGGGAATTCTTGATTTCATATCGTTTCTAATTGTGCTCAATTTGCTATCTTTTTTCGTTATGAATCTGAGTATGTTTTGACATGTGTTTTCATTCTGTTAAAACCCCATGGAAATCTGTTTCGATTGCCTACTTTGTTATGAAAATATATATTCAATGGTGAATTTCTGGATTTGCCTACTTTGTTGACATACACGTCCGGACAGGGCTTCAGACACCTGTGTATTTTGATGGTTTTTCTTTGTCCAGAATTCCGTCTGGACTTGTATGTCTTGATGGGGTGCGAGAATGATTGTTGGTAAATTACTAACATAATATTAAAAACCTAGCTCAAATGGGCAAGTGCACCCAATTCGTTACAATATAACAAGTGTCGTATCCACAAGGAAATTGGTTTCAATATATTTGGTCCTATGCTTTTAGTCTATTAGCACAACTTCAAAAAAGAAAAAAACTATTGCGGCGTATACTTTACTCCCCTCTCCTCCCGTTGTATTTCAAGAACTCATAGATACTCTACAAACCGAGAGCATGCAAGATAAAAATGGATGGGAAACATTGAAATTCCAACATTTGGGAATAAATCAGTTATAATATTGAGAGAATAAGAGAGTATAGAGGACAAGGAATGAGGAATTGGCACACCCCTTTCATTATATTATATAACTTTATATAGTACACGATTCCCGTACCTTTTGGTGGTAGGAATACAAAATATTAATGGTCTCTAACGAAGAGTCTGGGGAGGTTATGAGAGTTATACAGATGAAAGATCTAAGACAGACAAAAAATGTATAGATGTACATCCGCTAAATAGGGTGTATAACACTCCCTGGATGTACATCCTACTGCATCATTTAAAACTTTACTAGGAAAATGGGATAAAAACCATGGTCAAGGAAAATAGTACAGTTTAAAATGTTTCTCTCCCCCTCAATTTAACAAAATATATCTTCGATGTCACACACCAATATCATGAACAAGCGTCTTAATAGCTCTTGGAGGAAGTGACTTGGTAAAAACTAAGCTAGCTCATCAAACCGAATCTTGCGAACATCAAGAACACCCTTGGTCTAAAGCTGATGGGTTGAGAACAATTTTTGGTGATATATGCATGGTTCTATCACCTTTAATGTATCTTCCCCTTATTTGTGCAATGTGGGCAGCATTATTTTGATATATCATTGTAGGCGTCTCTAGATCTGGCTGAAAGCCACAAGAACTTAATGGATGATAGATCATTGATCTGAGCCATGCACATCCTCTTCCCATTTCATATAAAGTAATCAATTTGGCATGATTTAATTAAAGTTTCCACTATTGTCTGCTTCGATGAACGCAAAGAAATGACAGTTCCACAATAAATATCATAGAACTCTTCTTTGTAAGGAAATACTGTGATATATGTTGCCTTATTTAAACCTTGCACAAAAAAACCCTGTGGCACAAACCAAAGCGAGGGAGAAAACATAACCACATAAATATTCTCCCCTTGAATTTGACATATATGAATATATGTCAACATTCATTACATCAATATGTCATTAACCATCTATCATCTTAACGTTGATAAAGAGGGAGAACAATGGTGAAATTTGTTACTGAGAATCATCACCTTACCAGATGGCAAGTCTTATATCACCATCAAATCATTCACAAGTAAACATATATAGCGGATTTTTGACCCAAGCCTTACACATTTCTTTTCTATCATATAAAGGATGATATATTTGTGCGATCCAATTTGCTCCCAAGGTCTATTTGATACTCGCATAAGAGGAGTATCCTTTTAGTAGTCATGTATTATCAACTTAACTTTACACAACTCATATACACGAGCCTAGTGTAAACAATAATTGACTCTCAAGTATTTGAACTTACACTAGTACAAAACGAGACATTTTCAGCCCCCTATTTTCGGCGGTTTTTATAATTTAGCCGAAAAAGAGTTTCAAGTCAGGGCATTTTCGGCGGTTACTACTCGAAACCGCCGAGAATAGATAGTTTGAATCGCCTTTTTCGGCGATTGTGGTCAGGAACTACCGAAAATTGACATTTTAAAATGTCTTTTTCGGTGGTTGTTCTTACGAACCGCCAAAAAATGGTCCTACATCTATACCCCAAACCCAGTTCTTAACATTATTTTGTTCCACAGTTTCTCCCCCACACTGCGTAACCAGAATCGCCCAAGGATCGCCACCCTGCAGCATCGGCCTTCGCCAACACCACCAGCCCGGAGCTAGCGCCACCATCGTCGCCGCCCACTCCCGCTAGTCATGCCGCCCACTCTCGCCCTTGCTGCAGCAAAATCAACCGTAAAACATAGTGTATTTAGGTCAGTTTTACTGATTTTAAAATTTTGATTTTTTGCCAAATTAGACCTTAATGTGTGTTAAAATGAAAATGTTGATTGATCTATGTTCTTTGAATAGTATTTAATTGTTTGGTTCGAGTAGAAATAGTATATGTGGCCAATTTGAGAAGATAATCTATATGCTCGCAAGGTGTTTGATGAAATGCCTTAGCCAATTTCTGCTACTTTTTTACTATCTTTCTATTGTTTGTGTGAATTGTTGACAAGTATACATCTAGACTACACTTATACATCTAAGTCGTAGGTCATTCCATTACGAATCTACTTATGAATCCCAACTTTTAAGTGTATAGAATGTGAGAATTAATATGTAACTTGATTTGAATCAAAACACACACAAAAATTAAAACTCTTGACTTGATTAGAGGTTTATACGAATCACCAAACAAAGAAACATATATGTAGGTAATACTATGAATCTATGTATGGCTAACAATATTAGTAAAGGAAGAGAGAAAAACTAAATTGAGACAACAAAATGAACTTGAATTGACATATCAATTGTACTGTTTTCTTCATTTATATTACACAAGATTCCGGTAGTAGTCGCGTCAGCTAGCTCCTCGTCGTCTTCACTCACCACCCGCTTCCGCTTGTTCCCCGTCCTTCCAAATATAGGTTAGTTTTATTTTTCAACCTAGATCAATTTCAATTTATCATGCATAATTGTTTGTATAATTTGTTGATTTATATATAATAGTTAGTTGCAGGATTATATATATATAACACGATAGGATAACCAATACCAACTATATATATATCACCAAGTAGTATATATATTATAGATGTATATTAATATACATTCAAGACAACCTCTTATATATATATATATATATCACTAATTAGTATATATAATATTATAGATATATAAATATATATAAGACAATTATATATATACAGACTCGCCATGCAAGAACCGTTTCATTATATGACATTTGCCAATAGGTTAAAAAATGTTCTTTTTATATTTATTATTTTAAATGAGTGTTAAGTTATTATACATTATAAATACATTTTTGTAGATATTTTTTAATATTTAGCTTTCAATTGGTGTTTTTAGAATGGACCGTGAATGGATGTACGGTCAGCGAGGAAATTATTTTTAATCAAAAGTGGATAATGAATTTTGTAAAGCAGCTCTCGATCATCAGAAAAGGATGAACGAGACTCACATTCCCTGTCCATGTGCACAGTGCGAACTTCGCAACAAGTTCCCTAACCTACATACAATCAGATTTCATCTATCAAGGCGTGGATTTATGCCGAACTATAAGATATGGATTTTGTATAGTGAGTCGTTAGAAGCTAGTAGCAGGGTGCAAACTTCCACCTAGCCGAACAGTGAACCAAGAACGGTTACCGACGATACCGCATTTCCTGATAATGAGTGTGATCTGAGTGACACTGAATTCAACAACGATAGTGAAAATATTGAACAACTGGATCCTACTACAAGATGTTGAACATAATTTCATAGATAAGCCCAATAAATATCAAAGATTAGTTGACATATCACGGTCCCCATGGTTCCCTGGATTTGTCAAATTTACAAAATTGACAGCCGTGCTACACTTGTTTAATCTAAAAGAAAGTTGGCTAGAGAGATAAGAGTTTTACAGGACTACTAGAACTCTTCCACGACGTGCTTCCAGATGATAACAAACTTCCTACTTCCACTTATGATGCAAAAAAGTTGATGTGTCCTATGGGTGTAGAGTACGAAAAGATACACACATGTCCAAACAGTTGTGTATTATACAGAGGAGAAAATGCACATTTGAATCAGTGTCCAAAATGTCATTTGTCAGGCTATAAACATAAGGACGGCCAGTCATCCAATTCTAAGGAGAAAAGGCCCCCAGCAAAAGTCATTTGGTATTTACCCATAATACCAAGATTCAAACGTTTGTTTGTAAATGTCAGAGATGCCCAAAATTTAGAATGGCTCGCAGAAGAAAGAAAAAATGATGATAAGCTGAGATATCCAGCTGATTCACCACAATGGAGAAACATCGATAGAGGATTTCAAGATTTTGCGAGTGATAATTGAAATTTGAGACTCGGACTGTGTATAGATGGGATGAATCCCTATGGCACTCTAAGTAGTCAACACAACACTTAGCCTGTTCTACTGGTTATCTACAATCTTCCTTCGCGGTTGTGAATGAAGCGAAAATTCATAATGTTATCATTGTTGATTTCTGGACCTAAACAACCCGGACATAATATCGATGTATATCTTGCACCGTTGATTGACGATTTGAAATTGTTATGGAATCAGGGGACAGTGGTTTATGACGGTTACAGCAGACAAAACTTCACACTTCGTGCCATGTTGTTTTACACAGTTAATGACTTACCAGTGTATGGGAACTTATTTGGTTACACAGTGAAAGGCGCATTTGCTTGCCCAATATGTGAAGAAGACACTTGTTCTAATCGTCTTCAATTTTGTGGCAAAAACATCTACACGTGTCATAGCAGATTGTTGCCATCAGCACATCCGTACCGTAAAAAAGGAAGTTATTCAACAGAAAACTGAGACACGTGTTGCTCGTCTACCTTTGAGTTCTCAAGAGATCTATGAAAAGGTGAAAGACATTAAGGATGTTTTCGGTGTTCCGTCCAAGTCTTCCCAAAAAAACATCTAGAAAAAATGTTCAATATTTTGGGAACTTCCGTATTGGAAACATTTATCTGTTAGGCATTGTCTTGATTTTATGCATATTGTCAAAAATGTTGGTGAGGTTGTTGTTGGGACTTTGCTTAATATACCCGGGAAAACAAAAGACGGAATAAAGGTTCGAAGGGACATGCAAGCTATGGGCATACGTGAGGAGTTGCATCCCCAAGAAAGAGGCAAACTGACATATTTACCTTCATCATGTTACACTTTGTATAAGAATGAGAAGATCAGTATCTGCAAATGCCTTCATTCCCTTAAGATTCCTAAGGTTATTCATCTAACTGGAAAAATCTTGTGTCAATGAAGGACTTGAAGTTGGTTGGGTTGAAGTCTTATGATTATCACGTTCTGATGTTGCACCTCCTTCCTGCTGCCATTCGAGGTATATTTCCAAAAGATGTGTGAAATGTAATCACAAGGTTGAGCTTCTTTTTTAATGCAGTGTGCAATAAAGTCGTGGATGCTGATACACTTGACAGTCTGCTACGTGATGTTGTTGTTACGATCTGTCAGCTTGAAATGTATTTTCCACCCTCGTTTTTTGACATCATGGTCCACTTAGTTGTTCACATTGTAAGAGAAATCAAATTATGTGGTCCCATATATTTGAGATACATGTATCCGTTTGAGAGATACATAGGGATCTTGAAAGAAAGGATGAAGAATAGATATCGACCGGAAGGGAGTATTATAGAAGGAACAATAACCGAGGAGGTAGGTCAAAGTGTTATAGGGAAAGAAGGTCAAGGTGTTATTGGGAAAAAAATTGTGGCAATTGATTCATCCTCAATGGAGTTAGCACATCTATTCGTTTTACATCACCTTGAGATTATTGAACCATTTTTTGAGAAACACATGACTGCACTAAGAGGTCAATATCCTGGCAAGAATATTGTTTGGTTGAAAAAAGAGCAAAACAAGACATTTTGTTCATGGTTCAGAGATCATGTCATGAAACTTGCATCACTAGCGACTGATAATGTAAGTGAAGAGCTCTGTTGGTAAGCTTTGGGACCTGGTTCCACTGCTATATCTTATGAATAGTATGACATTAATGGATTCACTTATTAGACACAAAGGCAAGATGATAGATGTTTAAACCAGAATAGCGGGGTTAAAGTAGAAACAACAACAACTGAGTATACCAGAGGTGATCCAGCTTCAGTGATTTCAACCTCGAGTTGGTATTATGGATTTATTGAAGACATTTGGGAACTTGATTATCAGTTTCAAAAGTTTGTTATTTTCAAATGCAAATGGGTGGATAACAGACATGGCTATCAGGTTCATGATGGGTTTAGCTTGGTTGATTTATCATGCCTTGGTCACATACAAGATCTGTTCATATTTCCCAAGGACTGTGAACAAGTATTTTACATAGAAGATCCAATCGATCCCAGATGGTCAGTGGTTTTACGAGGGAAAAGATTTGTCAACACAAATCTTGATCAAGATGTTGATGATGATGAATTATTATTCGATGAGATACCACACTTTTCTAATAGTATTCCTGTGACAGACATTGTTGATATTTCAAACGATGTAGTGTATACTAGGTCTGATCACGATGAATGTTTATGGGTTGAAAACTGTAAATGATGTGTTTGTTTGTTAGGTAATTAAACAATAATTTTTTATTGTGAGTTTGTTTGTTAAATAATTTGTTGGAATATTCATGATGTCTTATTATGTTTTTTTTACATTCTTTGTTGTGTTTCTATTAATATCATATTTTTTATCTGTGCAGACAGCTAAGATGGATGATATGGATGATCCGATAGGCGAGTTTCTGGCAGAGACATCCCGACCAAAGAAGAAGCAAACACGTGGAGGGAAGGGCCACAAGTCATGGGCCCGAACTGATGAGGGGGGTCATGGCTTGGACGAGATTAGGCTATCTGTTGTGCCAGCCGAGGACACACAAGCTGGACCTTCTGGATCACAGCTCCCACTAACCAGGAGCGTAAAACCTCGAGGTCCTACAAAAGCTCTTAAGGTAAAAAAGATTGAGTCAAAGCCGCTGCAGTTTAATGAGTATCTACACTGACTGTGGAATGGGCTGAAGACTTCACTATGGAGCTGGGCATCATAGTGCGAGAGTATTGTGATATCACTCTCTCCTAGCCTCAGGTTGATGAAGGACTGAAGAAGCAGATGTTTGAGATTGTACAGGTAAATAAACAATAGTTGAAGTATTTATGGATACAATTTATAACTATGCATAACTAACATCCGTTTCATTTACGGTAATATGTAGAAACGATATCGAATACCTACAGAAAGCGAGTACTACACCATGGTCAAAGCGATGATGCGCAAGAAATTTTCAGATCATAAGCATGATCTGGTCAAGTGGTTCATCACCAAGAAGCTTAAGAGGCCCGACGGCGACACACGTTAGCCTTGGGAGATCTACACACCAATAACCCAAGAGAAGTGGTAGCAGTTTTATGATAAAAAGATGGAGACGTAGGTACATACTAACTCTTAAATAATTAAGTATTGTATATACATACATACGTAGGTACATACTAACTCTGGTGGTCATCCAAAGTGCTCAGATCAGATTGCAACTCCGCTTCTGCCACCCACTCAGGAACTCTTCTATTAACCCCTTTGGCACCCAACACGTGATGATATTCATTCTTCTTCATATTCGCTGACTGGGCGTTATGATACTTCTATTATCAAGTAAACATACAAACATGATGATGAGGATGAATACGACTGTGAAGATGAAACATGGTATGAAGCTAGTTGATTTAACGACAGCGGCTCCTACTGATGAACCCTTTATTGTTGCGTCAAAGGCAAAACAAGTATTCTACTGTCGTGATCAGTCTAATCCCAGATGGTCTATTGTAATGCAGAGTAAAAGATCGATAGTTGGGATTGATAATATTGTTGATGAGGATGAATACGACTGTGAAGATGAAACAGATGTACCTATTCGGTTGCCGATGGAGGTAGATAATGTAACTAATTTTGAATATCGAAGGTCCGACCACAATGAAGGATTGTGGATTGAACGATGAAATGTTATTTTGTAAGTTTGGTTGACAATATTATATTATTTCATTTTTGTCATGTTTCAATATTTGATTCAGTAGATGTTCGTATTAACCTTGTTAATTGTTGATTATTTTTCAGATTATGGATCCTGACGATAGAGTCGAAGAGGACTTACTGTTGGGGTTGGATGATATTGACGATGACGTCCCTACTGAAGAACCACCAGCCGCATCTACTTCGCAGAACCCTCGGAAGGGACGTGGACCGACCCGTGGGTTGAAGGAGAAGAAAAATTCTCCCATCGATTTGATCTGGGACAAGTACCTCGACATCGTGGTGGGTCGAAGCAGCAATTTGCTTCCTACTTGGGATTGATGGTAAAATCCCATTGCTCGATTAATAAGGATTGGAAAGATCAAGAAAAGGCAGACAAAGACATCTGGCAGATGGTGCAGAAGAAGTACAAAGTCGCGGATGAACTTCGGACGAAGATTGAATCACTTCTAGCGACATCACTGCGACAGTTCAAGCATCGGTTGGTAGATGGCTGGATTAAAAACCGGGCTCCAAGAGGTCACCGCCGTGGGTAGTGTATGATGGTATGATCACGGAGGAGGAGTGGAAGATATTCTACGACTATCGCCAGACTGAAGAGTTTAAGGTACTTTTACAATTATTCTTTCTTAATTATTTAAGGAATAAAATTAACAAATATTTTTTTGTTATGTATAACTTACAAATATACAAATTTTGTAAAGATACAAGAACAAGCGAGACGTAACCGGGCGAAGAATATCTACAAGCACTTCATGGGGCGAGCTGGATACACGGGGCGGTTGGAGAAGTGGAAGAGCGAGGGCTTACTGATGAAAACTAATGAAGACGGCACTCAGTCAGTTATTGATGATGTTGACGATGCAAGTAGGGTGCAACATTTATGCTGGGTCGCATGAAGAAAAATGACGAGGGAGTATATGTGTTCCCGCAGAGCGAGACTGCTGAGTTGGCGTCCAAGATTGTAAGTATATATATTTAAAAGTTGTTGTTTACTAATTAGTAAGTTCATTTCTAATATTTTTGTTAATTTAAAATAGTCTGGCTCTACTGAGCGATGGGAGATGGTTCCGGCCCCTCCGTCTCAGGATGATCCACTGATAAGGCCCTTGGGCAAAAGGATCATCCAGGGCGAGTGCGGGGGCTTGGAGGGGAAGTTCGCAAAAAGACATGTTTCCTACGTCTCGATCGAGAGTACCACAGGCTGAAATGATAGAGAGAATGGTGGATGAACGGGTGCATGACCGGTTGGAGGAGTCGGAAAGACGTCACGCTGAGTCGGAAAGACGCCACGCTGAGGAGTGTTAAGCCTACGAGGAGCGCCTGCGAAGACTTGAGGCTTTAGTATTGGGCCAGGTGCATGCTCCTACACCGACACCTACTCCTACACCGGTGTCTACTCCTACCGCGACGGCGGATACATCGATAGTGGCCGCGTCTCCTACACCGGCACCTACTGCTAGACCGACGTCTGCTCCTACCTCGACGGCGGATACTATCGATGATCCTACACCGACGTCTGCTCCTACCACGACGGCGGATACTCCGATGGTCGATCATCCAGCACCATCTTCTCCTACCAGAGACACATTTCCTTATCAAAACCTTTCGGTTTGTTCTTTTCTCCTCCTTAGTTATTTTAACATTACTTTTAAAACAATATAATTTTATTAGCTTGCTTACTGTTGTGAGTTGATGTAGATGGCTAAATCATGTCATCTGTTTCAAGTGTTGGATGGTGGGACTGTGCATGCTGCATTCGGTCGGGTTTTACAGACCGGACCGAACACTGTAGTACATTTCAAGCTCATCCCACCTCTCCACGCTCGTGTGATGGTAGACGACATTGTGCGAGGTCATGAGGACTCTCCCTTCCGTTGGAGTGGAATCAGTGGAGTAAAATAGGTCAAGCAAATCTTCAGTTGTTCCATGGCCATATTCTCTCATTGATGTCAGTGACAAGGTAAACTATTTACATGCTTACTGTTTAGTTTTTAACTTGACTGTTGGCTAATATGTTTATTATTTAAATTTTGTATACTATTAGATTGATAAGGAATTAAGACCGGGTTAAGAAGAGGAAATGGATAAGGGGAAGGAAGTTGTGAAATCAAATGAGGAGAGTCAGAGTGTGAGAAAGGAAGTGGTGAAACCTTTCGATATGACTCCTAGGAGATCCCCCATTCTGACACCCAAGTATTTGAAGAAGTTGACAGTCAAACAAAAAATGTTGTATGACTTTTTCATGACGAGGCCGCAGTCTATCACCAACTTCAACATGAAAGTGTCTAAGCATGTTTTCCACTCCCCTGAGCCCAGAGATCTGATGATTACCGTGAGCGATCTAAGAGAATTTTTGATGGGAGACCTGCTTAACATCTCTGTGATTCAGGCCTATTGTGTGTAAGTATCTTTTAAATTATTACATTATCTTTCATTTTTTAAGCTATTTAACATATCTTATGAAAAAATGTTGTTTAGGTGTTTGACTAGTAGACTGCTAGCGAACAAGAGATTATTTGCCATCTCTTTCTTGTGTCCGCAATTGATGTCAGCAAATCAGGCCGCATTGGATGAGCAAGGATGTGTACAGCATGTGAGGCAGGGATTTTGTACTGCGGTGCAAAGAAGAAGCAAATATTTGATGATCCCATATCATCAGATGTAAGTACACAATAACTGGAATTTTTTGCTTCCTAATTGTGATATTTAATAATTGTTCTACAAAACATTCTTTGTTTTATCTGTGGCAGCAATCATTGGATGTTGATGGTGTTGTGTATCGACACCTCATGCTTGTTGATACTAGACCCATTGGGCGGCCCTGATGACCTTCGAGAGATCGCTGTAGAGAAATATTTGAAGGAGTGAGTATTCAAAATTTTAATGCATTCTGTATTTATTTTAAGCTTGTCCTAGATTATTGACAATAAATGGCTTCATTTTAAAATGTTGTATTTATGCAGGGGCCATAAGCTTGGTTTAAGTGATGAAAAGAAACCATTCTCCATCTTGGACTTCCAATACATACGTGTAAGTAATCATTTAATTTATGCATTTTTGTATTAAAGTTAAACGTTTAATTTTTTGATCTGTCTAAAGTTGGTAATCCATGGATGGTGTGATGACAGTGTCCTCAACAGCCTGATTCACGAAGCTGTGGCTATTATGTGATGCGGTACATGTTCGAGATTGTACAAAATATTGACACGCTTAAGGATGATGACAAGGTAACCCATACCAATCAAAGTTTTAGTTAAAGTTATTGCATTTTAAATAAAATTGTGTACTAATGATGATCAGTTTCTTTTTATGGACAAATCGTTTCTTATTTCACAAAAGCAGGGGGCACGTATTCCAAAGGGGATCTCGACTTTGTAAGAGATCATTTATCGCAGTTTTGGTGTAAAAATTACTTGAGTGTTTCTTCTTAGATCTTATCCTAGTGTAGTTAGACTTAGACTTTTGTTTTTGCTGAAGCAACGTAGACTCTCAAAGTTTGTAAAGTTCAACTCTCTCTTATTTTTGAAAGTTTGAATGGGTTTGTTTGCAATTCGTTTTCAATGTTGCAATTCAAACTGCATGGCAACTTGGTTTATGGTCATATAGTGTGGTTGGTTATCAAAGGGCAATACCAGTTGGATGCCCTGTACAGGTTGTATATGCGCTTGTAAATTGGGTTGTGTGAAAAAATATGTGGTAAAGGCTAAAAAAACTAAAAAAAACTAAAAAAAAAAGAAAAAAAAACCACGGTTCACTTAAAACCGTGGTTTAAAACTCAATGGAACGACGAGTATAAACCACGGTTTCTTATAAAACCGTCGTATAAAGGAAAAAAAAAAAACAAAAACCACGGTTTATGATAAAACCGTCGTATAAAGGAGTCATATACCACGGTTATACACCCGAACTGTCGTATAAAAGTCAATCGAACGACATTATATACCACGGTTTGTCGCCCAACCGTCGTATAAGTCGTCAGATTCCCGCGACACAACGGGCTTTAAACGACGGTTTTGAACCGTGGTTTATTCAAATTTTCCGATATACCACGCCAGTATAAACCACGGTTTCTAACCGTGGTTTATAGGCAAAATAACCGTGGTAAAAAACAATTTTTCCACTAGTGATGCAAGGTTGCTTCTGTTTTGCAAACCTTCTATTTTGGGGCACTTTACTCTGTTTCTGAGCCGTGAATGGCTGGGTCGAGCTATTCCGTGGTATACCATGTAGACGTTGTTCTGAGTGTGGGTCATTCCCTTTCTGTTATGTGGGGTTGACGAACCCTTTGGCTCTTTAGAGTCATTTCTACGTTGCCGAGAGATCTGTTATGATCTATGGGTCTTCGACCCTTCTGAGTGTGTGCATGGTACTGTGTCCCCTATCTGTTTGTGAACTCTGGTTATTTCTGAACTGGGAACTCTGGTGTTCCATTTTGTACTTGTTTCAGCGATGCTCTGGTTATTATGAGAACTATGGTTTTGTGCTAACCTCTGCTTCTCTTCTGTTTTCAAGTGTTTTGAGCGACCTTACTGATGACGGTCGCTGCTTACTGGGCATAGTTGTGTGCTCATTCCCCTACTCTTATCATTTTTGCAGATTGATCATCGAGGATCATCTTAGTATCTGGAGCTTGACTTATTAGACATTCTTTTGTTAGATATTTGATTGTATAACTGAAGCCTTCGGGCCTCACTTCCTTCTGACGTTTGACTTGGTTTTGGAAATTACCTTTTGATTAATGTACTCAATACAATTGTCTTGCAAGTATTTATAGAAGTGTTGTTTCGGGCCTTGTTTGTGAATGTTAAGCGTTAGAGCCTTGCGTTATTAGGTAGTAATGCGCGGCGTGTAATGCCCTTAACTCTTAGGCCGGTTTTAGGGGTGTTACAGATTTATTACTTGTCATATCTTTTATTACATATTTATCAGTGCAATCATCTACTAATCCGATTTAATTGTAGGATCCGATAAACTGCAACCTTCTGCTCACATACAACAAGCAAGATATATGTGTCACGGAAGGAAGACTGTACTCATCAGGCTCGAATGACGTGACCCATGGCATGCAATACGGCCGTATAACGGGAGGGTCTCTGTGGATGAACCGAATTATGAGTGTCCTGGCCTAGAGCTCCTTGTACCTCAAGAGGATTACAACACAGTTTGGTCTACAAAGGGTGCTTTTGTTCAGTGGCTTGTTCGTCTGATTCAGAAGTGTATGGAGGTACGCCCAACACAAACCACTAATATAGTTATTATTATAAATTATATGTATATAGTATGTGTAGCTGTTCAGTTCATGATTATTATTGTATGTCGATTACAAATAGGCATTAAAAAAGAAATATGTGTCCCCTGACAAAAAGAAGCAAAAGATTAGATCTTCTGAATATAGAGCATCCACCAATGTTGTTCATAAAGAAAAATCGGTGGATGATTCCATATATGCACGCTTGGGGCCAAACATGAGATTGTTGCATGGTACAATTCGTGACTTCCAAGCTGGCAGATCTTCTATCCTGCTCAGCTTTGAACATGACCTCCTTCACTACCAAGACGGTTTTGAAGTCGACTTGTGGACGACCGACTTGAGGGACATCCTGAAATCTGAATGGGTGCCTATAACAGTGGTGCACTCATTCATTCTGTAAGTATTAGTCTTTTTTTGTAATTAAGTTATAAATTGATGCCCTGAAACAATGTTAATTATTATATCTTTTACTTTATGAACAGATTTTTGCATGACAAAATGCAAACTTTTTCACTTACCAAGTATGGATTTCTATGTCCTGAAAGAACGTCGTTCACTTCTTTGAAGTGTGATGTAGACGCTTGTAAGGACTACTTGCAACGTGCGATGATTAACAGCATCAAAGCAAAAAAGAAATATCTCCTGCTACCCTATCATCTAATAACTTTTGTTTATCATTTTAATTCCAATAAATGTTGTAGTTATTGATTTTCACATTATAATGACATGTTAGTGTTTTGGTATTACATAGTACTCATTGGATCCTACTGGTGTTGTGTTTGTATTGTCTGCGTATACTATTTCTTGATCCGCCACTCAGTACCAAATAACATCAAGATAAAGCCACACCTTAGCGTGTAAGTACATTATGAACCACTTTTTTTATGTATTTTAACTCTTTTAATTTAATTTTGTTGTGCATGGATATCCTAATTTTATTAATGTATATTTATGATATTTATTATGCAGTGTATATCAAAGCGTTACGATGACAGAGCTTGGTTTAAGGATAAAAGGTGTCATCCCTTGGACTGCAGTGAAGGTACAGGCGTCATCACTTACTTGTTTATTATTGATAGAACAAATGTCTTATGTAATTAATCTTTTTTTTGTGTTTAAGTGTCCACGTCAACCCGGGGGTTCGGAGTGTGGGTATTATGTTATGAGGTATATGCATGACATAGTCACCCTTTTGTGATATGCAAGATCCGTTAGAACAAGTATGTCGAAGTTATATATATTTTTTAATTTCTAATGTAATTGTTTAATGATTAACCAATTTTTTCTTCTTTTGTTTTCAAAGGTTTTCCCTAGTGTTGGAGAATACGACAGAGAAACGATCAACGATGTCCTGTAGGATTGGGCGGAGTTCGTCTGCATGAATTTGGTTTGATTTTCACTTTGTTTTTTCAAATTGTTATTTTTACACTTTTATGGCTAGATAGATTATGAAAGATAGCTATTTTGAGTACAATAGTGAACATTTAGGTAGTTATGTATGTATATGGTCATATGAGACCATTTGAAGTGTTGTATGGTCATATATATGAGACCATTTGAAGTGTGTACAATTGTCACCATTTGAAATGTGGTGTATGGTCATTTGTGACCATTTTTTTGACAATTTTCTTAAAAAAGTGATGACTTCCTCTACAATGTGATGTAGAGAGAACTGTGGATATATCTGGATGTTATTTTACAGGTTTGTTGACATATATGTTGGATTATAAACAAAAACAAGAAAAACCAAAAAAAAAAAATTTGGCGGTTCCTTTAAAAAAACGCCGAAAATTGCCATTCAATAACGCCCTCTGGTAGCTCTTATTTTTGGCGGCTTTCACTTAGGAACCGCCAAAAACTGTACTTTATTTTCGGCGGTTTCAAAACTGCCGAAAATAGAGGCAGGTCCTTTTTTGGCGGTTTAAAACCGCCGAAAAAGGCATAAAAACCGCCAAAAATGTCTCTTTTTATACTAGTGTTAATATCCATATATATACTCTCTTGGTGGCTAACAACATACATTTCTCGGCCTTTTGGCTAAGATCAAGTGTAGTATGCCCTTGGCTCATTTGATATATCAATATATAAGACTTTATGAGCTATGACTTTATACCATCCAATTATGGTTTAGATGGTCCTTCCAAGTCACCATTGATCATATCAAAACATAAGGCCTTTAGAGAAAATAATTCTTAAGATTTTCTTCGAATAACATTTTCCCGAGAATTCGCATGATCACATTATTCTTTTATGCTCTCTTGGAGAGTTTATCCTCTTTCATGGGGTACACATAATTTAACATGGTGTACTATATATCACTAATTTCCTTTCGAAAGTTTATAGTTCCTTTCTCAAGTGCTAGACACCTGTTTCAAGGGTCTATTATTTTCCACCAAAGTTCGTAGCTCCTTTTGCAAGGGCTAGACATCTTTTTCAAGGGTCTACTATCTTCCACCTTTACGATATTACAACTCTTTTATCTAATAGAAGGAACGCGTTCATTTCTCATATCAAGGTGGATTATAACAATTCAATATCTTTGTTGATAGTGTATGGTAGAGTGAAAATCTCTTAGTAGAGTCTATCGTATTGATAATATGTTATAATATTGAGAAAAAAGAGAGTTTAGAAGACAAGGAAGGAATAAATTGGCACACCCCTTTCATTCCATTATACAACTTTATATATTACCCGATTACTGAACCTTTTAGTGTTAGGAATACAAAATATCAAAGATCTCTAATGAAGAGTTTGGGAGGTTACGAGAGTTATTCAGATGAAAGGTCTACGACAAACCAAAAATGTGTGGATGTACCTCCATGGTGATTTATTACTAGAGCTGATCAAACCTGGCCCGGCCTGGAAAAAAGCCCAAAAAACCGGGCTTGAAAAAAAATTTAGACGGGCTTGGATAAAAAAAACTAAACCCGAATTAAAAATCAGGCCAAATCACTGACAAAAATTTGGGCCCAAAACAAAGGCCGGCCCAGCCCGAATTTAATTATATACTATTATTTAAAAATATACATATACTATAATATATATTTAATGTAATTTTTATATAATATATATTAGTTTTTATTTAGAATTTATTTATTATTTAATATTTTGTTAATTTTCTTATTTATTTAAAATTTTATTTAAAACTTTATTATTTATTCAAACTTTCATTAATTATTTAAAAAATGAAAAAACTGGGCTGAACGGACCGGGTATCCACAAAGTCAGGAAAAAACTGGACTTGGAAATTAGAAACAGACTCACCAGACCTAAAATTCTTTTCAGACCCGGCCCATCCGCCTATTTGATCGGCTCTATTTATAACATAATCACTATTTTGAGATAATATGCACCATGAACTTAGGGGGCGTTTGTTTTGGGGTAATCAGGAAAGGGAATCGGAATGATTCCCTTTCCTGCTGTTTGTTTTGCCAGTTTTTCCTATTTTCAGGAAAGGGAAAGGGAATGGGATTACCCCAAAACCCTCTATCTTGATTCCCCACCCTCTACTAGGGAATGAGATTCCCTTTCCCTAGTACATGTTGACCGGTGACATATGACCATTGACCGATGACTAATGACCATTGACCGGTGACCGGTGAATGTTGACCGGCAATTAGTGACCGTTGACCGGCAGCCGACAGCTGTTGACCATTGACCGGCGGCCGTTGACCGATTATTTATTTAATTCCCCCAGCTCAAACAAACAACCGAGAAAATCAAAGGGAATTCTTTTCCATTCCTCTCCATTCCCTTTCCTGATTCCATTCCGTTTCCCCCGCTCGAAACAAACGCCCCCTTAGTGTTTTTTTTTAACCAAATAAAATCCCGATTAACCAAGTCAACACCTAAACCACGGGACCGCCAATCCAAACCGGCTCGGTGACCATCGCATTTCTAGGTCCTTTCACTTTCAAGAGGGTAAGCTGGTTACGGAAAGCTATTTTTTTTTTTTTTTTTTGAAAGCGGAGCTACGGAAAGCTATTATATTAATGAAGTACGGAGATGGATAATAAATGATGGAGTAATAAATAAAGTTATCTTAACACGTAATGTCATACTGTTAGATATAGCACCTTGACAATCATGAAATAAAGAATTGATTTACACTTTGTTTACTTCCCAATTTAAGACTAAAAAAAAAGATTGTTGAAAGCGTAACTATCAAATGAATATATGCTTTAACCATTTTGATTCCCGTCGATTACGACTCTATATTATAGTAGTACCTTATTGTTTCTGGCTGCTAGGTGCTAACCTTTTAGAAAGAATTAAAGTAGTTGAGATCTCGCTATTCTATTTGATTATATGTGTACACCGACGACTGATGAAGCAAAGGAATGATGTTCAAGTGTTCACATACCTTAAAAGCTTAGGATGTTTTTTTCGTATTTCTTGATACCTTGTAGGTCGGAGATGTTCATTTATTTGGTCCTTATCCTTGGAGGGCGTTTTGTAAGTTTGAATCTTTATTCATTTAAGCTACAATCTTAACAAAGATAATTATATTGAGACAGTAAATGCTGATTATTATCACTAATAAGAATAACATACATATATATCTCAAGCATTTCTATACGCGTTTTCGAACCTGGCGCTTGGTTGTAATATGGCGATGGGTAGAATTGTAATTTCATTTTTAAGGTTATATGTGTAATTTTCTTTTGTCTTTCTTCTTCCTTTCAACATGAATTCACAGTACCGGCGGAAGGAATTGGGGCTTCTGTAATTGGCGACTACGAAGCTAGAGGTAAGAGAGCTCTGGGATCGGCTGGAGAACGAGGGTTTTGGCACGGGTATAGACTCCAAGGCCAGATTGTGGAAACTCCATTACCGCCACGTCACCAGTGATCTTCCCTTTTTTCATGTACTTGCCCATCTGAAACGAGAAAAAAGGAAGGGTGGAACAATTTGTTCTCTTGGACGTCAGTCTGGGTTTTTAGCAGAAGAATAATTTGAACCCATGGGAAATTAGGGGGGCACGAGAGCAGGAAATAGATAAAGAAAGGGGATGAGATGGAACTTGATGAATTTGATTGGATTAATGTTTGTAGGAAAAAAGGAGGGATTTGCAGACACCGAGATGATTAACAACAGAGAGGTGGTGCGGATTTGAGAGGGAAGAAGAGAGAAAGTGAGCATGAGCGGTGGGCTCTGACGTTTCATGAGTGAGTGAAATGTGGGTATTGGTTGACTGAAACTAGTAGACTTGTCGTGACGTGTACGTGGAAGCAGCTGTGGAACCAATTTCCGGCTGATCAACAGTTGCCGCTTCAGCTATTGCATGAATAAATTCATAGTTTAACATAAAAGCTCTATAGAAACTAATTCACTTTTATAACATTGTTGATTCATTTTTAGGTAAACGGAAGATTCACTTTGCACTAACACATCACAATGTATATGAAACTTTATAATCTGAAACTGAATTTTATAGCAGAAAATAATTCACTTTCATAACACTACTGATTCATTTTACGTAAACATATGATTCATTTTGTTAAGACTGTTGATTCATTTTTACGTGAATAAGAGATTTACCAAAGGGAATCATATTTTTTAAAAAAGTGAATCAGATGTTTAAGAAAAGGGAATCAGAGAGTTGCTTAAAAGTGAATAAGAGGTTTAAAAATAATGAATCTCATAAACAGAGATTATTTAACTAAATTAGTTCTGATTATTTGACTAGTGTGAATCTGAGGTTTTAGAAAAGTGAATCAAAGGTTATTAAAAAGTGAATCACAAGTTGTTACAATGTGAATCTGAGTAATAGGAAAACTGAATCTCGTAAGCAGAGATTGTTTAACTAAAGTGATTAAGAGGTTTAAGAAATGTGAATCAGAGGTTTTTATAAACTGAATCATGGGTTTAAGAAAATTGAATAAGATGTTTAAGAAAAGTGATTCTCGTAAATAGAGATTGTTTAACTAAAGTGAATAAGAGGTTTAAGAAAAGTGAATCTTAAGTTTAAGAAAAGTGAATCAAAGGTTGTTAAAAAGTGAATCAAAGGTTGTTAAAAAGTGAATCAGAGATCATTAGACCCTAAACCTTGTTGTATACTACTACACTACTATTAAACCATACTTTTAGCATAAAAAAAATTATACCACATAATTATTCACTTATATAACAATGATGATTCAAGTTTTACTTGAATAAGATTCACTATTGCACTAAATTATCATAAATTTGAAGACATTATAATATTTGAGATAAAATTATAGCAGACAATAATTCACTTTTATTACACTTATGATTCATTTTGTTAAATCATTTGATGCATTATAAAAACACTGTTGATTCACTTATGAAACATTATTTACTTTACACTAACAAGACAGAATGTATATTAAACTTTAACAAAAGTGAACTGAACATATAATCTTCTGTAAATAAACCAATACTTTTACAACAATTCAATACCATCAGATTCAATTCTGATGTGAGAAAGTTGATTTTCTTCATCGTCATTGCTCATCGTCAGTGCAATATACCATCAGTCTCCACTGTTGTATTGCAGCTCATTGACAGTGTTTTTTGTCTAGGTTTTCCTATCATCAACTAAAATTTTGTATTGTCAGTGTTGATTCATCGTCACTGCAAACTGATAATCTGATGCGATACATGTCTGATGAATTTGGTTGATATTCTGTTCCAATGCTAGATTTATGAATTTGATTTGTGAATCAGTGAGCAAAAATCGATCCTCATTGATCAGTTGGTCCAATTGAGTTGTGATGATTTTGCTCTGCTGTGAGTTGAGCTGAAACTGAATTTGTTTGATTGGACAGATTGTGCGATTTGTGGCGTGAGTGGTGCGAATCTCCTCTGTCAAAAGTTGAGTTGAAATCAACCGTGAGTGATCTGATTGAGTAATTGTGAGGTGATCAATTTGCTCTCTGAACAGGCGAGCGTAAATCGATTGTGAATCCCTTCATTTTGTTAAAACGACGTGGGAAGCGGACGCTACTACGCAAGGTTTAATTTTTCTTTTTTTTTTCACCCAACCACATACCTACACGTGGATCTACGCCATATTATACCCTGGCGCTCCGTTCCGTTTCTATATCTCACATCCGCGGTCCTCAGTGTACAATTAAAAATCTTAACGTGGAAAAGAATAGACACAAATAGTAAATATAAGAAACATCTGATGACCTAGCTATCTTATGTTAGGTCAGATTCAGCCGACCATGCATATCATATAATATAAATACGGGACTACTGAAATAAAGAAGCGGATGACCATCTTGAATAGACAACCAACAAAAACGACCGACCAATTGATTATTGCTAGATCACATCATGTGACTAGTTATTCCTGGCTAGATATTTTTGAAGCAGCATGTTTTCGTATATATGTGGCTTGCAGCAAAAGTCGCCAAACCATCAGTACATTGTATCGTGCCACCAAACTCCACATGGAAGGAACACTGATTTTTTATTTAGAAACAAAAGAAAGGGTACATTGAGGTAAATTCACACATTCAAATGTAAAATTAGCTCTACTATATTAAATAAAATAATTATAGAAAATCAAATTCCTTAAACCTTTAGAATTAATTTTATAAGATCAATTTATTAATTCTTTCCACTTTATACGGGTTATATAAATTTACTTGACATTCAAAAGTTAGAATTGTATATTTAATAATGTCTTAATTTCTTTTGGTCGTGCTTGTTCGTGCTTGTGAACTAAAATTTGTTATTTTGTCCCAAGTTTTGTACTATTATATCCACCAAATGAAAAACAGCTAATTTCACAAAATAACTTTTCATAAATGCTATTCCAACAAGCCCATTCTTGGAAGTACTATTATAATTAATCTAACACGTTGTATGAACTCACACTTTAGAGTGTGTTGAAGATGTAATAGCCTACATTTCAACCAAATTTCCTATATATGGTCCACAAATTAGACCATACAAAAAAGAATAGGAATTCTAATTATACATAAAATCATTCAAAACAAATTGAGTAAATTAAATACTACTAGTTAATCAATCAACCTAACCCTCACCTTAAAAAGTTAACTTATAGGACTTAACCTTTGAATGAACCGTGCAATATTAGAAAGAAATGACCTTTAAAAACTCAGGTATAAGTATATTTCATAAACTAATTAACCACCATTAAACCTTAAAAACCATCCCTATGAATATCAGAGTACACTTTAAACCCTATATATGTATCGAATAAAAAGGGCAGTTTATACTTTTGTAAGCAACATTTTTTAAAAGGTAATGATATAAATAAATAGGAAGTGACTTGTACAATGTTGATATAAAAGGCTACATATATAAAAAGTTTATTACAGGACGGTGCACATGATAACCAACAAATTCAAAAAGTTGGCTATGAGCCAACCTGAGACACAGAATAAAGGGGACAAACACAAAGCCCCAACGCTAAGTGCTAAGTCATGATCCTGGTTAATAAACCGGTGCTTCGTTGCTTGAAAATCATCCTTGAAAGAGTGGAATCTACCCTGCGCGTTACAAATGAGAAGCTCCCGCCCATTTGCTTTAGATGCGGCCTATTCACACACTCCACTAAAGATTGCCCAAGTAAGCAAATTATCTTCTCTGGCGTCTACCCCTATGGACCATGGTTACGGGTTTTGGGACTTCGTATAGGACAATGGGCAGGCTTCGACGATAACTCAGACACTTGAAAGGTAGTTTACGGTCTTTTGGGCAAGACACCGTCAAGCTTACCAGATCCTCATTCATCAAAGGACGGTAGTCCTTCTGAAACCTCAGCCCCAACATATGTTTTGTCCCTCCTAAGCTTGAAGGATGCTAATACCTCTCCCCTTATCATTAACTCATTTTCAGACATGCGAGGCTCGTCTATGAGCTTCCTAGACGCCTTCGGCAAAGATAAGGGACCGGCTATCTCTTTGGACCTTTCAAACGTTAAGAAACACAACTATGATAGGGTCCTCGGGAGTAGAGATTCGCATGGAGTGGTCATCACCCCCTAAAGCCGTTAGTAGTCCATAAGAAAGGAAAGACTTCTATGCCGAAGGACCCATCCATAGTCACCAACCTCATGCAGCCTATTGCGAACAAGGAGGCAGTCTCTAGCTAGCCCAGGGACTGCCCAAGCAAATAATTGGTGGAGCCCATGGTCATCAGGAACGACATGGAGTCTTGATGGCTATGAGGGCCGACTAGAGTCACTTCTCTACATGCCTTACAATAAGAGCAAAGCCTCACCCATCTTAGGAGTTTTATGTTATTAATTTATTTTTTCTTCTTTAGTTTTCTTCTTGCTATGCTTTTGTGGGTATCGGGTAATCCCTTTGATTGTTGGAAGTCTTTGTCGACCAATCTACTAAACAAAACAGATGGAATCAATAGTGGGATCTCCCAGAGTTTCTGGTGACGCTTTTTCAAACAGTATTATCCCCCTTTGTATTCCTTTCAAAAGGATGCTTCCACTGGCAGTTGTATAGGCAGTCATCCTGTCAGATAGGACTGACCTTAGTTGTCTCCCCCCCCGGATTAGCCGTAACGCTACATGTCTCGACTATGGACCAGAAGATCCACTGTGATTTCCTTACACACGGTTGATTTATGGTAGGATGGTCACTTAGGGTACCTTCAATTCGGTCCTTATTCGATGTTGCCTTATCTCGTTTCCTTCTTGTGTGCTAGATTATGGTATCTTAGGTTTGTAATCACTTATATTTTATCAAATGTCTTATCTTTTTATAAAAAAAGGTGCTAGTTCCATCTAGACTCGATCAAGGGAAGAAGCCCCCATCCTCTGCCAAATAACGGTCTTCATAGCGAATTTGATGGCGGACACCGATTTCGAGGGATCTCGAGATTGGTTCACCTAAGCTCTCCTGTAGCGCTCAATCCATATGACATAAAATGTGGTGCTGATGACGGCACACCTCACAAAGTCAATGAGCTTCTTCTGTTTACAATAACGAGTGATCCAACCAGTGCAGCTGTAAGGCTAGGGCAGTTGGTGGGGATCACGCACCAGTCGCTAATGGTCCACCAAATCCTACAGAAACCATGCATATATAGAAAGAATAAACGGTCACGGTCTTTGGAGCCAGCTCACAGAACCAACATCTATTAACAAGGTGAATGTCCCAAGATTCGAGCTTGTCATAAGTTTTCAGGCACCCTTTTGGAACATGAATTTGACTTCAAGAATTGATTAGGACCTCCAACAACTGTCATTGCAGGGGAAGAGCTGAGACGGATTTATGGCATCACAGGAGAAGTTTACGACCTTAGGACAAGTATGGTACATAGGAAAGTGGGAGGGATATGGAATTTGAGGTAGAACCACGTGAGTGGAACGAATAGTCTCTAGCATATAGTATAGATTTCCAAGTCCATGACTCATCCTCTCTTTTGGTAACATTTCTGATGAAGTAATACTACATTTACATCTTTGTATTACTAAATCCATACTGCTATGATGTTAGATGTTTTCACTTTTTTCTTCATTACTTTTGCATAGAAATGAATTCCAACCATTGCCTACCAAACATACTTCTTCCCTTATTTTTTGGATCTCTCCCGTGCCGCACTTCATAAAATTGTTCCTCTCATGCTGAGCTCTCATCCCCCCTCCATCTTGGCTTCTTCAGAACTGACCCCCCTCTCCTTCATCTAGTCATGGCCTGCACACTACGAAAGTCAGTCGACGATCTCTCATCTTAGTGAGAAGAACTCTCACTTACAAAGGATGAAGCGGTCACACTCTCGATCCATGGACTTATGAAACACGACCAAACCACTATACCTTTGAGCGCTGCCTTTTGGGCAAGCTCATCACGAACTGTGGGGTCAATATTCAAGCCATGGAGAGCACCCTCACCAAGATTTGGCAGCTCCAGGGATAGCTCAAAGTTATACTAGTGGGTAAACTAATATTTCTTTCGAACTCAAAATAATTGGTTTGATGGAGGAGGTTCTTCACAAAGGACCATGGTCATTCGATGAAGCTCTCCTCATCCTTCAAAGGACCGAGAAAGCTAATGCTCCATTGGATCATAAGTTTTCATTTTTCCTAATATGGATTTGGATTTATGACGCTCCCCATGTGCTACATAACAAGGATTCTGTGTGTAATCTTGCATGCAGGCTTGGGACCTTCATGGAGTATGGTGACTATGATGAATGCTCTGACGGTGACTTTCTTAGAATCAAGGTCCAAATCTTGGTCTGTAAACCAATTCTCCGATGTTTAAATATTGTCCTGGAAGGTGTGGAATTAATCTTGTGACTTACCTACGAGAAGGTCCCACCGATCTGCTTCAGGTGTAGACTATTCACCCACTCTACGAAGGATTTTCCAAGATAATTTATCATTTTAAATGGGATGTACGCGTATGGTCCATGGCTTCGGGTGTCGGGTCTTCGGTTGAGACATCAAAATTCCTCGGCTGAATGCTTGGAAGCTTTCATGTAGTATTATGAGTGCTGATAAGAAACACATGCCGGAATGCCCTTCTGGGGTTAGCATGAGGCGGTGCAGGGTACCTCAAGTTCGAATCCACATTGTAATGGTAATATTTCTCCTCCCCTAGTTTCTGACTCCAATTCTGAGCCAGGATGGTCCTTTGTCTCACAATGATCCAACTGGAGGAAGAAAGCGCAACTTTGAGAGAGCCTTGAAAATCAAGGAACAAAATCCTACAATTGCTTCACCCAATAAGAGCTCAAATGTAAAAAAGGAGATGCACAATCGCTACTAAGGACCTGTTTAATATCATTGATATGGTTCATATGGTGGAACCACCTCTTTCTTCACAACATGGGACAATTGACGAGGCAACCTCTGGGTCAAGCGAAGGCTACCAAAATCCATGATTTCTTTTTCCCATGGTTACCGGGAGTGGCAGGAATTCACGGTAGCCATGTTGTCGTTAGTAATTCTGTCGCTTTTAGGTTTTTAATAATGATGATTTATAATTAATCTTTTCTTTTGTTTAGTTTTTTCAGTCTAGTCCCACACAAGTTTAAGCAAGGAGTCATATGTACGCGCAGATACTAGACAAGGTGCCAGACTGGAGTGAAACTGAGGCATCTGTCAAATGGCTTTGCATCGAATGGAATCAGCAGCATGTTCACCTACCTCCTCATGCAGTCTTATCGACAAAAAAACTTGTTCACTCTATTATTCTCTCAGTCTTAATACTTGGTTTTCTTTTCTACTTTGTTTTTTTGCTTGTTATCATAATTTTGGTGAGAAAGACTATGCCAAAGTATCGCCTTTTAAGCTGGTCTTCCAGCTATTTACCAAAAAAAAAAAAGGTTTTTCAATCTAGTTCTTTGCTCTAGGTGCTTTGATCCCATGGGAGAGCTTCTCTTTCTTTCTTTTTTCTATCTGAGTAGTTTGCATTTTGGTTTCTTTAGAGCATATCTTGCTCCTTTCATGACTTGTTAGTTTGATGGGCATCTACACAACTCAATGTTTTCCATGCTTGGATAATTGGCTCTACCAATTTTACCAAGTTATCTGACGATTCTCTGGGCTTACTCAAATCTTTGTGCACTTTGTACTCGATTTTATGATAATGAAAATTTAGCCTTTTCTAAGGAAAAAAAATCTTTTAAACTCTTCAAAGCTTGTGAATCTTTCACATGGAATGGGAAAATTTCATCACCCATATCTTTGTTTTGCAAATCACCATGTCTGCAGTAAATTCTTCCCTTTCAAAGACTAGATTGCTTGTACTACACAACAAATTCTTTGAATGCACGTTCCTTCCATTATGCAATTGATTAATTAGCTCAGATTTCTACAACCTAATGTAGGTATATATATGTACTTTTGGTCTATTGAAATTGTACATTTGATATATAAATTGTATTGTACATAAATGTACTCAGTGAATTCTAATATTATTGAAATTGTAGTAAATGCGTATACTAATTTTTTTAAACAGTACATTAAGTTTATAAAACACGTACTTTTAGTCTATACAAACTGTACCACCATAAATGTAGTCAAAGATAGCTACTTATGGTTGTAGCTAAGAGTGATTATTAAAATAAAGTAGTGTTAATGAAAAATTATTAATAAATTGTATTGATTTACTCATTTTGTGCATAGATGTATAATAGTAGTGCTAGGTATTTAGTGATCCTGAGCATTCTAAGGCTTGTGAAAGTTTTTTTATTATGAATGAGAAAACTAGAAAAACTGCTAACCACCAGATCACCAGAAGGGAGGCCCGGGGCAGCGCTAATGTTAAGCAAAGCATCTATACTACATGCTCTATATACAGAGAGAATTATTAGTATTTACATTTAGTTAATTGGGCATATTACACTATATATTAGGTTTCCCAAAGAAAAAATTACATAATGTTAAACAAGTAGTGTTTAGTTGATATCACCGCAAGAGGATGGATGGATGAATTCAGACTGACTTTGTAGCTAATCAATCAATAATACAACCTAACTTAGCTAAAATTCTTGCCCTCATAGGTTTGACCAAACTTCCAGTTCTCAGGTGTAACCCGCCATGAGGTAGAGACCTTACCATCACTGGTTTTAACACGGAAAGTAATCTGTTGACCCATAAAATTCTGATGTGATTCCCATTCCTGTCCAAAATTCCTCTTCATAGCTGACCATGGTCGACCATCACTACCTTTGATCTGAACCTCCTTAACATCACCAGCACCACCCACATTCCACACAAGCACTAATAGAAACCAGGGGTTAGATTTCTTAGATATGGTGAACCGAATCCCACCTTTCTTTGGACAAGCAACCCTACGGTATGTAACAGGGACAACACCAGCCTTATACTCTGCGATCTGTAGGAATGCAGGTTGTGATAGATCAAAATGCTCCTTTGGTGGACTGCACCATCCACTATCTGGGCAGAGGTTGGTTGCGGTTATGATGAGTGGTTTTGCTCCACGTTTGCAGCCGCCTTGTGGTGCATTATCGCATTTGATCTCATAGCAGGATCCACAAGTTGCACCGCCTTTGAACAATGCTGGGCTTAAAGCAGCTGTGTGTGTATCTGGTTTTCCATTTTGGGGTTCCTCACCGTATCCACATGCTCCTTCTGTTGTACATGCAACACAGTTTTGGTACATATCATAAATAACAGATACTTAGGATTTATGCTGGCAAGGGAGCAACGTGACATGATTATGGTAGATGTTTATCCAAACAAAGAAAAATGAAGAATCTAGTTGTTTGTTGCAGATATGCATATACATATATAGGCGGACAATACAGACCAAATGTTCCGGACCCATCTGGGTTGCCATAGAAAGTGGCATGTGCTTTCTTCCATGGGCCTGGTTTATAATCGGGCTTCTTTGGTCCAGCTGCTACCATCATGAGCAGGGTAGAGAATAAGATTCCTCGCAGTAAATTTGTCACCATGGTTAATTACGATATCCAAAACCACGAAGTGCGAGGAATTAATGGAGTTTGATGACAGATTACCGTTTAGATTGCGAAAGATCTAGTCCTTTTTATCTTGATTGATTCATGCTGCTAATTAGTCATTACAGGTTTTACGCCTTCCCAATTTAAGACGGCGCTACATTTTGTTCGGTTGGTGCAAACCATCAGCGCGGATCACGTTTAGTTACTCATAATTAACGGTAATTAATCATGTTCGCTCAACGCCGCAGATTCTGGTATATGAATAGTAATTTCTAACTTCAAATCAGCTGCGGAGATTGAATAAGATCTATTCCCATCTCCAAATTAATGGACCAGGGTGTTTTGCTCTGTGGTAGTAATTAATCGCATGCCCACTGACCACATGAATCCATTTAATGGTGAATCATATATATATATGATAAAAACAGATATTTGGTTTATTCTGAATTCCAATTCTTGCACGCTTGATATATCTTTGAAAGAGTTATCAAGGAAACAATACCAAGAGCAACATATATTAGGAGGAATGATGCAAAACGTTGAATGATTACAACATCTTCTGTTGCTGGTAAGAAACATTTGCGAGTATCGCATCCTTATCTAGATACATGTATAACTGCCACCACAGAAGAAGAGCAAAGACAAGAAGAGCAAATGCATGAAAATGCTTGTCAATAACGATGTATGAGTTGCTTGTATGCTTCTTTGTTTTCAGAGAAGTAGCTCTCCTCAGCCTGCATATATAAATCAGTCAGTCAGTCAGCCAGTAGTGTATAAATAGATCAAGGATTCCAAGCATAGTATATAAATTGCTGATCACAAAAGTGAAGTTCATGCCAAACCGAATCATCAATGGGAATATATAATTAACACCTAGTTATCTTTTATGTATATTTTTATGAAACTGAATCAGCACAACTCAGCAGTACAAGCGTAAGGTCAAGGAATACTCCGTTATTATCTTCTAGAATTTGCTATCTACGAGAAAGCTGGAGATCAAGTTCAAAAGTGTCGTATTTTACCTGGCGAACTGCCTTAACAGCAATCAAAAGATTCTTTCCAATCAGATCTTCGAACAGAGTATCCTTTTCGAGTGCATCTACGGCCTCAGATAAAGTAGTTGGCAATCTTGGAATTTTATCAGCATCATATGGGTTCACATCTGCACCCCCCACCCAATTAGCACATCATATTTTTAAAAACTATATCCACAAACCAATCTCATTGAATAATCCACAATAATCAGTGAAAAGGTCAAGAATGTACAAAATGTCATAAAGAGAGTCTTACCAATAGGTTCCGGCAGAGTAAGATGTTTCCTTAACCCATCTATTCCCGCGGCAATAATGGATGCCAATCCCAAGTAAGGATTTGCAATTCCATCAAAGCTCTTAATCTCAAAGTTGCTTACTAAACCGTCCGCAATGCCAGGTGGGCACGCTGTTCTTACTGGAGCTTCTCGGTTTTCCTTTCCCCAACACTGATACGCTCCACTCCACGTATTTGGCTGTATTCGATCATAACTACAACCGAAATACAGACAATTTTAGTTTGTAAAACACTTCGTCCATCCCAGAACCTCCAAGGTGAAAGGACAAGTAACTTTCACCAGTTAACAATCTTCACCTTTTGAGATCAGCTAGACATGATAGGATCAAAAAAATTCATACGAAACCTGCTTAATTAAAAAAAAAAAAATTCAGCCTTCGGCTAAGTACTTGATTCATTGTTTTATTATTTTACCTGTTTGGATGTGGGGTTGTGAAAGCCAAGATGGCAGGGAGATGATGCAGAACACCAGCCATGAACTCTTTTCCAATTTGAGACATTCCATGGTGAGAACCGTCACCACTATTGCCCATGAAAACGTTAGTCCCGTCACGCCACACACTCAGATGCACATGAGAACCAGACCCAATATCATCCATTGCAAACCTATATGTAATCACACACAGATCAAACAAATATTGATTATATCTTGCTAATAAGTCAAGTGCAACAACGTTTTCTCATTAAGTGCCTCGGCTAAAGAGAACAAGAGAAGAACTTGCTTTGGCATAAACGTCGCGAGATAACCATGTTTCCTTGCAACAGCCCTTATTACTTCCCGTGTGAAAATCAGGTTATCAGCAGCAAGAATACAGGGTTTGTGCCCTAACGCCAGTTCAAGTTGACCTTTCCCTGCTTCTGCGTGTAGCTGAAAGCATTTGGATCCAAGGGGGTAAAAGTTTAAACAAAGGCGTAAATAGACTTTGCACACATTTTAATGAAAATGAACCTACAGTAAGATTACGCATCTACTAATATGCATTTCCCCGAAAGTGTCCTTAGACTAACTACTCTACTTCCCATACTAGATTAGTTGAGCCGTACCTGTTCCACTGGAACATTTAATGCTTGAAGGGAGGACAGAACTTCTTGGAGAAAGGGGAAGCAGCGTCAAATGATTGGGTAGAGCAATATGGAGTAGAATCAAATGGCACCCACTCTTCTTTCCCTTCTCTAGCATTTTTTTTTTTTTTTTTGCAAGCAAACAAGTGATACAGTTAGTAATGGGTGCATAGAATGGGAAACTGTGGAAAGTTTTCGAGAAAAGATACCTAGTAATGCTTTTCAAGAGAAAAAACTCATTCTCAAAGCCTGCATTCACTTCCTGAAATTGCCAAAAATCCGTACACGCAATTAGAGAGGTTATTGAAAGTAATCATCCTTTTGAAACCTAGAACTCAAAACTTCTAAGCCTGTTTAGTCAAAAAGTTTTATAACCGCACCAAGTCAAATTCATCTTTGAGAATCTTCAGAACCCTCCTCAAGGTGTCTCTTGGACAATACTCCCATGCTACTCCAGGCTTAGCATGCATATCAGCCAACACCATCTCCTCATGTTTGAGCCTATTTCAAGATACCAAGAGAAATGAAATAAAAATCAGACCACCGCCACTAAGTAAGCCACTAGATTCACTACTTACGTCAATCAACTTTAGCAGTATTAATTGGACTATCAATTAAACAGGATTACCATGGGATTGTATGTTTTGTGGATAAATCAGGAATTAATCTGACTTCACCAACACCTGTCAAACCGGATCCTGCAGCTGGGCAATCAATATATGAGCACATCGCCATGGAAGCATGTGTTAGACCCACACCATTCTTCTTCACAGTGCTGTTGAAGCGCCCTGAAGGAATTGCCTGAGAAGAATACACTACCATAAACTGAACCCAAACCTTCAGCAATAAAAGTAGTATTCCATTTCAGCGCAATTTTTCATTATTACTAGTAGCCAAGCAGAGAATCTCATAATCAAAATTGAGACTGAAAAACATGATGATGTCATATAATACAAGATCAAATAGGTGAACATACACGGCATCTGCATTGCCCAGAAGTATCAACCCAGAGCACACGGACAAGAGAGACATCTTTAGCATCATGACAAGGGGAAGAAAATCCATTTGCCAATCTGTCAGCAACGCCATTTTCAAGAATAGGTTTTGCTGGAAGGCCAAGCTTGTAAAACCGAATTGCATTTTCCGCAAAGATGTCCCTCGCAGCTTCCAGTGCCTCAGAAATTGAAAGATCACCTTCGATGCAAGCATCTCGAAGAACAGAAAAGACAACTTCTCGTGCTTTTCTTGCTCCTGAATGAAAAAAGAGTATACAGTGTTGAAAAGAGCAATATCAATATTGCAAATGATCAGTTAGGATTGATGATTTCCATCCCATTCCAGAGGACTGTCTAGATTCAACTCATAAAAAAGGTCAACCTCCTTAAAGCAGTTAACATTGATAAGAACACCGTACTTTGAATCTCCGCATAGAACGCACAAAAGCGACACAATGCTAAAATTCCATTACATAAAATGCTAACAATAGACAGATAAGAAATATCTCTTATAAATTGGCATCGTAATTTGATATTCGACAAACTATGACCTTTACCAAAGCTCCATAACCTAGTCCATACGGAGAATGGAGCAGAGCCACTAACCCAAATAAAACGTTTCAGGAAAGGCATATCCATCTGTGCTAAACATAACCTGCAAAGTTTCATGTTACACATTAGAAGAAATAAACGATCACTCCTCATGCAGAAAAATTTACCCAACCCACAACCATCATATTTAGTCATCATAACATACATGCTAGTACATCAAAGATTAATATTACCTTGCAGACAGGTGCAAGCTCCAACAATTCTTTGACGGCAGACACCATCCCATGGACACTAAGTTTAGGCACCGCAAGTCCGAAATCGAGAAAGATCTAAACAACAAAAAGACAACACTCAACACAAATGGCTCTATAAGGATACTTGGATGTCATTCCACAAGCAATTGACAAAAAAAAGTATACCTGGGATACACGGATGCCAAATAAGATGCTTCTCTTGAGAATGGATAGGAGGCATGCAAAAGAACAATCCGGCTCTTTAAGAACCTCTTATCCTCAAGAACAGCTCGAAGATGAAGAGGGTTGGCCAGCCTCAAGTCAAGGTCTTTGTCTCCAAAGCTGAAAATAGCAGAGTATCACCATAAGAGGATAGTGATACTACACCAAAAGATTCTATATGAACTTGCATATGTGACTAATTTCCCATGACAAAACTAAGATTGTACATGATTGAAAGGCAAATCTACCGATCTGAAATTAACTAAACATCCTAGTAAACACCTTATGTCTTCCTTTCTTATACTTGTAAGAAATCAGAAATATACTGATCAAGCATGAACCAAAAGTTCTAAGAATTCATATACCCAGTATGGATTTGCATTGGCAAGTCAAATTTCACTGCAACTCCAAGCTAAGTGTAAATACATAATCAATGAAGGTTTTATTTGTAATCCTGACAGGCTTCCCACCTGAAAGAAAAATTAGTAGAAAAAGGAAGTCCCAAAAAGAATAGGAAAAGTTAAGTTTATTTGGTACAATTAAGATGAAATAACTGTGATAAAACCAATGAGTCAAGCTCACCGCTCAGAACCTCTGCCAGTGCAGCTTCAAGATCACTCTCTCTGAACTTCGGGTTAATTTCAAGACCACTCCGGTATGCAGCAATGCTTTTCAAGCCGACCAGCGTGTGAGCAGCTGTATAAACTTATGAAGGTGGAACAAATCACAGTTCTACAATGCATGCCTTACCCTCTGGATTTGGCATTTTTCACATATGATAAGAGAAACAAAAAAAAAAATCACTCTAATAAACAGGAAGATGAAGTTAGGTCCTTCCGAAAAGTTTGAGTGAATTGAGTGATCGTGCAGTTTGAACGAGCCATCACTACCTACAAGTTAAAATCCAAACGAGATAAGTCTCATTCTAGATGCATTAAGAAAATCTAAATAAATAAAATACTGAAAAAAAAACAGATTTATGTCATTCTCATGGTAAAAGAACAAAGGGTAATCTCACTTTATCAAGGATCTCCTCAGCCAATCGTTCAATTCGTAGAATCCTGCCCACAGAGGGAGCATAGGTCTGATGCCATTCAATGCCATAGGCTCTATCGAGTTCAATTCCATCATCAATCAGTAATGATGAGATTTTGCAGCTTTGAAGCAGGTGGAGGTAATTGCTTCCTCTCCCAAGCGTCTACGGTGATCTTCAATGTCTTGCAATGATGGTTTGCAGCCATATAATTCAGCAATTCTCTTATCCCTCTCTGCCAAAAAGAGGTACAACTTACATCAGATACTAGAGACCGAACTATACCTATAGTCTAGCACAAACAAGAGACAATGGAAAAATGAAAACTCTAGCGTCATACATACTTGAGGTAACTAGCTCCTTCTGATAATATAAAAGGGATAAAGTGGTGGCTAACTCAAACTCACTCATCATGCCCCACAATATACACTTAGCTTAGACAGTATAGTGGATACAGGTATATCCTATGACTATGAGGTCATGAATGATCTATTCTTGTCCCGACACTATCTTTGTAGTGGAGGTTCTAAAAGAGGGCTTTCGCCTTTCAACTCTTACTAACATAGTGTATGAATGACTGCTTCCGTTCAGTCCTGCTATGCCTCAACTAGGTAAAACATATGTATCAAAGAAGCAAAAAATGATGCCATTTCCCGGTGATATCTGATCTACAACGTCATAGTTACTACTCTATAATTTGTGTATTTTTTTTTATACCCCAAAAGGGATACCCATACACACATACCAAAGTTTCTGAGACCCACCGCCAAACATTCTTAATATAACAACACTCAGAGAGCACCGGCTCAAATTTTCACCACATAGAACCTGCAATTAGGATATGCGTAGAGATTTATATACCTTAAATAGTATCATCTGCTGTCCGTAAAAGGCCTCTTTCAATGCAGCGAACTAGGTGTAATGAATGTTTGTGTACACATTTCATGTGAGTGGTTTCACTCAGAAGTGAAACTTTCACCCCAAGTCAGAATCAACAGCACTTCGATATTTACCCCAACCGACTAATCCGTAGCGGCACTTTACTGTTTTAGATAAGAAAAAACCTATTCGGCGATGTTTTTCACCACGGCGAAAAATAAAATCCCGCCTCCTACAAATCACCAGGTTCTAGTCAGTTCTATTTCAGAGCGCGTACGATACGACTGCGTAATCGACATTTTGTTTCCCTCAATTGATCTAGTTTCGCAGTATATTGCTGATAATAATAGCAATGCAAGGTACAATGCTTGTACTGTTGCCTGCACGGCTTAGTGGTCCTCACTCACACCAGTCCACCCCATGGCTTTTCATTAAAAGCTTGATTTACAATCTAATGGCCCGCACAGATTCAGTTGTAAGCAAACAAAGCATCCGACCCACGTGATCGGAAATATAGGCGCAGGGTGCCAGTGCCACGTTACTGTGTACAAGTGTAGAAGGAATAATTGGAGCGAGCATATTCAATTCCATGAAACAAGACTCGCCTTTGTACGTATGCGCCGGCGGGTGGGCGTACCAGACTACCAGTAAAGGTAATCTCTGGTGTGTTTTTCCAAAGAAAATTGAGGGATGTGACAATGGCATTAGGTGAGAACTTGAATAGTGACCTGTTACTGTTTCGACCGTTTGTTTTCCGATACCTGCGATTGCGTTTTGTTTAAAGCTAAAAATCGTGTTGTAGTTTTATAGTACAATACATGTTGGTTTATCATGTGTATTAAAATTCAAATTTGACATTTACCTTCGTCTCACTATTTTTTTTGTTTGTCTAAGGGCATATTTATAGCCTTTTTAAGTCGTCCTATGTAAATGTTCTTATTTAAAAACAGTGAATAAAAACAACAAAATTTGTTATTTTTAAATAATTCATTTTATCATTAATTATTGTTAAATTTGTAGATGGTATACTTTTAAGCTACTTTCTTTATAGTATTATTCTAATTTATATAGTGTAAAAACAGTTTGACAACATCTTTCATCATACAGTCGTCCCCTTCTCTTTAGAATGATTATCATAATCATCAAATTTACTTATTATTTTCTAAAACTACTATAATTTATATATTAAGTATACTGTTGGTTGTTTTTATAAGAAAAAGAATATTTGTTTTGTTTTTGTTTTTTTACATACTTTTATTTTTATAAATCATAAGTTTCAAGGTTTATACTCCCTCCGTCGAATTTGACTAAGACGGTCAATTCAGGAGGTAGTACATAAACTTTCGATTTATTGTGTAGATAGGTCAAATCTTAAACATGAAAAGTGACAGAGAGTACACTTCAAGTAAGCTGATCCGTATCTACAATGGGGCCTAAATTAAAGATTGTGTATTGATGAGAACAGGTGAAAATCTGCGTAAGCAATGTTGACTGTACTGTTTTTATCGTAAACTGAGCGGCAACACCGGCCGCTGAACTTTCCGATCGAAATCGGCTCAACAACGTGTCCAAATCAATTCGGAGAGGTAAGAAGAAGCAAGAAAAGACACGTAGACAGAGTAAGCTAATCCTAATCTAATCCTAACTTGGTGGTTATTAACTTTAAACCGCACATACATATAAAACCATATGAAGACAAAGAAACAGAGCAAGTTAGCAGAGATATTAATAAAAGGAACCAAGCAGTGTTTACCTTGAAAGAGAGGGAGTGAGGAGCATAAACCAAAGCGACGCCGTCTGCTTCAGAGAAGCATTTGATGAAGGGGAAGAGGAATGAATAGACACTATGTTGTGGGCGTGGGCGTCTACCAACTCTATCTGCTCAATCGCCTGTTTCAGCTCTGCAAATTGGTCCATACTAGCGATGTCGAAGCTTTCGTCTTCTCCGTCTTTGCAAATTGCAGCAGTATACTCGCACACTCAGGTTTTGTTGGGCGGAAGGAGGAGTGAGTAATTTGTTTATGGGTGGGTGGCAGAGGTTCTGCTGCTCTCCGATTTTAAACTAGTAGTATTAGGAAAAGGAGAAGGCGGCAAAGTCGTACACAGTCTTTGACAATCACACTCAAACTCATACACAAGGTCGCACAGTCTAGCTATTGATAGTACGCCTATCTCTTCCGTCCACCTTTTTTAAATGTTATAACTTTCGTTTGTTCCTCTTTGCATAATATTGAGAAATGCTAATTGTATTATCGCACTCTAGGTTTGAGAAGTTGTAGGATGATGTAGAGTTGCATGTGAATTTGCACATGAGTAGAGAGTGCGTTATTGGTATATCAACTAAAGTACTTATATGGTCAGATTATTTTCATTTAGGATTTAATAAAAAATTAGTCTACTCCAGTATGTTGTAATATTTGTAAAAAATAGGTAATACAGAAACAGATGCGGTAGTACGCCACCACAAGACGTGTTCAATGAAACTGATTTCAGACGATCAATACGTTGCAAAAATCACGAAAACGGGTAGTACCGTACAACCATGCTATACACACGCTAGCTAGTAGACTATCCCTTCTCTCTTCCTCCATTTTTACTTTTAGAAAATCTTTCTTTCTCCATTTATTGAAGAATACTAGTGGAGTATTGAAGTGACGGACTGGTTGAACGTTGAGGATGTATTTAGGGTACTGACCAGATACGAAAAACTAGGGTGTTTTTTTATTTATAACAAAAGTTACTGTATGGTAGTATAGTTGATTGGATAAAACTATAATTAATGGGGTTGACGTCGAAGGTGGACACTAATCGAGATGATAGTGGTGGCAGGTAAAAATAGTGAAAAACTGGTGACAGATAAAATAGATCTAGATGACGGGTCAGTGGGTGAATATTTTTCATCTGGTCATCTGATCCGTTCACCCCGTCGTCATCCGTATGTATATTTTTTGAACAAATATAGGTATATTTAAACATTTTGTTGGTTAATATTCTATATTTTGAGTATGTAACTGACATTTATTAATGTAGTTTGTATTACTAACACATAGTGCATTTTTGTTAAAAAAACTAAGTTTATATAGGTGTTGCTAAAAATGTTAATAGGAAGAAAAAAACAAGTGACGAGTCATGCGAATGATGAGTGAAACAGATGACGGATGATGAATTTACTGGTGATAGGTCGTAGTGATGGATCCAGAAATCTTGGTTAGGGGGCTAAAAAAATTTTGACACTCAGAAATTGTTTAGGGGCTAAAAAAATTTTGACACTAATTTTCTTTAAAACTTTATATTATGTTATATTTTCAAAAAATTATAAGAGTAATTTGACAAATTTTCAAAATTTTTGGGGGTAGAGCCCCCTAGCCCCCTAGCCCCTCTCCGTCCGCCCCTGATGGACCGAGTCAAATGATGCAGGTGATAAATTGGGTGGAGCGTCTCCCAACCCAAACCCGACTCAGTGTATCCCTATACACAAAACAGCTGCCCAAAGTTGAAGATTCGTTTTAAATTTAGTATTTCATTTATATGTAAAATTATTTGTCATAAACATGTGATATAATATTGTGTTTTAAAAAATCAAAATTACAAAATAATTTACTTTATTTATGAATATCAAATAAAATAAAACACCACGAGCCAATCAAAATGATAAATTAAAAAATGATCAAGCACCAGCTCATCGATTGGCCTCAATTGGTGGAAACTCTTTGGAATTAACCTTTGTTTAGCCTATTACATTAATATTTTATATTTAGTAGATAAACAAAGGTCAACTCCACTAGTGATAACCTTAATATCCATATTATTTATTAACTGTGTCTGGTTAATAGCTAAAACTATTAGGTTCTGCTTTTAATTTCTTGTCTCAATATAGATAGAATAAATGGGACGGAAATGCCAGTAGGAGGAGCGTACGATTGAAGAAAGTATAAAATAACTTTGAGCTAGCATATAATTTGTAGGACCTATGAAAAAGTAATCTTCAGTTATTAGAGAAATTAGTACCAGTTAAATCAGGAAAACTAAAATTGGAAAGATGGGAGGAAAATGAGCTTTTGACATTTTAAACAAACAGGGCCGCTATATATGTGACACGGTCTAGTTCAAAGTCTCTGATACGTATGAATTCCCAAAAAAAGGTCTCTGATATGTACTCAAAATCATTGTACAACAAAAGTGTAGAAGAAAGTGAGTTTCAGGATCCTACTGACCAGAAAAAGAAATATACGTACGTTATAGCTACCGATACCGCTTTATTTTTCCTTTTTAGAGAAAAGTTGAGAGCAAGAAGCGAAAAAGATGGTGCTACAATTAGGTTGGGTTTGGTGTGTGGAGTGAACAGAAAAGCAGCTACAGGGGGCTTTTCTTATGCTGGTCACGATCTGAGCACTAGTAAACTAGTCTAAGCAATTAGGTAGGTGAGATATGGACGGAATATGAGATCGATGATGGCAATAGTCTACTCCGGAGCCCCTCTCTATTTGGATCTCTTCGGATTTGGATACCCCCGCCCTATTCTGTTTTTTTTTTTTTTTATGAAAATTTATGATATACCCCTATTTTCTTTCGTAATTCATAATATATCCCCGTGTTTTTCGTAATTTAACTTTAAACATGATTAAATGTTGTCCAAAATTGATGAAACTTTACATGGACGATGCTAAAGTGTTATATTTTGGTCCAATTTCAAATTTGAAGTTTTTTAAGCTCACATGTGACCTGTGAGACCCAATGAATATATCTCATGTTCATGTAAAGTTTCATCAATTTTGGACAACATTTAAACATGTTTAAAGTTAATTACGAAAAATATAATGGTATATTGTGAATTACGAAAGAAAACAGAGTATATCGTAAATTTTCCCTTTTTCCATCGGAAACAGAGTAGGGCAACTATTTTTTTTCTTTGGCTGAAAATAAGAGTAGAGTATTCGTAATTTTCCTTTGAACGTATGTGGACGATAACACATCTTTGTAGGTATTTCGTTCCCGGAGATTAAAAGCACCCAGGACAGTGGAGTACACATGTCTCATGTCTCATGGTTACAGGTTTATTTTTTCATCGGCCCCACTATCTATAACGCAGGTTTATTAAAACTCAACCGCATTATAGTTACAGATAAAGGTCTCCAGGAGCACCACTTTTTAGGGTTTCTTAACACTTTAGGTATAAAGTACATGGTACATTTATTAAGTAACCTTTTTATAGTATTTTCCATTACAATATAACTAATTCTTATAATTGTTTCTCTTTTTATAAGCACCAATAACGACCATCATTAATTTGTACGTGATAAATAATTAAAAAAACACACATAAGTAGAGTTCATACTGTCATAAAATTAATGATTTTTAACTAAGAAACAAATGTAAAATCAACTCTATTGTGGCACGAGGAATTTATTCAACCCCACTATAGATTTTGTTTGGTAGTTAATACCTTCTCCTCCTTTTATTTATAGGTGTCATTCACCCAAAAGCTTTGAAAACGTGCTTTGTGTTCAAGAGCTTAACAAATTATAATGGCCAAGTGATTTCGAGAATAGTTGAGCTCATTAGTCCGTGTTCACCACTAATATTTATTCTAGATCCATTTTTAAACTAAAAGACAATATAGCCACCCTTTTCTTGACCTATGTTCGCTGCACATTTCCACTATGGTATCACACTCTGATCAATCTCTATTAGCGACAAATTCGCTTTATTTTTATGGCGAATCTTAGGATAAACTTTCTTTACTATTCTTCTCTTTTTTATGTTCATCATTGCAGAAATTATTTCATCAGCTTTCTTTGTAACTTGATATTGGGTCCTCAGTGTACAACCTTTATTTTAGTGTCCCTTCTAATAACAATCTTTCATTGACCCTATACAACTCGAGACACAATGTGGTTTTTACCTCAACTCGTACGCAGAATCGATTACACGGTTGGGTTGCACAATGTGCTGTGCAGTCCACTTATGTGTGGCAGTCCAGTCATGCTGCACTACACTACACTACACGTTTATGTGGCACATGAGTGAGAAGAAAATTTATATTAACTTTAAATGGTTGTAACTTTTAATATATAAGTCCAAAAAAAAAAAATTATATCATTGTTCACCTAAATTCGAGCTCTTTAAAACAAGACCAGTCATGAATATGTTTTGACAACTTTGAAAAAAAATTATTTTTACATGTTATGATGATACACTAAAATGATAATATGATTCATTAATTTTGATATTATGATTCATTAAAATTGATATTATGATTCATTAAATTGATTATGATTCATTAAAATTGATATTAACTAACTAATAGTGGTGAATTAGATAACAAACTTTGGAACCCATTAAAAATTATTATTATTTTGTAGTGTATTATTATTGTATGGTGTATTTTAAACCTTATATTGTGAATCATGTATTTTTCGTACATACCAAATTTGTTTTGTGTTGTATTATTATTTATTTTTTTATTATTATATGTTTACGTTGATACACTAAAATGATGATATGATTCATTAACTTAGATATTATGATTCATTAAAATTTATATTATGATTCATTAACTAATAAGTGGTGAGTTAGGTAACAAACTTCGAAACCGATAAAAATCATTATTGTTTTGTAGTGTATTATTATTACTGTATGGTGCAATTTAAATCTTCTATGGTGAATCATGTATTTTTCATGCATACCAAATATTGTCTTGTATTACATTATTGTTTAAATTTTTTTTTTTATATGTTTGCTATGATACACTAAAATGAAGATATGATTCATTAATTTTGATATTATGATTCATTAAAATTGATATTATGATTCATTAACTAACAAGTGATGAATTAGATAACAAACTTCGAAACTAATAATGGATCTTATTTGTAATGCATTATTATTATTATTGTTGTTGTTGTTTGTGGTGTATTATTATTATTTATATGATGTATTTGAAGTCTTATATAGTGAATCATATTTTTTTTTAAACATACCGATTTCAAAACAGATAATGAATCATTATTGTTTTGTAGTGTATTATTATTGTTGTATGGTGTATTTTAAACTATATATGGTGAATCAAGTATGGTTGATATGTATAGATATATACATATAAAAAATATAAAATTTTAAAGTTGTCAAAATATATCCATGTCTGATCTTGTTTTGAAGAGTTTAAATTTAGATGAATAATGATATATATTTTTTTCATTTTGGACTTATATTTTAAAAGTTACAACCAATTAAAATTAATATAGCAAAAAGGCAGCCCAGTCAGCAAAATAATCCAGTCAGCAATTGCTTTCAAACAAAACCAATTATATATATTGGTCGGTTTTGGTCAACCGTCAAATACAACTATCAGAATAAAGTAGAGGATAAATAATGGAATCGATATTAAATTGATAACAGTGGTTAGTTGAAATGTATTGTTTGAATAAAATAGAAAGTAAATAATGATAAGATCCCAAATGATAAACAAATTACCAAAAACACATGAGCTCGAGTTGGATAATTCGAGATTTTGTTTGTAACTCTTTCTTTCAGTAAAGTTTGTCAAAATCCACCCTTGGACGCTACACCTGGCAGTCAGGCCACCTAATTCGGTTCCATGTTAGATTATAATATTTTTAACCTTGTGAGTTTTCTGGTCAAATAAAATTTTGGTTGCTTTACAGGCCACTTAAAAACTTAAGGGTAAACATGAGTTTCAATTATTTTAGATTAAAATGAAATTAATAACTTTAGAAGCATATTGATTTCTGTTGACCAAATTTGGGTATGCAGTTTGCTTAAGTTTGAGTCTAGCTAATCTGGTTACAATGTTATTTGGTTAGCGATGAGTCGATTTACTGTGATTGAGTTTGGTTCAACTCACTCTTGATTTAGGTGTTTGTTATATTTAAATATCTAAGATCATTGTTGGCTTCGGGTTCAAGTAAATGAATAAACCGATCGGGAGATTCGGAACTCTTTTTTTTTTTGGCCGGAAAACCGATCGGGACTCTTTAACTTCTGTGCCAAGTACATAGGTAATTTATTGATGGATGTTTCTATTCATAGACAGTCAACTTACTCATGCATGAACTATTATGCTATCGTTTTATTATTAAAGTCATAAACTATAATCATAACGCCGATAATCATGTATCAATCTACTTTGATATATGCATAATTTGTTTTCCTAACTAAAACCGAACGAGCCATCAACGTGTTAAAAAAAATGTAAATTACTCAGAACCCTTTAAAGATTTAGGATATTACAGTTAACCCCTTGTGGTTATCATAATTACTGTAACCATCTTGAGGTTAAAGTATCTTTAACTATGAGCCCCCGAACTATAACTCTGTTATCAAGAAGTTAACTATGTGTTAACCTATCAGTTTAATCATATTAATAAGGTCATGTTGGACAAAAAACACTATTTAATATGCATTGTTATTTTCCTAAAATGTCAATTTCCTTGAAAATGCATCTAAAGTGGGATGAGAGAGGTTAGACGATGTTGATTAAGCAGTTTTGTTGTCCAGCCTGACATTATTAATGTGATTAAGCTGATAGGTCAACACATAGTTATTTTTTTATCATAGAGTTATAGTTCGGGGGCTTATAGTCAAAGATACCTTAACCTTGAGGTGGTTACCAATAATTATGATAAACACGAGGGGGTTAACTGTAATATCTCAAATCTTCAAGGGGTTCTGAGTAATTTACTAAAAAAAACAGGCATCACCATGTTCCGCTAAATTAGTAACATATACTATAAGGTAAATGCATTTAATTCGCATAAAATGAAATTTTAAAAGCATGTCATTATATATAGAAAAGGAGGTTGAAATAAAAAGGAAGTTATACACTGAAATCTTTTATCTATTCTTTATTACAAATAGAAAAGAATAAATGATTATGTATAGCATGACATCGCAAACAAAGGCTAGGGACGGTTTTATTACCATGAAAATTGATCTTGCGAAAGCATATGATTTTTTATCTTGGGACTTTGTTGAGGATACTCTTAGTTGTCTCAGTTTACCAATCTTAAGAATCTAATTATATACTGCATTACTTCAATTTCCTTTCAAGTGAGCTGGAATGAAAACGTTTCTGAAAGGTTTTGGTGCTGGTAGAGGGATTTGACAAGGCGACCCTCTCTCTCTCATCATTTCATTTTTATTCTTTGTATGGATCGCCTCTCTCACCTGATTTGTAGGCTAGTGGTCTGCAAGGTTTGGAAACCCCTTTCTTTCGGTAAAAAAGATTCTTCTATCTCTCAGTGCTTTTTTGCGGACGGTTTAGTTCTATTTGGTGTTGGTACTCCTAGACAAATTAAGGTTATGTATGATTGTCTTCTTGAATTCTGCAAAGCGCCTAGCCAGGTGGTGAGTTTTGAGAAATCTTTAATTCTTGTTTCTAAAAATATTAGTGATGAAAAAGCTCGCATTATGAAATTAGAGGCTGGTATGCCAGTGACTAGGAGCTTTGGGAAATATTTAGGGGTTTTTATGCAGCAGGGTAGACCGAATAATCAGGAACATAATATGATTCTAGCTAAGGTTAGGAATCGTTTAATAGGATGGAAAATTAACTCTTTGTCCATGGCTGGTCGCATTTGTTTGGTCAAGAGTGTTATATCTTCTATTATTGTTCATATTATGCAATGCAAACTTTTACCTGTGTTAGTTTGCAATAAGATTGATCAAATGTTTCGTGACTTTATATGGGGTCATGATTCCGACAAATGCAAGCTGCATGACATAATTAGTTGGGATACTCTTTGTAAGCCCAAAAATCTGGGGGGCTTGGGCGAAAAGCAAGGGAAGTTAATCGCGCCTGCTTTGGTAAGGTGGTATGAAAGTTGATTAGTAGTTCTACTAGCTTTTGTCAGAAAATTTTGTTGAATAGATACTCAAATTTCTTATCTAAAAGGGTTCAATTAATTGGATAAATATTCGGAAATGTTTGGATATCATAGAACATGGGGCTAAATGGTAGTTGGTAATGGGAACACTGTTAAATTTTGGACTGATTTTTGGGTTGTGTCTCCCTCTTTGTTATCTGTTGCTTCCAAGTCTGTTCCGCTAGATAATTTGGATGACAGTGTTGCTATTTATTGGGATAAATATGTTGGTTGGATTGGGATAAAATGACTGAGTTCTTACCTCTCCATATTTTATCCTCTCTTAAGAAGTTCAGAGTATTTCCTGATGGTGTTCCAGATTTTCTTACTTGGAACTTGGATCCTAGTGGTTCATTACTGTTAAGTCGGCATATAATATGCTTACTAAGAGTGCTAGTAGCTCTGGTGGGGTTATGGTTTCGACTAGCTTATTTAATAAAATCTAGCATTTGAAAGTACTAGAGCGTGTTAAGTTATTCATGTGGCAGGTGTCTCTGGGTAAGCTAATGACAAAAGCTAGGCGTGTGCAGTATGGGTTTTCTAATGATAGTTCCTGTCATTTCTGTTGTCAAGAGGAAACGATTATTCATATTCTTAGGGATTGTCACATTGCGCGTAAAATTTGGAATAGGCTGGAGTGCTCTAGCCGTAGAAACCATGTTTTATAGTTTGGAACTGAAAGACTGGCTTGTTTGCATGTTAATAGGAGTGGGTTTCGTTTCTGACTAAGGATAAACTTTGTGTTGTCTTTCCTATAGTCTGTTATAACTTATGGTTGTGGAGAAATGCTAAAGTTTTTGGAACAGAGAAGCAGATGATGTTTTGCATTTTCAGGTTATCTCTTTGGCCCTGTTCCAGAATAGTAGAGCTTAGACAGTTGGTAGAGGCCTTAGCTCATGTGTAGGGAAGAATCCACTCGACAACCTTAATGAAAGGGAAGTTAGCAGTTGGTCTCCTCCTGATTTTCATTGTTTTAAGTTTAATATTGATGGATCTTTTAATGCTTTGGCAGAAAATGCTACTGTTGGAGGATTGTGCAGAAACCATCTTGGCCAATGGGTTACTGGTTTTTGTAACTGTTTTTGGGAAGGAGGATGCTTTGTTCTGAGATTATGGCCCTCTACCAAGCGCTTCAGATTTCCCAGCATAGAGGTCTCCAATCAGTGGTGTTCTGCTCCGACTCTGCTCTGTTGATTGAGTTGCTAGAAGGCTATCTTTCCAATCATCCCTTTAAACCAATTCTGTTCGAATGTAAGAAAATACTGGACTGTTGTCCCAGTTTTAATGTGTCGTATTCTCCTCGGAGTTCTAATAAGGCTACAGACCTACTAGCTAAATTGGGTATGGGATGGGATACTGGTTGTTGGGTGCTAAATTCGCCCCCTGAATGTATACTCTTTCAGTTGGCTGAGGACAACAATTGCTCTATGAATGGTAATGGCTGATAGCCCATTTTTTGTGACAAAAAAATTAAAGTGAATATTAAAACTTTTTAATAAGTTTGGAAAGTCCTACAAGTTTGTAATTTTGTAGTGTTATAAAATTAAATTATGTAAAAATGTTAAAATATTCATCATTATCTTCAAAGTTTCTACTAAGAAACAATATTCTATACAAATTTTTGGGCGTTTAAGTAGTAATTTTTGCATGAATGTAATAATACGTGTAGTATCTTTCATTCATTAATACTTCATGATGTTCTAATACTAGATTTTCTAGCTCTAGACATAATAATTAAGGAAACAAATTAGAGTATTTTACTCTTATTTCTAACTTTTTGTCTTAGAAATTGAAATAATTTAATATAGAGTTGAGAAAAAAAGATAAGAATTGATAAATAAAAAACAAAAAAAAATAAAACATCTTATATTTTAAAAATGATAAAAAAATCCAAAAAATGTAACGAGAGAGCATTAAACCTTCTCTTATTATATGAGTACCTTATAGTTATAAATTATTAAACATTCTTTTAAGCGGAAACATTTTAGGCTCTATTCGGTATGACTGTTTTGTGGTTGTTGTGATCTATCTGTTGTATAGCTGTTTTATATGTGACAATATATTATTGGAATCAAATGTAAAACCCACACAGAAACTATACGAGATCCACCATTTATACTACAAATACATCACAAATATGCTATCAAAAAATAGTATATGAAGGGGACTGAGTCTTACACCAAATCTGGTATGGCTGTCTTTTTCAAAAAAAAAAAAAAAACTGGTATGGCTGTAGCTTGGTCCCATGATGCACGAGTCATGATAATCATAATGGCCCAGTATAACACTATATATATATATTTTGTAAAAGGCCCGGTATAACACTAGTCATTCAATGATCGTAGATTCCCATTCAAAAAAAAAAAATGATCGTAGATTGAACCCTTGGTTCGGATAACAATGGTATGACTGCTAAATTAGAAGTCAATGTGGCACTATTTTTTATATATATATATATATTTGTTATTTTGTAAATTTTAAACGTGTTAAGTTTATTAAATATAAATTTAAATAATCGTTGTTTATCATAATTCCAATTCTTTTAAATACGATCCAACATGTATATATTTTGATAATTTTATAAATATTTTTTTACATATGTTTTAAGATTCAATTTTAAAATAAATAAAAATACATAATTTTTATATGTTTTTGACAGTACTAGTTTTTAATAGTGTTAGTCAACCTAGAGTTGGGAAGAGTTACATTTTTTTATTGCATGGTGGTTAATAACCGAACCACATTAGCCCACTTCAACAGTATAAGGTTATAAGCTATTTTGATGGTTGTTAGCTTCATTGACGGTTGTTAGCTTCTTCGACAGTGTTAGTTTCTTTGACGGTGTTAGGCGATAATATTACCGTCCTAGGATATGTGGGGGTAGTCCTAGGATATGTGGGGGTAGGGTTATCTTTTTTCTTCAGTGGTGATTAATAACCGTACCATATTGTTTAACTATCCTAGGGTATGTTAGGGGTTTAGGGTATCTTGTTGTTGTTCATTTATTGAAAAGTGATTATGTTTAATAAGTGTGAATCTCATTACAAACTTATCCGAGAAAAATATAAACATTTCATTTATTGATAAGTGAATCTTTCGTTTTAAAAAAATGAATCTTATGTTTTAAAAAGTGAACTTTATTTGTAAGAGAATTGAACCTTTTGCATTAAACAATGTGAATCCTTTGTGTTTTTTAAAAATGAATCTTATGCGAGAACAATATAAATCTCTTGTTTAAGAAAAGTGAATCTTACCACAGCTTATGCTAGAATAATGTGAACCTTTCATTTATTGAAAAGTGAAAATTCGTTTAAGAAAACGAATCTTATCACAAACTTATGTGAGAACAATATGAATCTTTTGTTTTAAAAAAGTGAATCTTTTGTTTAAAAAAAGTGAAACAAATATTTAAGAATAGTGAATCTTATCAAAACTTATGCAAGAACAATGTGAAACTTTCATTTATTGAAAAGTGAGTATTTCGCTTAAGAAAAGTGAATCAAGTGTTCAATAAAGTGAATTTTATATTTAAGAAAAGTGAACCTTTCACATTAAACAATGTGAATACTTTAGTTTTTTTAAGGCAAATTTTTATTTTAAGAAAATTAAATCTTAAAGAAGATTCATTTTGTTAATGAATAAGATACATTTTATTATAAAGATTTATTTTGATTATGAATAAGATTTACTTCAAAAATACGTAACATACACTCATCCAAAAAAAATTAACTTTACAAAAATAAATTTGTTGAAGACTTAAGTTTTGCAGATGATTGTCTCCTCAGTCAAAGTAGCGCTGCAGAGAAACTTGGCGCGATACGAAAAGATTTTCCACTGTCACAGCTCGAGTACCTTTGCAGAAGCATCTGTCCGCGAATTCCTATATACCGAGAAGCGCGACGTTACTAAAGTAGTTGCGGAAATCTCGCATAGTTGGAGTAATAGCAAAACGTGAGATCGTGACGCACAAGGAGGTCCATTACTCCGATACTTGCGGAACCAACCCAAGGAGTCGTTTTACTTGAAGACTTCACCGAAGATTTAGGAGATAGTTGACAAGTATATAAGTATGTGAATGTAATTAGTTAAGTTGTGCATTCGAGATTATTTAGAGAGATACACCGCCCTTGAGAGAGAAAATATTCTTGAGAGATCTTAGTGAGATAGTGTCAATTAGCTTAGGTATTTATTACCTAGAGAGCACACATAGAACACTCTCCTTTACTCCTTGTGACGCATTGATCAAAGCCGAGAGTAGAGCGAGTGTTGGATGAGACAGAATACTTCTGTCGAATCCCAAGATAGGAAGCTAGGTTGTAATTCACATTGAGTTTCAATACAAGCAGAATCCTATCTTGTTAAGTTTAAACAAAAGCTTCCGCGTTATTTTTACACACCTTTATTCTTCAAGCAGAGTTGGTCTGAGACTAACACCTCAGACCTACTCGGTCAGCACCCCGATCCCATCAAATGGTATCAGACCTCGCGTTGGCTGACAAATCTCTCAAAATGGCGGAAATCTCAAACCAACAACAACAACAGAATGCAAGTGGAGAATCCTAAGCTAACTTCCACAAACTACAATATGTGGAAAAACGAGATGGAGTCACACCTCCAGTCCTTGAATCAACAACTCTGGACGGTAGTGACGAAAGGCAATTTCCCAGTACCTGAAGGGAAAGATCCTAGCTCCTATACTGCTGAGGAGCGCAGATGCGTTGAGCTAAATGCTCAAGCCGTACGAGTCATCTACACCAGTCTCTCCCCACCTGAAAGAAGAAGAAGTGTATCACATCAAAGTAGCCAAAGACATCTGGGATCACCTTCGAGCTGTTCACGAAGGAAATACTGAGCTTCGAAAATCAAAAATACAAGAACTGAAGATGGACTACGAAAACTTCGTAGGAAAGCCTGGAGAATCCCTCAGCGACATGCTCGCTCGATTCACTGAACTCACCGCTACTATGGAAGAGCTGCAGATTGGAGAGTCAAACGTAAACATCAACAACAAATTTCTGGACAGTCTGGGTGAGGAATGGACCGAGAGCGTCATCTCCACGAAGGCGTCCAAAAGTCTAGAGAAATGGAGTTTGACTGACTTGGGATCCTATCTTCAGTCCATCAACAAATACAAGATGAATATCAAAAATAGAGGTAATAGTTCTCACTCAAACCATGCTGTTTCGTTTTCCAACGTGAATCAGGCTTTGCAGGCAAAGACTACACCCAGCCAGACAGCAGTTCACCAGAATGAGTCATTCCACTATGACGCTACCTCTCCAAATCAGGATTTAATCCAGCAGCTTCGGGACACTCTGATTGACGGCATAATAGAAGAAGGATCAGCGAAGACCTTCGAAGACATGGCCATGCTGGTCAAGAACTTTAAGAAATTCATGCGAGATCGATCAAAAAGGAACAGTCCAAACAGGTTCAGTCAAAATCAAAACCGACAATATCAATCCTACAACCGTAATCAGCAAGGTACCACGGGAACTGGAGACCGAGTATGCTTCAAATGCCTGAAGCCGGGCACTACGCCAACAACTGTCCTCTCAAGAAGAAAGATGATCGCGAGCAATCATCACTAATGGCAAATTCAGCATGGGGAGACTCTGACTCAGAAGAACCCGAGATGGGAACGTCAAGCCTAATCTGTCTCATGGCTCACAAAAGTCAGGTATGCAAGAGTCCCTCTTCAGAGGTAACTGAATATTTCTCAGATTCATGTGCTATTCCCTCTTTAGATTTATCTACTTACTACATCGACCCAAATCATCCTGAATTTGAATTAACTGAAGAACAAGACAGAATAGCCTCTCTTTATGAAGAAATCCATGTGCTAAAAGGTCATGTCAACAACGATCGTCTAAATTGCAAAAATCTGAAGAAAAGGCCGAACAACTTGAAAAAGAGCTAAAAGATGCTCACACCTCATCAACTCCTTACAAACTCAAGTCTCTTTCCCTATAGAAAAATCGTTCCAAAATTCCACAAAAATTTTCAAACCAATCACCTTTGTTCGTGAGGTTGCTGAAATGCAAAAGCCAAAATTCTTTGAGAACGAACTCCGTGAATCAAAAGAAAGACAAGTTCGACTTGAGAAAGAGGTCGATTCCCTGAACATCGCTCTTAAAAGGCACGGATGGAATCGGTTTCATCATCTAATCCTCCTAGTTGGCTGAGAAATAAAGGCAAAGTAAACCTACCAAAAATAGCCACAAAACCCATGATCTTCAAAGAAGGAAACTCCAAAAAGAAAAATTTGAAAACAAATTCCGTTGGCAAAAGAAGTACGTTCATCTACCTTCTTTATTGATTTGCGGTTACTGTGGTTACGACGGGCATATTCACTCCTTGTGTCATAAGCTTGGCAAAGATTTGTCTTTTATATGCAACGTTTACATACTCTGTCTAAAGCACGACATGATTATAGCTCTCTTTCAAAGAGGGAACCCAAGTTCGCCTGGGTTCCCAAGTCTAACTTTTGATTATCTTGTAGGGAGAGACCGTGGACAATGACTCTTGTTTCTAGATAGTGGATGCTCACAACATATGACAGGAGACCCTGACAAGTTCACGACTCTCTCTCAACACCACGGGGGGAAAGTCACTTTTTGGCGACCGTGGCGACAATGCTCATGGTGAAATCATTGGTATTGGAACCGTCGGTAATCCCTCTCTCTTTAAAATAGAAAATGTTAATTTAGTGAATGGACTTGGACACAGCCTTCTAAGTATCTCTCAAATCTGTGATCTCTCTAATGTTGTTCTTTTCTCGGCCTCTGACTGCAAAATCTTTGACGAGCAAACAGGTCTTCTGAAAGCCACTGGTATAAGGGTGAACAATCTTTACAAGCTATCTCTTGAAAACCCTAACCTAGATGGTACTCTCTGTCTTAGTGTACAGGACAAGAATATCTCCTTATGGCACTTTCGCCTAGGTCATGCACACGACAAACTACTAAACAAAATCAAAAACAGAAATCTTGTAGTGGGACTTCCTCAGACAAACTTCTTCCAGACCGACATCCTCTATCCTGCATGCGTACAAGGGAAACATTCTAGAGCAAGCTTTCCAGGTAAAACAGATATGTCTACATCATCTCCACTGGACATGCTACACATGGATCTATGTGGACCAATGCGTGTTCAAAGCAAAAGTGGTAAGAAGTACGCTCTAGTCATCGTCGATGACTATTCGCGCTGGACATGGGTACTCTTTCTTAAGAGCAAGTCGGAAACTTTTTCTGAATTCAAAACCCTATTCAAACTGATTACTAACAAAATGTCCACCTCTGTTAAGACAATTCGATCTGACAACGGTACAGAATTTTGCAATATTCAGTTTTCAGAATTCTGCAGGGAAAGGGAATCATGCATCAAACATCAGCTGCTCGTACTCCACAACAAAATGGAGTTGTAGAACGAAAGAATCGCACGCTTGTAGAAATGGCAAGAACAATGCTCATCGATAGTAACCTTCCACCAGCCACATACTGGGCAGAAGCTATCAACACTGCAGCATACATCCTAAATCGAGCATCAATTCATCCATTCATCGGCAAAACCCCTTATGAAATTATCAAAGGCCGTCCACCTTCAGTCACACATCTACGGCGCTTCGGATGCAAGTGTTTCATACACAACAATGGAAAAGATAATCTCGGCAAGTTTGCTTCTAAGAGTGATGAAGGAATCTTCCTTGGCTACTCATCACAAAGTCGAGCTTACCGAGTATTCAATAAACGTACAGCCTGTCTCGAAGAAAGTCCTCATATTCGTTTTGAAGAGCTCTCTAACTCCAGTGACTGTGACCACACACAAAATGAACCACACGAAGATGCCGCAGATACTACCTTCATTGAAATACCAGTAGCTACTATCCCTGCACCACAAACACCTCTTGCAACAGACTCATCATCCTCCGACAGCGACGACGACCCTGATGACTCATTCAAGGATGCCTCACCCACTCCCACACAGGACCACTACCTCCTCCACAAAACAAACGACACCCACACCTAACGATCACACAACACCAGATCACTCCACTAGTCTTCCATCAACCTCCGCAAGAAAATTTCAACAAGCCTCCGCTCACCCCATTTCTCAAATCCTGAGTGATCCATCCAAAGGCGTTCAAACACGTAGTGAACTGCATCAGAATCTATGTGCCTTCAATGCCTTTCTATCCAAAATCGAACCTAAGAATGTCAACCAAGCTCTACAGGATCACGACTGGATACTCGCCATGCAAGAAGAATTACATTCTCTACAAAGACACTCTGTCTAGCGACTTGTTCCATGCCCAACCAATCATAAACCAATTGGTACAAAATGGGTGTTCCGCAACAAGTTAGATGATCAAGGAAATATCTCTCGCAACAAAGCCAGACTGGTAGTTCAGGGATACGCTCAAGCTGAAGGAATTGATTACGATGAAACTTATGCTCCAGTAGCTCGAATTGAGGCAATTCGAATACTCGTGGCCTACGCAGCACATCGAGGTATAAAACTCTACCAAATGGATGTAAAAACTGCATTTCTACATGGATACATCGACAAAGATGTATATGTCGCTCAACCTCCGGGTTTCGAAGATCCACATCACCCAGAGTATGTCTACAAGTTAGATAAAGCATTATATGGCCTGAAGCAGGCACCTCGGGCATGGTATGAGCGTCTTTCATCTTACTTATTGTCCCATGGATTCATTCAAGGTAAAGTTGACAAAACTCTTTTCACTCTCACCAAAGGTGAAGACATACTCATTGTGCAAATATACGTGGATGACATAATTTATGGATCCACTATTCCTGAACTATGTTCATTCTTTTCTGATCTCATGAGTAAAGAATTTGAAATGAGTGCTCTTGGAGAATTGAAATTCTTTTTAGGTCTACAAGTCACCCAACAGGAAAACGGGACTCAAATTCATCAACAGAAATACATTCACGAGCTGTTAATCAAATACAAGATGCAGGATTCAAAAGCCAACCCACTCCAATGACAACAACAGAGAAGCTACATATGGATGAAAAAGGAATTGCGGTTGATGCTACGCTATACAGGGTATGATAGGTTCCCTTCTTTATTTAACAGCAAGTAGGCCTGACATTCTATATGTTGTATGTCTCTGTGCAAGATTTCAGGCAAACCCAAAAGAATCACACCTTCAAGGCGTAAAGCGAATTTTTCGCTATCTGAAAAGTACCCAAGACTTGTACCTCTGGTACCCAAGTACTCCTGATTTCACTCTAATGGGTTATAGTGATTCTGATTTTGCAAGCTCCTTATTAGACAGGAAAAGCACGTCTGGTACTGCACAATTTTTAGGACTATGTCTTGTCGCCTGGAGTTCAAAGAAGCAAAACACAGTAGCACTGTCATCCGCCGAGGCCGAATATGTCTCCGCCGCTGCTTGCTGTGCACAGATTCTCTGGATACAACAACAACTACAGGATTATCTCATTCCTCCGACTTGTACTACAATTTTTTGTGACAATAATAGTGCTATTGATTTATCTAAAATCCTATTCATCATTCCAGGACAAAGCACATTGAAATTCGTCACCATTTCTTAAGGGATTGCGTTGAAAAAGGACAGATACAACTAGAATATGTTCCTACTTCAGATCAACTTGCAGACATATTCACCAAACCATTGCAACGAGTCCGTTTGAAGCACTACGTTCACAACTAGGTATGACCCGTATGACCTAGCTAAGGTCGTATCTCCTTCTCGTGTTTTTGCAAATCTCTGGGTGAAATGTATGAATATGTCTGATGACCTAGTCTGTCTGTTAAAGAAACAAAGCACCGGCGTAAAAACAAGAGTCTTTAGTTTCTGATAACCAAACCCGCGAAATTCTCGCCATACTATCCGCAACACCCCAGCTCAACCAATCACCTCACTTTACCCTGACACACGACGTCTACCTATATTCCGACGTCATAACTCTCACTCTCCCACTCCCACGTCCAATCACACTAAGCCCGATTTCTTTGCTTCTCTTCGTCTTCTACACTCGTTTGCCCACTACGATCAAACTCCGATCACCATGGCTTCCAACCCTAACCCTAACACCATGTTTTCCGACGCCGAATTACCTAACGACCCTCTGATAAGTGTCCAAATGAGCATGTTTTATAGGTGTATTTCATATATAATATTAGCATTTTCTTGCTCATTTCTCCACTTCGGTTAGTTTTCCTCTAGTTTATGTTTTATTGTTTATCTCACATAATTATTGGTTAAACATGAGGAAAACCAATCTGGGAGTGAAGTAGACGAAGAGACGAACGCATAGACGCAAACGGCTCAGAAAACGGGGTCCAAACGAAGAATCTAGAGCCGTAGAAGAGAGTCACGTATGGAGCACACCAGAGGTGTGTCCGCCCCTGCAACCGCCTAATAAGCAGGCGGACGAGAAGACATGCAACCGCTTCATTCTTAGGCGGTCTGGGAGGCGGACGAAGACAATGCATGCAACGGCTTCATTTTTGGGCGGTAGCCAAGGCGGACGACTCAGGGTCACCAGCAGTGGAGTCCGCATGATATTGAGGTGGACGCAAGAGAGGTCACGAAGCGGACGTCACTAAAAATGAAATGCGACAGTTTTCTTCTCCGTTTTCTTCTTCCCTCGTCGACCTGTCTGCAACTTGCTACCATATCCATTACCAGTCGGCGCTTATTTTCCTCACGCGTGAACTCTGTCCCCTGCAATAAATGAGCAATCAGTGAGCAAATCTTATCCAGCTCTTTCCACCGCCTCAATCCTTCTTCAACTTGCTCACGCGTCTGTCTATCTTCAAACCTTCGCTTCCTCTATATAAACGCACGTACCTTCTCCTTTCATGATACATCCACCACCCATACAATCCATCACCGTACCACTTCACCACACACCACACGTTCATCTCATTTCTCTCCTCCCGCCTTCTCCATTTTTATTTCACTTTCCACCATATCCACCTCTAGCCCTACGTATACAAAATAGCAGAGCGAGCCGGAGTGATTACAGATGATTTCATATACTCTTGTTTCTGTTTATCTATTTAATATGTTAGGCTAGAATACGTACGCTCTGGGAATGGTTATTATGTGTTTGTATTAATTATGCAATATGTTTACTGGTTTATTTATATACAGTTTGTTACGTTTTAAAGGTTATCTCGCCTATTTAATAAATCTCATGAATTTATTAAATTGCATTACTAAGTCTGTTTTTAATTTCATCTCGGTTAAAGCAGATGGGTTTATTAAGCCGTAAAATTGGGGGAAACTTATTTTCATCGTTTAAGTTAGTACTCAGTTGCAAATTAATTCCTCAATACTCCTCTGCCGTTTACAGGCATTTTGCGTGAGTTTTCATCGGACCTTGCATTACAGGTAAACGAGTTCTTTTGAGTTTTCATCGGACCTTAAGAAATAATAGGAACCTTGCCAAATTATTAAACCAGTAGAGATAGCTTAATTATGCAGATTATAATAACCTGACCCGGAGTTCCATTTAATTCATCTATTAACTTAGTTTATTTTATCTTTTCTTTTATTTAAATTACAAGTCAATTAATCCCCCCTCTTGTGACACGCTTAGGTACTATTATATGTATATTAGTCCCACGGTTCGACATCCGGTCGCTTACATTTTCACTATACTACTGCGACCGGGATTTGTTTGCAGCCCGACGTTTATTTTGAGTTTTAATTTCTTTTCCTTTTAATTTTACACCAGTTTAACCACTCACTTTACAATGTCTGCACCCTCTGCTCCTCCAAGCTCTAATCAACAAACACCCATCCCCAACCAAACAAACATCACCTCCCACCACCCCGATCATACCCACCCCCGATACTATCACAAAATCTCCGACTAAACTTCAGTTCGGATCTCTTCCACCCCGCTGATGAAGAAGAACAAAACCAACAACCCAACTCTTCTGCTAAAGAACCCACTGAGGTACTTGACCTCGAAGCCCAGCCACCTGCTCCTGAGTGTTCACACCCCACCCAAGAAAACCCGTCGTGCCAATCCAACATCCCCCTCCCCCGCCCTCCAGCTACTCGAACCCTTCGTTCTCGAGCCAAAAATCCTCAGTCATCTTCAAACCCAGTTCTGATGCTCCTGTTCCTGCACCATCTCCTGTCGTCACGGCACCAACTACTGAAGAAAAGCCGCGCAGTACCACCAACTCTTCAACCCAGGCAGACTCCGACACGGCAACGACTTCCACCAGAAAGCGACTCCGTCCTCGCTCCGAGTCTGTCCCACCTACACCTGCCACTCGACTAGGTCTGATCGACACCCACTCTGCCGTCTACTCCCTACCAGCCGACGATTCTGCTGAATCCCGACACCTGGTAAGGGAAAGCTACTCGACCTGGACTGGCTCCACTCGATGGAGTTCGACATGTTCGAGGAGATGCTTCGCTTTCAAAACTGGATCCATCTCTTCCACGGCATTCAGACCTACCATGAGGCAGAGGCGTATCAGTTCTACCAAAATTGCGTCATTCGCAAAGGGAAGATAATGACAGAGGTACACGGCAAACCCATCCTTCTCGATTCAAACTCAATAGCACCCCATCTAGCAATTCCAACTAGCGGATTAGAATTTTATGATAGGGCTGGTTTTCCTGATCTAGGGTTTATAAGTGCAAAAGAGGTCTATGACTTCTTCCTACCAAACAGAGAGTCGGTCACTCTTTGGACCGACCAGCTCTGTCAAATACCCACCAAATGCTTCACACTTTGGTGATCAAAAACTTAGTCCCTAGAAGGAAGGAAACCAGTTTGTTCGTCCGCTTGATCTTGCTATTATGTACTGTCTGATCCACCACCAAAGATAAACCTCCCAAGTTAATCCTCAACCACATAGCTTCAACCATCTCCTCACCCCGACACACAGCCTGGGCTACGTATTCTGGCTTCCAAAAATCTTTACCCACTGTGATGTTTGTCCTTGATCCCTCCAAAGCCAGTCGGATAATGGGTACTGACATACTTGGTCAGATCCTGTACAACAAAACCCCGTCTTTCCAGATCAAATCGGTCTCCAAGACAAACCCACCCTCCAAAAACTGGCCCCACCAAAACCCGCATCACCCACTGACGCAGCCTCCTTATCTGAAAGGGTAGCAGCGATTGAGAACAACCTCGCCACTCTATCCAAGAAGATAGACATGCTCATCGACGTCCTCAACAAAAACCACAAACAGACGATGAACATCTTTGCAGGGGGAGTCGAGAAGCTGGCAGAGGAGTTCCGGGAAACATTTGCTGAAACTCTGGAAGCGGCTAAGCGACTGGATGGCGCTGGGACTTCGGGGGAAGATGGAGCACGGGATGAGGATACAGGAATGGATGGAGGAGATGACTAACTTTTTTACCCCAACCCTTTTACCCTTAGGAAGTACTGACTCATGAATACTTTTGACTTATGCTGGTGGTTTGTTTAATTGACTCTTTCAGATTATGGTTCTTTTGGATATTTTTCTGCGTTTCCCTGATGTTGGCAAACGGGGGAAGCGGTGTATCCCGCGGCTGGTGTCTGCGGGTAACTATGTGTGGATACTGAGTGCCTCTGAAGGCCTCATTTGTTTTTGTTTGGTCGTTTATTTCTACAACGTGGTATTTGAAGTAGTTTACGTACTATGGTTCTTTATCTGTTCTTATCAACTGCATTACCTTAAGGGGGAATATGTGTTTAAGGGGAAACAACAAGTTGTTCTCCCGAGATAGTTGCTCCGCTTTGTTGTCTGTTCTTTTTGCAGGTACATCCTATACAAAACCTCAAGTTTACGCTGGATACACTGAGTTTGCCATCATCAGCAAAAAGGGGGAATTTGTTGAAGACTTAAGTTTTGCAGATGATTGCCTCCTCAGTCAAAGTAGCGCTGCAGAGAAACTTGGCGCGATACGGAAAGATTTTCCACTGTCACAGCTCGAGTACCTTTGCAGAAGCATCTGTCCGCAAATTCCTATATACCGAGAAGCGCGACGTTACTGAAGTAGTTACGGAAATCTCGCATAGTTGGAGTAATAGCAAAACGTGAGATCGTGATGCACAAGGAGGTCCATTACTCCGATACTTGCGGAACCAACCCAAGGAGTCGTTTTACTTGAAGACTTCACCGAAGATTTAGGAGATAGTTGACAAGTATATAAGTATGTGAATGTAATTAGTTAAGTTGTGCATTCGAGATTATTAAGAGAGATACACCGCCCTTGAGAGAGAAAATATTCTTGAGAGATCTTAGTGAGATAGTGTCAATTAGCTTAGGTATTTATTACCTAGAGAGCACACATAGAACACTCTCCTTTACTCCTTGTGACGCATTGATCAAAGCCGAGAGTAGAGCGAGTGTTGGATGAGACAGAATACTTCTGTCGAATCCCAAGATAGGAAGCTAGGTTGTAATTCACATTGAGTTTCAATACAAGCAGAATCCTATCTTGTTAAGTCTAAACAAAAGCTTCCGCGTTATTTTTACACACCTTTATTCTTCAAGCAGAGTTGGTCTGAGACTAACACCTCAGACCTACTCGGTCAGCACCCCGATCCCATCAAAATTCATGACATATTTTTTTTAAGAACATGAATGATGATAAATGGTAAAATCACTACAACAATGTTGATCAATGAGGGCAATTTGTTTAAGATCAAAGGAGGCAACATAGGACTTGCCTCCAAATAGAAATCAAAGGTGGCAAGCTATGTTGGCGCCTCCATTTGCCGGATCAACGGAGGTGACCATTATTTTGCCTCTATATGTCTAATCATTGAAGGTGACTTTTTTTTTCTCGCCTATATTGATGTATTCTGGTACGTGGCCGGTCAGATAAAAAAGGCGAGTCTGAAATGTGCCTCCATTGCTCCACTACAAGAGATGCGAGTTTATAGTATTGCTTTGCTTGTATTAATTCTACGGATGCGACCTACAATAGCTTGCCTTTGCCTTTGTTTTATGTTCTCTTATTGTTTTAAGCCCCAAATCGTTGGTCGAAGGAACCTAATACGATTTCGACCAGACCTATCCTTGTTCTCCACCGTTCTTCCCAAACTCAACCACGTGAAGTGGAGCTCGACCACATGATGATCATAATAGCATCCTGACTCTTTTAAATATGCACCATAACACTTATTGTTTGCAAAATTGTTTCTGGACTTTGTACTTTATCCGGTGAACTTGAAATCTGAAGAATTACTATGTTGCTTGTACTATGAAGATAAACCTTTGTCTACTCAATGTTTGGGGAGTGATCAGCAATAACCATGGAAAGTTGATGTCAACGGAGCTATTGGGATGAAAAATCATGTTGAAGAGAGTTGTATGTTGCTCAATGTAAGAAAAATCATGAAACTCCTCCAAATGCTTATGAGCACGAACCCAATGGGATATGTAGGCAGGTTTATCTATCTGCAATTGTATGGACAAATGGTTAGTGGTTGAACTAATTGTATTACTTATGTGAGGGAAAAAAGGCGGTTGTGAACAATATCAAGATTCTTATCATAGTGTGTGATGCATAAGTAATCCATTTCTTTTTCTGTATGTTTCTTCCTTTTTTTTATTGTCTGCATCCGCGTCTGCTGTGATATGTATAGTGTTGATTTTAATTTTTTTTTGTAAAAAATTCTATGAGGGCAACAAAAATCGCCCTGATAGATGTTCAAACAGGGCAACTGAATGTTTTGTCACCATTGACAACAATCAAAGGGGCGACTAACAGAGCTCGCCCCCTTAAATTTCAATCAAAAGGGTGACTTACAGAGCTCGTCCCCATATTATAGCAATCAAAGAGGGCGACTAACTGAGTCGTCCCCATAGAAGGCAGTCACACCATAGGCATAACAAAGATCAAAGAGGGCAAGGTTAAGTACCGTCTTCTTTGACTTCAATCAAAAGGGGCGACTAACCGAACTTGCCACCATTGACCACACACAAAAGGGGGGACTCTGTTATTTTGCCACTATTGATAATTGCTCAAAACAATAACTCGCTTCGGGTCAAAGAGGGCGACTTTAAGTTGCCCTCATAGATCTTGTCAAACAGGGCAAGCGAAGTAGCTCGTCACCACAGGCTAACATGGCATGTCTTCAGAGGCAATCCTGGGGGCAATTGTTTGCTCGCCCTTATAGTTTATCGTTGCAAGTTATTGATCTATTAGGGCAATAAAGTTGCCCTCGTATATCTAATATTTTGTAGTGAATTTTTACACTTATATTTTGTAACTTATAACATTTTTTTAAATTTAATATACATTCCCCTTAATTTACTCCCTTTCTCTCCTCTTGTTCTCACTAGCACCCTCACTTTATACAAAATTATATTTTTTTTCTGAAAAAAGAGAGAAAAAAGGAAAGAACAGAGTGTAGAGAGTGCCAATAGTATTTTACATATGTAGCAGTGGCGGATCCAAAGGGGGGGCCGGGGGGCACGGACTCCCCGAAACTTTTGAAAATTTGTCAAATACTCTTATAAATTTTTGAAAAAATACAAAATGACATAATATTTTATAGAGTGACAGTGTCAAAAAAATTTTTTGCCCCCTGAGACAAAACTCCTGGATCCGCCACTGATATGTAGTCACCTATCACCATGGAGCTATCTGGACGATATTCATACATATATATTGTCTACTATATGTATGTGTGACGAATTTTGAAAAATATGCATAATGACATATATATATATATATATATAAACGGAATAAAACTCTTCAAAAGTCATTACCTGAAAGTAATCAGTCAGTGGATAGACTTCTGTATCCCGCTGTTGTGGACAGAATCGAAACTTGATATAGTTACGAAATTGCATTCAACATATTCGTTCCCTGCCCCATTTTTTAATGACCATATATAAGTCAGTAGTCATCCACCTTAATGAATGCATTTTCTTTTCTTATATTTTCTATGTACTAATTAACTATTGTACCAACTCCTCTGTATATCTTTCAAGCTGCATTCCAGGTTTATTTAACATCGGAGGTGGACCTTTTAACAACTTACATAAATGTATTGATTCAAGTTCAGAAGAAAGACCGACAGATGAATTTATGTTTCTGAGCGCAACTCATATAAAAAAGTAGTTTGTAGTGTTAACGGAACAAAGTGTGAGGCGAGAACCTTTCATATAGGATGTGATTACATTAAGAAAAAGAGAACATAATTTTTAAAAATTAAAGAAGGTCTCAGTTTACATTTGTGAGGCTCACAAAGACAAGACACGGCGCCATTTAAAACCAATTAAGTACCACACCAACCATGGAAGTGTGCAGTTGGCCATTCACGATCTGAACTCGTTCGCTCAGTCGAGTTTTCACTTCGCTCAGTCGAAATTTAAAAAACTTTACCATTTTGCCCTTACTCTTAAATTCTCCTATATATACACCTTTACCCTCTATTATCTCTCCACAAAATTTCAAAATCTCAAAACTCTCTCTCTCTAGAATTCTCTCTGAAGCGGTAACCGGAGCGGGGAGCAGGAGCGGTAGCGGGAGGAAAGCCGGTGCTCAAGTCATCATTCTGTTAGTACGATCTGCAAAATCAGGTTCTTTTCTGTCATAATTTACAGTTTTTTAGCGTAGAATAGCAGTAAAAGTAGCAAAATTAGCAGAAAACAGTAGACGAATTCGGAAACGGGGGAGGAAGAAAAGCCGGGCAGGCGCCGCAACACGGTGTGCGCGCGGGCGCGCAGAGGTGTGGGTGCGCGCAGGCGCGCGGGTCGACGGGTGCGCGGTGGGCGGGGAGGAAGAAGACAGGGCGCAGGCGGCGGAGGAAGACTGGGCGCGGGCGCGGCGGAGCCGGAGGCGGCGCTGGCGCCGGTGATGCTGGGGTGCGCGCTGGCGCGCGCTGCGGGAATGCTCGGGGCTCGTTTTTTGCTGTTTTGTTATATAATTGGTCGTTTTTTACATTGTATACCTCTATTATGCGTGTTTTAATCAGTTCCTGGATTTGTATGAATTTGTTTTTGACGTTGAACTACTGAGATGCATGTATGACCGGTATTGACTAACCTCGACCGGTCTTGACTAACTGTAAAAATAGTATGACTAAATTCTACGGTAAACAACAGATGGCGGGAGGAAAGGGCAAGGGTTTGCTTGGTAGGTTCGGTCTGGGTAAGGGTAAGTCGATTTCTGACCGAGGCGAGAGCTCATCACACCCTCGTGTGACCGGGCCTGATGCTGCTGCTACAGAGAGGAGACGTACGCAGTACGCTACAGCTTCGTCGAGGAAGCGTAGGGAGCTTGAGTTTCTGCGAGCCCGTGAGGAGAGGTTGCGGGCGGAGTATGAGCTGGATCAGGGGGGGGGGAGGAGGGAGTATGCGGAGGAGGAGGAGCAGAGGGAGGAGCAGGAGGTGGACCAGCTACATGGTGTGGATCTGGACTCATTGATCGGCGATGGGACGCTGGTCGTGAGGTCTGATAGTCCTGCTTGGCCTACTCCTCCACAGAGGAGAACCGGAGACGCACGTCATGGCGAGGCTGACGCTGATGACGAGGATATGGATGAGCCGGGTGCTGAGCTGAGGGCACACAGGTGCGCCGTCGTCGCCGGTCCCCAGTACATGGTCCGGCAGAGGGGCTGGCGCAGATGCCGGCTGCTGATGCTTGGCTGCTTGGGCAGACTCCAGTGCCCGGAGGCCCTCAGGATACGAGTTTGATCCCGAGTTTCGGTGGTCACGTCGCGCTAGACGTGTGGCGAGGAGTGGTATGTTTCCCGTCTGGTAATAGATTCCATAAAATTTTAGATTGTTTAGGAAATGGTTAACATAGTGTGAACTCAATTATAAATATTCAACAGGAGAAGGGATGTCTTAGCTTCAAGCCTAAGACGAAGTATTTGGAGGCGTGGACTCTGAGTACATTGAGGCACCCAGAGTCTCTAGCAGCGGTCGAGGATAGCGGACTTGCGCATCTTGTCGACATAGCGCATGGTTGTTTTGACCTCGCGCTCCTCTCAGCGTTCGTGGAGAGATGGCAGCCTGACACGAACTCCTTTCACATGCCATTCGGAGAGATGACTATTACTCTCCACGACGTCTACCACATTTTGGGTATCCCCATCACCGGCATGGCGATTTCGTACCAGCGCGAGGATGGCGCCCGCCTCGGTTTAGCGGCCCCACCGTTACAGGTTCTCATCCCCCACTTCGTACGGCTCTTTGGCGCGGCGGACCAGCAGGAGCTCATAAACTGTAGGTTCCTGGAGAAGAGTCAGGTACGTTACCGAGCTCTTCATGATACTTGTGGCGGTCCATACTCTACCCCCCTTCAGGAGACGACGGCCTTCCTCTGGTGGCTGGTGTCCCACTCATTGATCATCGACAAGGGCGGGGATCGTGTTATGCCCTCGTCCTACTGGCCCATCCGTGACCCTAGTAGGGTCCACTTGTATGCGTGGGGGACCGGGACACTGGCATACCTGTACCGACAGCTCGGCATCGCTTCCGGGCGGATACACGTCAGTTGGCTGGTTGCCTGACGTTGTTTCAGGTGAGAACTTGATTGCGAGCTCACGACTTAAGTATTGTAAAGTTACACCTTGACTATCTTGGCTAATGTTTTCGGATGATCACCGCAGTGCTGGATCTACGAGTACTTCCCCATGTTCAGACCGGAGCCCCTTTCAGACTGGGATGGTTGCTCCCCGACGGCGGCGAGGTGGCCTCGTTACACGAGGAATTTGATGGATGATGAGAGGCTACGTTTCGTGAGGGGACGGCTGGACACGATGTCCTCTACTGAGGTACGAGTTGCTTAGCGATTGTAGTAATAAAAAGTTGACGTTTAACGTATCGTCAAACATTGTTTCTCATTTAATTTGTTAATTGTTTTCCATTAAATGAAACATAGGTTACTTGGGTGCCATTTGAGGCAGAGGGTGCCCTCGTATCACAGGCGCGCTCCCGGTACTATGGCACCATACAGTTCTTGGATATTGCTGAGCCGTATATGCGGAGCGGTGTCTGCGCCAGTTTGGATACGTGCAGACTATCCCCCCTCATCCTATCAGACCCGACAGCCATTATCGTCCCAGACATGGGAAGACGTACCTTGCTACGTACGACTACGGGACAGCCGTGTGGGACAACACGACAGGGCCCAGCAGGTGGAGGTTTCCTCTGACGCGTGCGCCGATGGCATGGGCCGTGGCCCCGGATTACATCCGGTGGTTCCAGCGCCTTTCTCATGTTCAGGTGCGTCCACTAGGAGCGGACGGTGGGCCCAGTACACGACGAGAGGATCAGCTCCAGGTAAATAATTTGTCTTGTTAAATTTTTTTGTTGTTTGTAATTGTTTTTAAATACTAACTTCACATTTATACCTTACTGCAGTATTGGGATGAGACAGCGCCGCTTATCATGAGTCTCGCACCGGAGAACAACCCGGGCTGGCCCACGGGTTTCCCCCCCTGGGCGGCTGATACGCTGGAGATGGCCTTTGAGTACTGCCGGCTTAATGTCCCGACCACCCCTGATTCGCCCACACGTCACAGGAACCCTAACCAGCCTCGTGCTGGCATGGAGTGGTACATCGCGGGGCGTCGCACCAGAGGCCTTAGGCCTAGAGGGGAGGGTATGCACCGTAGGCACATGGAGCAGGCGCGTCGTTATGGGGTGATGGTGGGCGCGGTGATGATGGGAGGGGACCGGGTGATGGGAGGGGAGGGCGTGGTGATGGCAGGGGAGGACATGCTGGTGGTGGTTCTGGGGCTGGGGCGGGTGAGTATGGTGGGGGTGGGTATGGTGGTGGTGGGTATGGTAGGGGTGGGTATAGTGGTGGTGGGTTTGGATATTAGTAGACTTATTAGTTTATGTTGTTTTTAAAACTTATTGATGTTTAAACTTGTGTGGTTGTTGTAATTTTAATTTATGTTTATTTGGTTTTTAAATAATTCATTCTTGTTTATGTCATTAGGATGTCAATTCCCTTTGCAATTCACGTGAACCATTACACCGCACTCAATGAATACGGGGCACGGTTCCAACGTGCTCCGGGATGCGCAGTGATCAATACAGAAATTAGAACTCCGAGAAGTGTTAACAACCTAACAGCTTCATTAAATCAAATTGTCAGATCACATTTTGATAATCAGCAACTCAACGTCTTTTCCATTGTCTACCTTAGGATGGACCAAGATCTGTACAACGACTCTATCGTCGATCGATATACTGACCGATGCGGACGTACGCATGATGTTGCAGAACTACTTAGACCTTGGAGAAATAATGGAAAGAGTTAGGATTCTTGTGAAGTATGAAGATGATTCAGATTTCGAAGACCCAGATGTAATACGAAGCAGGGCTGAGGCGGACCGTAGGGAACACAATTCACGCTGCACAGGGCTAGTACGAGGGGACGACCGCCTCCTGCTTGATCAGTGCAACCACATTTGGCTTTCATGTACTGGTAGTCATCAGAATTGTTATTTGTTTTAAGATTTAAAATGATGTGTGTGTGGAATAAGTTGTAACATTATGAGAAATGACATGTGAACAATGTTGATTGGAAATGAAACTCTAAAATAGAATCGCTTTTGAAGTCTTGAAAATATGTTTCAAATATGTGTACAATTACATTTAATTAGAAAAAAAAACATTTTTTTGAGCAATCTCCGACGACAAACCAATCTTGCTTTTGAAGTGCTGAAAATATGTTTCAAATATGTATAAAATTTATTAGTAAAAAACCTTTTTTTCAACAATCTTCGGCAAAAACCGATCTCCAAATACGTCGAGAATGGTCTTGATATTTTCCTCCATAGCAATGTTGCTTGTTTTTATTTTCCTTTCACCTTCCATGATTTCCTCATCACTGTTGCAGTCTAGTAGAATCAAGAGTAAATAGTCTAAACGTAATCTCATTGATTTTGGCTGCTAAAAGTCCTTTCTTTGACAAGGTGTTAACGAACTCCCAAATTCTAGTATTAGCTGTGTGACAAGAAACCAATCTTAATTCCTTAACTTTAGTTGTTCACTAATGGGATAAAAGCATCCACTCAACATGAAGTCACTATACGTATTCACTATCAGTATGGTATTCAGCCTACGATTATTGATGGCCAAAATGCATTCATTATCAGTAACCTTCATGATGTTGTGAACGAAGGTATACTTGAAAAGTTACCCTTGGTAGACCAAGTAAGGATCAGCATCTTGTCCAGTGGTTAGAAACACAGATGGGCCAAATTTGATCGTTAGTGACGGATGAAATATTCTACAACTCTTTTTTTGGTAAATTAGGTGTCAAATGTGCTTCTTAAGATCAATGTCATCCTTGGTGGTCTAAATTCTTTGTTGGCCGTTGAGTCGCTAACCTTCCTGATGTGTGAACGGATGAAATATTCTACAACTCTTTTTTTGGTAAATTAGGTGGAAATGATTGATAATTTGTAAATGACGCGAAATCTGTTCGTCCCATGTTTACGGATAGAATCAGTAACCTTCCTGATGTTGTGAACGAAGGTATACTTGAAAAGTTACCCTTGGTAGACCAAGTAAGGATCAACATCTTGTCCAGTGGTTAGAAACACAGATGGGCCAAAATTCGATCGTTAGTGACGGATGAAATATTCTACAACTCTTTTTGGTAAATTAGGTGTCAAATGTGCTTCTTAAGATCAATGTCATCCTTGGTGGTCTAAATTCTTTGTTGGCCGTTGAGTCGCTAACAACAGTAGTATTAGAACGCATTGTATCTACGATGAGTTTGCTTTTATTAGATAAAGTATAATCCACTGTATCAACATGAGACACTACAATATTCAAAAAATAAGTGTCCTTTTTCAATACTTTCATCTTGCAAAACATTACAACAACCTTCTTGAATATATTAATGGCATACAAGAATTCAACAAAATTTTACAAACTCTAATCTTCTATAATCAACCGTCCTGATCCATCAGTTGGGGGAAACAATCTGTACCACTCTGCATTGCGCGGTAAGAACGGCTCAATATAAGCTGTAACTGAGGGCTCATGCCAACGTCGCCACATCGGATTCAAGATTGGGACTGGACAATTTTCGACTGTTTGGAGTCTAATGAAATGACACTGCCCAGCGACACATGCAATAGTGACCTCTGCTGCTGGACGACCTAGCCCCCGATCATCACGTAGCGGCAGTGCGACCAACCCACTAGCCCTACCATCGTGTGCTTTTGAAAAACTGATAAGCGTAATGTGGTATACAGTGCACAAGATGACACCAAGATCTAGAATTTCAATCCAGTGTGGCGTTGGTGCGAAAGAGTCTCCAAACCAATTCAGTCGAAAGCACTGTCTATCGTACCAAATTCGGTCAACTTTACTTAACCACCAGTCTCTTCTATCCACCAGCTCATCCAAGCATGCACGTCTAACCTGTTTCCATTGGCTTTCATCGTTGTACACGGCATCAGCAATAGCTCGAAACCCACAGTTTCCATCACCCACTATCTCCCTGTAACCTATAATAAAATTCGTTAATTGCGGATCGAGGTCACTCCAATATTGCGAGAATTTCCAGGGGCTCCAGTATGTCGGATATGGTGCATGTTGTTGAGGTGGATTGTGTTGCATTGTCGGTCCTTCTCCAGTTTGACTCATTCCCTCAGATGGCCAACGCTGTGATTGACTGTGTTGCATTGACGGCTCACGATCACTTGTACTTTCGGGGGCTGTCGGGCGTCGCTGAGACTGCGAACGTCGTAGGCCCGGGCCACGGTTTCCAAGACCTAAATGCTCGTGCTCGGACTTGTCCCTAGTGTTTGGCCTCTTCTTTTTTTGGTAGTGGGCCTACCCTTAGGCACCTTCACCTCTGGTGGCTGTAAACCAGTGTGATCATCCTCGGGCTCCCATATTGGCTTCCACGCGTTGAACGCTTGTTCGATCGTCCTAGGATCATACCGCTGAGACAGATCATCATACCATAAACCTACACATGAGAGTTGTTCCTCTGTGCTATACGACTCATCGTATGTTTGGCGTTGTGCTTCAAATTCTTGTGTGCGTCATATCTGAGTGTTTGCCAGAAGATATGCACTTCTTCAACTGGTATATTCAGACCGACTTGAATGTACTGAAACATACGAAACGCGCACGGTAATCCCATGGTCGAAGTAAACGCACAACACATCTTCGCACGATGTTTGTGGTCAATATCGCAACTCCCGCTTCTCAGCTGATCCTGGAGTATTTCCAAACATTTGAGGCTCACTTGATTGACCAGAAATAAAAATGGGACTTGCTGGTCTTTTGAAACCCTTCTGTCAATGGAGAACTCGAAGTCTTGTTTAATGTGGAAATGTTGCCCTTCGACGAATCTATGTATGCTGTCGAAGCATGTGTCTAGAGATCCGGTGGATGTATGAAGCCAACACTTTAGAGCTGAGTGGGCGCTCTCCGCCCTATAGATTGGAAGTCAATTAATAGCAGATAAATGGGAAACATACCAATACAAACAACAGAACATGTTGACAATTGAAGATAAGCTAACCTGTTGGTAGATGTGTTGCCGAAATGCATGAATCTCTTAACCCATGCCTCACAAAATTTCTCACGCTGACATAGCCATGTGTTGTTCAAGTACACAACGAAAGGATTCTTGGCGCCGTAAGAGTGTACTAATTTTCCGTACTGTTCATCGTACTTCGCAATAGTTGAGGCGTAAACTAGTCGCTTCCACCGGTGCACTACTGAATCGACTCTCTCACGCTCAACATGCATTATCTTGAGCGCATTGGCAGCCACGTTCTTGCATATATGCCAACGACATAGAAGATGTGGTACAGAAGGATATACCACTGAAAGTGCTTTCACTAGCGCCTTTTCATTGTCAGTGACAAACACATTTGGAGGATAGATCAACACCTTCTTCAGCTGATTAAGCATCCATGTGTATGCAGACTCATCCTCTCTGACCGCAAAACAGAACGCTATACAGAAGTTCTTGCCGCACGACGTGACTCCGATGAACTCCACTAGAGGCACCTTGTACATGTTCGTCTTGTAAGTGCTATCAATGAGCACTACATAAGGAAACTTCTTAACGAGCGTCAGCGAAAAAGGGTGCGCAAACAAGACAAGACCCAACCTAGATGGATTCCCTGCAAAATGGACATTTAATTAGAACTAACATTTAAAGTGATTAGCATACAAATAAACCAACACTAAACAGATGTGCCGACACTTACTTGCATCTTTCTCGGACCACCAACTATAATTACGTTCATCTAGCGAGTGCATGAAGGACGCTACATCTGTACATCCGCCACGATCTTCTTTTCTGAATTTCGAAACTAGGTTATGAATCGATGTCTTGTCTGCAGTACTTTCAGGGTTCTTGTCATGCAAATGGGCCCACATCTGCCTAGGCGCAACACCACTCCTGTACAAACTTTTCATGCTTGCCCTTTCGTCGACACTAAAGCGAGGCCGGACGAAGTGAGATTGTGGGTTACTGGCTAATGCGTGGTTGTGCGTCGGGACCATCACCAAGATAGACCAGCCCGTCTGCCCCCCACCCCTGATGCTTAGGAGGAAGGGCAGTTGCATTTCTTCGTGGCACGCCGTGGCCTTTGACTCGACGATGATGATTCTCCTGTGCTAACCCGTGGCCTATGCTTGCCGTACCTCTCACACGTTAGTATTACTTCACCGTCGTCTCGCTTAGTCTGTCTGATTAGATAAATATTATTAGCCTCTCCGTGCGAAACGCATAACTAACCGCCTCCTCTCTGATCGCCAAAGATTTGGCTAGTATTAAATACATGACTTGTGTCTACGTTCGCATCCTCGAATTCATCATCGTTATCACCCTAAGCAGAAAAACGTCGTTATTCATGAAGTGCTACTCGTAAACCCTAATACTACGTACTTTAGAATAAATCACACATAAGCCATCAAAATAATCAACAAAGTATATCATCGTAAAGTACACGAAAAGAAAACGCAACGGCGCAAACGGATCGAAAAACGGAGCAATAACGAAGAAGATACAGCGATTTGAAAAACGGGCACCGGCGCAGGCGCCGACCTAAAGACGCCGGCGCCGGCGTCCGCAGCAAGGGAGGCGTGCAGGCGCGCGTTTGTAGGGGTGGGCGCGGGCGCGCGGGTGAGAGGTGGGCGCGGCGCCCGGTGGCCTGGGACGGCGCTGGCGCGCGCTTAAAGAGGTGGGCGCGGGCGCCCAGTAGTCTGCTATTCCCGATGTCTTTTTTTGCTTTTTTCGTTCAGTTTTGTATATATTCTAGCTACATTTGTACATAAATTACTAAAATAACAACAGAAAGTACCTCAGATTGAGCTCCTCGTGAATACTCCTCGCTCCTAACATCATCTGCATTCTCGTCTTGTGTTTCTGGAACACCACCTTCAGCATTTCCTCCATCTTTTTTACTCTTACCGAACCGTTTTTTCTTCAAACTTCCGAAAGAAACCATTTCCTCTCTTTATCTCTCTAACTTTAGGATTTCTGAATTTGAATATGATTTCATATCATATTCAATTCCTTTATATAATGAAATTTGGGGTCACCTTGTAATATATCATAAATTGTGGGTAAATATAGAAATATTTGAAAATTATTATAGTAGGGGCAAAATAGTCTTTTTCCGACTGAGCGAAGTGAAAACCCGACTGAGCGTAGTGACCCTCATTCACGATATATAAAACTGCCAACATTTATGTTTTATATCCACTGTCTACCATATATACTACTAATATATTTTTTTTATAATTGGTGGCACAAGACCTCAATATCCGCATACGCGGGAATACAGCCAGAGAACCCATAAGAAACACCCAAAAACTAGACCATACCTAAAAAAAAGGACTACCCTTGCACCCGAAAAGCAATCACTCGAAATATTAGATTTTCGCTCTTGTCTTTCTCTTGTTCTTACTAGCATTCCTACTTACACGAGAAAATTTACTGAAACCGACACAACCTTTCATACTCCCCTTACTCCTCCTAGAACTTAACCTCAAGTTGGTTTGTGAGTAATTATCAGAGCCAACCCCTGCACCAGTCCTAGACTCCTGGACTCTCTGTCGATATGCGTCGTTCTGCTCACGAATGATATCCTCGAGGTTGCTCAAAGCACGCCCTTCATCAACGACTTGACAACCAAGCTCTTTTGCAAGTAAAAGGGTCTGTCTAGCTTCCTCCTTGACAAACTCCTCATCAGGCTGGGCTGTCGGCTCAACTGGTCCCTCAACAGGCTCAAAACCAGGGGGGAACTCAGGGTCCTCAAACAGGGCCCTAAGATCGTCCCCGACTCCATCCTCCGCCCCTTGCTCGACGAGGGGGGTCTCGAAAACGACCTCAGGCTGAGAATTACTAACATCCATGTCAACATCAAGTATCTCATTGTTATCAATCTTGTTGAGCCTCTCCTCATCACGCAAGCTACTTCGAGCATCCCTAGCAATCTCCTCCGTTATCGGGTCCTGTACAACATCCTTACTGAAACTTGGCTTACGAAGAGAAATGGGTGGTTTATCCCCAACTCCAACCACTCCGGTCCCCACATTGGGAATTTGGACAGCGGCCGGATTAGGACCCGGATAGGATAGCCCATACCACCAGGGGGTAGCGCCAGTCCATTGGGCCGCAGAAGATACCAATCACTATTCCCACCCCGGTCCAAGTCCCCAACCCCGTAATATCCACTGCCCAAATCGTACGGGCTAATCCACCAAGTTGAATAAGGAACGACCCAACCCGACAAAGGCTGAAAGGTACTATTCCAGCACCAGCCTTGCGAATTACTTGCATCAGTCCCAAGGTGACTCTTTTTTTCTTCTCGAGTCCCACCATCCAGCACGTCATTAATAACCTCGGGACACACGCGCGCCGACTCTCCATTAACTTCCGAAGCCGCCTTTCCCGATCTAGCTTCCTCGTCTCCAAACCTAACCAGAAACAGGCGATCCGAAACGCCGGTTGGGGATCCCCGGCAAGCAAACTCAAATTTGCGCGTTTGTCCACCACCACCAAAACATCTTCACCGGTCAGACCTAGGTTGCCGCTAGCGTCGCCACCGCCACCTTCCTGCGACACCCCCAACACAGCCATCCCCGTCGTGTCTGTCAAGCCCTGCCTAACTGGATTCGCCGCGTTTGTCAAGCCCTGCCTAACTGGATTATCTCCCTTGGGACTACTAGAAGAATCTGGAACGCCCACCAATCTGTCTCGACTGCCAAAACCCCCCGTCGAACTACACCTCCCCTGGTCAAGCGGGTACTTGGCTTTACAAGCAAAAAGCCGATGACCAAGAAACGTACGCCCATGACCTTATCCTTTGCTTCCACAACCCGCGAGGCGTTCCTCAGCCTAACCAGTGCAAAGGCCAGGGAGTTGTTCTTGCGTCTCTTCCTGGAGATGGATATGTAGATAATGTCCTCCTCCATCCTCAGCAACCAACGTAAGGCCTTTTCATCCACTGCCCTGCTCAAGTTGTGAAATCTTGGTAGCGGTCTCACAGTCCCAATAGGCCCGTGTTTTATACTGGCACAATGCATGGGCTCTAACAATAATATTAGCTGGAATTGGTATATTTCTATTATAGTGGATAACCCCCTCGGCCTCATTCTTTAGCACCGGGTTTATTTGATCAGCTATTTTATTGTCTCTATATGTCACTTACATCAATTGTCATATCAACTATTTTTCTACTCTACTTTTTCTAACTTTCAACTGACAACTGACATCAACTAGATTATCAGTCATGCAAAAGAATGGGCTCTATAATAACTCTTAGACTGGACAGGAAGAGTACTCCATAGTGTACCGATGTGAGATGATGGGATTCCTCTATTGCCTTTTTTTAATGTAAATTCCTTTAACGAATCATAGATAAGATGGCTACCGTTTCAGTGTGCTGCAGCACACCGCACACGTCTCAGATTAGGATTGTACACGCTTTTAGGAAAGAAACAAAACTCATCAAACAGTTTTTTTTCTTCATAATAAGCACTACAATCGTGGGCCAATGCCTTTGGGTAGGAATTGAGCAAACTCAACAAAAGCAGAAAACGACAATAAATTGTGATCATGATCAGGGCTTGGCGGGCCATGGCGTGTGTTACTCTTGTTTTTCTCCGGTACTAAAAGAACCCATCAGAAAAAGGCTCAATACCCGACCGCTCACGATGTAGTCCATGAGATAAAAGCTCTCTCCTCTCTCCTCTTCTTCTTGTTCTAGTTTTTCTTTGTCTTTATGGTTTTACTTAGTAGTTCAACATCTAGTCTAGTCTCTAGATGTTCTTTTCTTAATAATAAGTCTGTTTAGTTTCTTGTCTTCTCTCCGTTTAGAGTTTTTTTGTTGTGTATAGGTTGTGTTTTAGTTTCTTGTATTTCGTGGGTTTTGGGTGGGATTTGCAATCATAGCTTCCATCTTCAACGTTGTTGCCAGAGCCGAAGCTCTAATCTTTGCTCCGTGGAGCAGATGCCTGTCAATGACGTTGCGTAGAGACGATACGTAAAAGCCGGTTGTGCCGCTAGCACCACGTGGTGCCGATGGCGGTAGCCATGGTGATGGTGCGTTCACACTATCAACGTGGAGAAGAAGGCAATCCAGCACACTCTATTTTAGAAATGACATATGTAACTTGCTGGTTAGGAAGTTGACACATGTTCTACATGGTGTCACTTTGCATGTATCCCTTCTTATAATATAATATATCTTGCTTTTCAAAAAAAAAAAAGAACCCATCAAAATTAAGATAAGAGTAAAAAACAAAAAAAAAAGTTCGTGAACTTACTTGAAATGCTTAGAAAACAATTTTTTATTTTTTTAATACTAATAATTACTTTTTTTTTATCAGAAAAGAGATAGTAGAAGTTTCTAATACTAATAATTACTCATTCATACATACCGTCATCTTTATTATCTAGACATATTATTTAGTTTCAATATTTAATATATAAATTTTAAATTTATATATAATTTCTTACACGATAAACTAAATATTCAAATTTAATTTTATAAATTATTTTATTTTATATTTTAATATTAAAGTAGATAAATGTTTCATAAAACAAATAGAATCGATTCAAGATGGAGCGAGTATAATCTATAAATGACAGGGCACGAATACTATGAACACGTGCCTATGATATTTTATTAATTTATTTTTTATACTTTTAACTAGAAGCTACTTTTAGCTCAATTTAGAGATCATCCCGGAGTAACTTCTGCGCACACAACTTCCCAATTTTTAAAATAAGTAGGTTTTTATTAAACACCTAAAATCAGCAGTTGACAATTTCTACAAAATCATCATCTGAAAGCTTCTCAATTTCTAGTAGCAGGATGTAACACAACCTCTGCTTTCTAAAACAACTAACAAGCGTTCAACCAAACACTAAAAGTCTAAAACTAACTGCAGTTTCTCATAAAACCATCAACAGACAACTTCTCAATTTAAGCAACAACACCAACAACGACCTTCAGGAGTTATCCCCAACGAACCATAGAGATGGGAAATATATGGGTCCAAAATGGGCACTACAATCGAGTAAAATTGTGCAAGTGTCATTTAGTGGGTCCCATCTTTCCCTCGCATATGAGCTTTATCGTAAAGTGTGTTTAAAATAATCTAAAACTTAGGGGTATTTCTTACTGTTTGTTTCGCCAGTTTATCATATTTTCAGAAAAGGAAAGAGAATGAGATTACCCCAAAACCATCTATCTTGATTCCCCATCCCCTACTAAGGATTGGGATTCCCTTTTCTCCTTACCGTTGACAAGCGACATATGACCATTGCCGATGACTAATGACCGTTGACCGGTGACTAATGAATGTTGACCGGCAGCCGGCAGCTGTTGACCATTGATAGGTGGCCGTTGACCGGTTATTTATTTCATTTCCCCCAACTCAAAACAATAACCAAAAAAATCTAAGTGAATTCTTTTCTATTTTCTTCATTTCCTTTCCTGATTTCATTCTGTGTTATTCACTTAAAATAAACGCCCTTTAATATTATTGCAGTGTTGAGCGGCAAAAGATCTTTTGATCATTATAGAAATAAAAGAGAAAATAAAATTGGTTTGATTACTACCTAAACAATTACTAGTACAATTTATAGACCATTCACTCATACACGTTGCTTATCACCCTGATAATCCAGCAATATCTTGTCTAATATTCTCCACCACAGCAATATTATCGTTCTCAATTGTCTTTGCTACAAGTCTGTGCAGTAAAAGATAACTATGTAATCAATACTAATGCTGGCCACGAATCCGAATCCACCGGTTCCGGTTCCGGAAAATGTGTATTCGGATTCGGAACCGGTTCCAGGCGGTTCCGGGGCGGTTCCGGTTCCGGTTCCGAACTCTGTATTCGCTTCGGATTCGCTCAAATCAACGGTTCCGACCGGTTCCGGAGCGGTTCCGGTTCCGGTTCCGGTTCCGATCGGTTCCGACCGGTTCCGGGGCGGTTCCGGGGCGGTTCCGACCGGTTCCGGAAAGATTCGATCGGCTCTAGTTTCTTCGTTTTAAACTCCGATTTTAGATCCGTTTGCGCGCACACGTTGCTCTTTTCGTCCACTTTACTCCTAGCTAGGTTATTCCTCAAGTTTATAATCTTAAATGTGTAAGAACCAAAGACTAAAATTTTGTATTGAATTTACAAAATAAGCTGATTTTATAATATGATCACTGCCTCGTTAAAACCTTATTAGTAAAACCCATTGGGAAAACCCTAATAAGGAAAAAGAGTACAGCTACTATAGGTTACATGATTTCAATTTGGAAGTCTTAAAAGATTACATAGAAAGAAAGTAATACTAATACATTCTAAAAGATTACAATACAAAATAGAAGTCCTAAGTGGTGTTAGCCAAAAATATGGTGGCATTTCATGAAATTTCCCTTCTTTCTTTATTCTTGCAAAGCCAACACAGTCACCATTCCATTGGAACCTTGATTTCTTTCAAAGTACGTTGAAGAATGGGGTTCACTTTTCCTATAATGTGGAACAAAATCTCTTTACAACTGTTAGTTCTCCAATACGTTCTAGCACATACTTGATGTTCTTGGGTGGTGAAAGATCTAAATGGCTTGTGACTTTCTGAATCGACCTTATTCTCTATTTGTCCAACCAAATCCTAGAAACTTCCACGTGGTTACTTGAAACTCACACTTTTCAAAGTTATGTTTTGTTTCATACCTTTCCATACTTTCAAATGTTTATTTTAGACCTTTCTATGTTGTTCTTTAGAGTTGCTTTGGACCACTAGATCAGTTAAACACCTCAACATGTCTAAGTTGTTGCTTGAATACTATATCCATCTTTCTTTGGAATGGTGGATCCCAAATTGTTTGATCTAAAAGGCTTGCATTATAACAGATAATTATGAAACATGTGATAAGCACTATTTTTGCATGCATCATTCTATTCATGAAATACCCCCCCATAATTAATAAGGAATTAATTCAAATGAAAAAAAAATCAATGATTATTCATCTAATGAGTAATACTCATCATTAATATTAGTATATAAATATATAGTCCAAAATGAACACCAACCTATACATAAAATCTCTAACCAAACTTATCCCAAGCTTAGAGCACATTTTTGTCTTAGAAACATTAGTAAACAATTTAAACCTTAGGAAACACAAATAAATGCCTTAAGGTCAATATGGGCTAAAATGTGCTCTAAGCTTGTGATAAGTTTGGTTAAGACTTAATAAGCTTACCAAGACTTTATTTATATTAATGAACATATTAAATCAATTACCAAAGAAAACCAAGCTTGAAAACTAGTTAAAACACAAAATGTGCTTTAAGGAGTCTTAAAGCACATTTTTGAAAAATTATCTTGTAAATGAGTTTTGAATGGCTAAATGTCCATCATTACTCTTTAATTAACATGTGTACTATATATTATCACATGTGGAGGTCTATATCAATGGGAAATCAAAAATTTAACTTCTATGTGCCTTGTTTTTATGATAGTGACTTTAATAAGCTAGTTTGTAACATATGCTGTTATAAGTAATTAAATGAGTCATCAAAGACTAAAATACCCTTGTTATAATAATAGGGGCCGGTTTTTAAGTGTGGTAACTCACCACTCTTGTAACTTGTTAAGTAAATAAGAGACTAATGGTTACTATTTGCTTTAAGGTATAAATATCTTCAAAAGCAAGACTTATCTCATTCTCTCATTTCCTTCTTCATTTCCCACGGTTCCGGTTCCCAACGGCTAGTTTCCAACGGTAACTTCGACCGGTTCCGGTTCCGGTTCCACCGGTTCCGGTTCCGGTTCCACGGTTCCGAATCCGACGCGAATCCGGGCGGTTCCGGGCGGTTCCAGGCGGTTCCGGTTCCGGTTCCGGTTCGGTCCCGAATCTCAAAACTTGTATTCGGATTCGATTCGCAAGGGGGCGGTTCCGGTTCCGAATCGGTTCCGGCCCGGTTCCGGCCGGTTCCGGTTCCAATCGGTTCCGGGTAGATTCATCGGTTCCGGGTAGATTCGGATTCGGTGGCCACCATTAATCAATACAAACCAAAATGTATTTTTAGCAAGCAAACGTATACAACATGACTCAAAAAATATATGCTTTAATATAACGTCTCATTCTTTTACAACATTATCAAAAGAGTTTATTTGATCATCTTACTTTTTTCCTCTATACGTCACATACATCAATTGTCATATCAACTTTTTTTTTCTTATCTAATTTTTCTCTCTACTTTTTCTAACTTCAGCTGACAACTGACATCAGCTATTAGTTTCATTCAGTAAAAGAATGGGGCCTAATGGCGTGTTCAACGAGCGCGGCTCACTTTTTTTTACATTAATATGACACATGACAGTATCTTATTGGATAATGTTTAAACTAAGCTGACAAAAAAACACATATCAAGTTATTATTCATTAATTATGGTCATATTTATGAAAACACAGCTATAGTCGCGTTTGCTCGCCAATGTCGAATGCATCTTAAAGGGCGTTCAGTATCAATAGTTCAAACGCAGCAAATGTTGCATTAACATAAATACACCTATGATTAACCAATCCCAAACTATTACTCGTGTTTTGATCAGTTTAAACTCTAATAGAAAACTAACACATATTTTAATTTTTTTTCAAAAGTGGATTAATCTTGTTACAGTGGAAATGGAACACGCCTAAGAGCGCTTTCGATAGTTGTTTACAAACGCAACTATTCCTACGTTTACTTAAAGCTCAATATGGTTAGTATATAAGAGCTTGACAACTGTACCATGGTAACAATTTTATCCAATCAATAACTGACAGCTGTTTTATAACTTTTGGAAAAAAGATTAATACTTATCGCTACTATCCAACTAGCCCTAAATGATACACGAATTGTGGAAATTTACCTTTTTCTCCATTGATAAATCATAAAACCATTCCGACTACTCTGTTCTAATGGTGGCCATGGGTCCGGTTCTACCCGGAACCGGCGGTTCTACCCGGAATCGATTGGAACCGGAACCGGCCGAGAACCGGTGGGAACCGGAACCGGAACCGACCGCCTCAGCCGGTTCCGAATACGAATACATGTTTTGAGATTCAGGCCCGAACCGGGCCCGGAACCGGAACCGCCTAAACGCCTAGAACCGTCATCGGATTCGGAACCGGGAACCGTAACCGGAACCGGTGGAACCGGAACTGGAACCGCCCCGGAACCGGTTGAAGTTACCGTTGGTTATGTTAAGGAATATGTACAAAAGGTTAACGTAGCATTGAAAAAGCTACACGATGAATATACTTCAAAGTATCGTCCGGAGGAACTTTCTTCTGCTAGTGGTAGTGGTTCCTCTTCTAAACCACCACGTCCTGGTAGCAAAAGCAGTTCCTTGATTTCTAGTATTTTGAAAAGACCAAGATCAGTTCAATTGGGTTTCGGATTTTGTACATATGATGATTATATTAACTTTACTTTTATTTTGATGATGGTGATGGTGATATAGATGTTCTTAAGTGGTGGCAAGCACATGAAGCCAAGTTTCCAATCCTTTCAAAGATAGCCCGAGATGTGCTAGGAATTCCAACATCAACCGTGGCTTCAGAGTCGGCTTTTAGTGCGGGCAAACGAGTATTGGATGAAAAGAGATCAAGCCTTGCACCAGACTCAATCAAGGTTTGTGTTCAGAAGTATGATTGGGACTTAGCCGAGCTTAGATCCAAAGCAAGTGCATTGTAATATGAAGGCCAACATGATGATTGGTATGAGATGAATGGGGATAACACCACTTAGGACTTCTATCTTGTAATATTTTAGAATGTATTAGTAATTTCTTATTACTTTCTTTCCTTGTAATCTTTTTTTAAGACTTGCAAATTGAAATCATGTAACCTCTTAGTAGCTGTACTCTTTTTCCTTATTAGGGTTTTCCCAATGGGTTTTTACCTAATAAGGTTTTAACGAGGCAGTGAATCATATAATAAAATTCTCTTTGTTCCTTATTTTTTGTAAATTCAATAAAAATTCCTAAGTCTTTATTTCTTACACATTTAAGATTATAAACTTGAAGAATAACCTATCTAGGAGTAAAGTGGATGAAAAGAGCAACGTGTGCGCTCAAACGGATCTCAAATCGGAGTTAAAACGAAGCAACTGGAGCCGATCGAATCTTTCCGGAACCGGTCGGAACCGATCAGAACCGGAACCGGCCGGAACCGGTCAGAACCGGTTTTTTGACCGAATCCGAAGCGAATCCAGATTTCAGAACCAAAACCGGAACCGGAACCGCCCAGACCGGTTCCGAATACGAATACACATTTTCCGGAACCGGAACCGGCGGAACCGGAACCGGACCGGTGGAACCGGACCCGTGGCCACCATTACTCTGTTCTCAAAAAGCAGCGGTCCAATAGATGAATAAGCATTCGTCGACCCTCCCTCTCTATTAATATAGTATGGACTACCGTTGGGCCACCCGAACCTAATTCTTATGAGCTGCATCAGTCCATCCATAGTCCATACTTCGTAAATTTGTGATCCACTGCAACAAGTGCGCCATCACCATGGTATGAGGATAAAAATATCTGAAATAAAGCTGAGATCTACGGTTCAATTTCTTTTTGTTTTTCGTGTTGGGCTCTGATCCAAAATGAATCATTCATCACACTGTTACAACACAATTTGAAACGTTTCCGGAGGTTAAAATGATTTCATCTACACATTTTCCAACTTGTTGAACACATTTCCCAAGTCATACATACATATCAACATGCAGCTTTTATGAATATTTTGATTTTTGTTGTATATGTTAGGACGGGTACTAATAAATGATTCTTTAGGACTATATATGTAATCTTGTTCATCACAGCTAATCACTACACAAGTACGTTAGATGTAGATGAGTGAGTTGTTCTTCAATTGTTTCCTGTCACTTGGGGAAGCAACCTTTGCAAAATGTTTTCCATTTCGATTTTAGTTAGTCTTTTAAAACTTTTCAGGTACGATTTGATACTGCCTTAATGCTTAATGATGGTTTTGGCAAAACTCAAGATATCAAGTCTATTACTGTTAACGTTTTTGATGGATTAAACTTAGAGGTTGAGTCGTAGATACAAAAGTCTGAGTCTTGAACTGACTAAGGTACTTGGATTTTCAAGCAAAAATCTCTTGATATTAAACCGAATCTAAATATATGGTCTTACTGGATTTTATCTATAGTAAACGCTTTAGAGAAAATCTCGCTCCTTTAATATCTTAGTTGTTTGTTACAATTTTATCTTTAAAGAATATTTATCTCTAAAGAAGATATCTTAGATATGCAACTGTAAAGCGATGCTTATAAATAACAAACAGTAGGTTAAAATCATATTAAGGTTTTAGAGAGAGAAAAATAGAGGACTAACTCATGTGGTTAGGGAGGAATCTCTAGAACTGTAATTTGATAGGTTTTTAGCAACTTTGTTGAACTATGAGTTTACTTAATAGGGAGCTTTTTCTCTATGAGTGTGAGGGTGTACTGAGTTCAATACGTGTTAGTGAGAAGTGAGTTTTCATGTGAAATCATCTAAATATTGTTCTCTCCTATTTCTAATTCTCAGTGAGTCCGTGATTCTACTTCTAAGTTCTTCATGAGTACTGAATTAGGAAGTACAGTTTAGGAATTTTCAATTGGTATCAAAGCAAGTTCCCCTTACAATAGAAGAGAAATCGCCTGGAGAGATCGAATATGAATTCCTATTATGTCAAACCCCTCAAGCTCAAGAAATTCAACTACATAAGTTAGTGCGAGCATATGGACGACCAGTTGATCTCGATCGACTTACAATTATGGGATGTGGTGCCCGAAGGAGATCTTAAGCCTAAGATCGGAGAAAATGAAGTCTCTAAAGAAAAGCCTAGGGCTAGTTGGAACAAAAATGATAACAAGATGATCAGCAAAAACAAACAAGCTCAGAGAGTCATCCTGTCATCTCTGTCAAACTTGGGTCAACAGAAGGTACTGGGATTGCGCACGCCAAGGAGGTATGGGATTTTATAAAAATTGCATATGCAGGAACTGATTCCAAGATATGCAAAAGGAAAGCAATTTAAGAGACACTCAGACAACTTTAATACGCGAGAAGGTGAGTCTATTACTTAGACTTTGGAAGGTTTGAGAAAATTCTTGGAGATCTTAAAGTTGTTGGTGTACCACTCTCAAACGATGTTATTAACGAGATATGCCTTGACACTCTGGGAAAAGAGTGGCTAAGTCATACCACCTTGCTCGAAGCTATACAAGATATGTCAGAGAGGTCGCTAGAAGAACTTAGTTTTGAACTCATGGTCTATGAATGGAAGATGAAAGGTGAAATTGCTACTCAAACTAAGGATCTGGCCCTAAATGCACATGAAACTACCACAAAATCAGAAGATGAGGATTTTGATGCAGATGCGGAAATTAATGAGATTATGAACAAAATTCAGACATTGTATGGTAGAAAACAAAGGTCAAACCAACAGTGTAAGTCAAAGAAGGGAAAAATTACTTGTTTTAAGTGTAACAAGTCTGATCATGTTGTCAAGGATTGTCCTCTCCACCAGATGGAAAATTCTCAGATGAAGGTTAAGAAACACTTAAAGACAGCAACAGTTGCATGGGGATATGGCATCTTAGTTACAGATTCAGAACTAAAGAAGGAAACTTAGTTGTGCATGACGCCAGTTGCTCATGAAGATGATGGCATCAATTCCAAGTACTTCATAAAGGAGAAGGATAACTAGAAGAACACTCTCAAGAAATAAGAGGTGTTTACTATGTTAACCTCTACCATCTTTGAGATAAAAGTATTGAAGCATCAGTATGATACTGAAATCAGAGAACTTAAGGATAAAGTGGAAGATCTGAGCAAGTCATCAACTAAAAATGAAAATTGTATCATGAGGAGTCTAGATAAGCCAAGTATCAACTTTGTTAGTCCTTTGGAGACTCGAATTCTCACTCTTCCATGTTGGGCACAAGAATAAGGAAATTCCTCTTTGGATCGTAACAAATCATTGAAAAAGGGAATGTGAAACTCTCTTGGGCATGTTAGCTGATGCCACTCAAAAGCTAGAGCTTCAAACACAAACTAATCCCACTTGGTATACTGGAAAGGCAAATTTGAATAAGATGTTGTTAAAGAACAACTCATATAAGTGCAGATTGGATATAAACCAAAGAAACCCACTAAGTCTAAGATGAGAAAGTTGAAGACTCAACCTAGGCATTCTAAGTCAAGACTAAACTCATGTCGGTACTACCATCACCTAGGACACAAGATAAGATGGTATTGTTGAGGAAACAATTACATGAAGAATCGTCAAGACAAGCTTATATAGAGCCAATAGATTATACACTAAAAGATGGATTCGTATAAATTAGTGTAAGTTTGTGTCTACAACCGAGCTCAAGCTAGTCTGGGTACCTAAGACTAATCATCTTGGTAAGACTCAACAAGCAGCTAGTTAATCTCTCTCAAGATTGTAATCTCCTTCCCAGTGATCAGAAGTAGACACCAATTATCCCCTACCCATAAGGTTTATGACTTAGTCTCTTTTTTATTTGGCAAAAAGGGGAAAACGGTCTTAAAGTTTATACATAAATTGAGGGGAACATCTCAGTTCAAGACTCACAAAGTTTGCCCAATCAAAAAGGGGGAAATTGTTACTGTAAACATTTTTTGATGGATCAAACTTGGTTACATACTGAGGTTAAGTTGTAGACACAAAATTCTAAGCCTTTAATTGACCAATGTATTTGGATTGTCAAGTGAACATCTCTTGGTATTAAAATGAATAAAAAAAGGTCTTGCCGGATTTATCTATAGTAGTGTTTTAGAGTAAATCTCGCTCCTTTAGTATCTTAGTTGTTTGTTATAATTTTATCTTTAGAGAATATTTATCTCTAAAGATAATATCTTAGATATGCAACTGTAAAGCGATGCTTATAAATATCAAACAGTAGGTTAAGATCAAATTAAGGTTTTAAAGAAGAAAAAAGAGAGGATAGTGGTTAGAGAAATAATCTCTAAAACTATAATTCGATTAGGGTTTTTAGGAACTTTGTTGAATTACGTGTTTACTCAATAGAGAACTTGATCTCTATGAGTGTGAGGGTATATTGAGTTCAATATGTGTTAGTGAGAAGTGATTTTTCACATGAAATCATCTAACCTAACTCTAAGGTTCCAACCTAACTAAACTAGCATTTTAATTTCAACAAAACATTGTATCTTTAAAATCAGATACCGAAATCAAAATACTTACTGGTTTTTTGGGATTTATAAAGAGAGGAAGACTGGTGTGCGAGAGGTAGGCTGGTGTGCAAGAGATGCAGCAGTATCACTTTTGATATGTCTCTACAAAACCGCAAAGAAAAAATTAGAAAAGAAACACATCAACACGTATGCTCCTTGTTCATAGTTAGGACTGCAAAATTATAGCGAGTGAAGAGAATGAAGAGAAACGCAGCAGCATATCGGTTCCTTGTTCGTAATTAGGATTGCAAATTTACAGTGAGCAAACTGAATGAAAAGAAACGCAGCAGTGACATGTATGTCTTTGTTCATAAATAGGATTGCAAATTATAGTGAGTGGAGAGAATAAATAGATAAGTTAAAGTATATTATCCGTTCCCAAAATAGTATGCTTTCAGCCCCGTTTCCAATCTGGCATACGAGAGACGCAAACTCCTAAATTACCTCTGTAGAGGGCACAAACACTACATTTTTATTATGAAATTATATCGAGCACCTTGTGTGCACAATAAATTATAACTTTTACACCATTATTATACACTTATATGTGCACGCACAACCACATTAAATACCACAATCATATTGCAACCTAAATATAATCTTTATCATAACAAATTTGTAACTTTCAAAATAAAAATTAGCTCACAATTTAGGGATTTTCTACCTATGTTGTGTCACTGGCGGGTTGAAGAGGTGGGCCGGGCGGCAGATGGTTGGCAACGATGAGGGTAGGGGTGGAGGGCAACGACGCGACCGGTGGTGGTCGATGCTGAAGGTGGAAAATCACCATAGAAGCGCTAGTGCCCGGGTTAATATCGAAGAGAGTGAGAGAACTAGGCGTGAGGGCAGTGGAAGTCGACCGCGACAGTCATATTAAATAGTTTTTTCTTACGGTTGTTCGAAGAAACGAAATAGAGTATGAAATATATTTATTTCAGTGGTTCCTACTGACAATTGATGAAATAGATTTTAAAAAAATTAGGCCTAGAACAATGTCTATTTCGGCGGCTGTCAGTAGAAACCACCGAAATAGACTACAAAATATATCTATTTCGGTTATCTGCTGACAACTGCCGAATAGACTGTTAAATTTTTAATAACAAGTATTTGGACAACCTATCTTGGCGGTTTTCTCTACAACCGCCGAGATAGGGGCACCAAAATAGGGTTTTTTGTACTAGTGATATTGTTTATGGTGGCAATCTACCTAGAGGACCGCCCCTGTGGGTCGATCGAAGTTGAAATTTTATCTCTCTTACGGACCGCCCCACATCGAAGTTGAAGTTTCGTCTCTGGTTCGCACCGCCCCAACTGACCACCCCTGTGGGGCAATTGGGTTAAAGTCACGCACGTGCTTCCGTCTTCCAGAGGTGACCACCCTAAGCGACCGCTAGCGGTTAGAACGGGAATTTACCCATAATTGAGTTTTAAAACGGGAATTTTTTTACTCACCTCCTCACTTTTCATTACAAACTTCCACAACTCAAAAGAGAAGATAAAGAAGTAATTTTGGGGAGCAAAAGAAGAAGAAGAAGAAGAAGAAGAATAAGAATAAGAAGAAGAAGAAAAAGAAGAATAATAAGAGAAGAAAGAAGAGAGGAAGAGCTCTCCTTCTCCAAGCTTCCTACCTCATTAATGGGTTCTTCTTACTCTTTTATTGTTGTTCTCTTCTCTATGCTTAGTAGATTCCATTTGTATCCTAGGATGGGATTTGACCCAAAAATGCTCATTGAATGCTTGTAGACTTAACTCATTTATGATACTTATTTTTATCCTCTTCAAGGCTTAATTAATGGTCTAATTTGATTAATTATTGCTTTTATGGTGATTTCTTTCAATATATGAATTTGAGATTGGGATTGTGACCAAGAAGGGATGAACCCTAACTTTTGCACTTTGATTTGGGGGCAAGACCTTTGGGCTATTAATGAAGAGCTTATGCTTAATGCTATCTAATTGCTTTAATCTTCATTTAGTGAAGGGGTTTGATTAATTAGATAAGAGTTGGTTTGTCCATGATTTGGGGAACCTTTATTTTACCTCTAATAGATAATGTTTGAATAAGTTATGTTTATGAGTAGATTTGAGTGATTTTAGGTGATTCCCCACTATCCTAGGGTACTCCTCCACCCATTCCATCTAAACCAATTTAGATTGTCTTTTTACTGTTTTTACTGTGTGAAACGAACAACTAAGCTTGCCTCCGGCTAAACCCTAATTCACCGTTCTTTCAATAACTATATTATCGAGACTAGGGAGATAGAACCAATTACCTTGTGGATATGACACTTGTTGTACTACATCGATTAGGTGCACTTGCATATTTCTTGCATTTATTTATATACTTTGTTATATAGTTTTTGCTCAACAAATATCACTACAAGAAAAATCAGATTTAGCTACCACTGTATATCAGTAGCTAAATCATCAGTTTTGGTAGCTAAACACAACGGGCTACCGCATTTTATGATTTAGCTACTGATATACAGTGGTAGCAAAGGTCCTAGTGGCTAAATTAAAAATAGCTACCGTTTTGGAATGCGGTAGCTATTTCGCTTTGGCCTCGCTACTACTTTTCCTATAGCTAGATATTGCTACCGTTTTAGAATGTAGTAGCCAAATGGCTACTAGTGTAACAGTAGCAAAATAGCTTCAAGTATAACAGTTGCGAAATCGTTACTAGTACATCAGTAACAAATCGATACTAGTGTAGCAGTAACAAAATCGCTACTAAAATATTGGTAGAAAAATGGCTACTAGCAAAGCAGTATCAAAGTTGCTACTAGTATAGCAATAACAAAATCGATACTAGAATGGTATATATATCTAGCTCTCTACACTACCTACTGAACAGTGGGCACCACCACCATTCAATCCCACACGAAGTGGGAGCCATGTGCCCGCGTAACTTGACTATTCTTTAAATCGAAGACTATGTTATGTGTACACATATAGGATCGAATCTTACAACATATGCGTATAAATAGACCTCCATACCAATGACATATTTAATTCAAACTAAGTGTTAAAATGTGCATAGAGCAGGAATCGATCCCCCGATGTTTGGGATGAATATAGAATGTCTTAACCATTGTGCCATGATAGTTATTCACATCATATATAGAAACTACGTGTATATATTGAATGTTTGATACTGTAAATATAAATGGAAGTTTTTGTCGAGACATGATCAAACCAGGGATATATTAAAATTAATAAATAGATATATGGTCGATTATATAATATAACAAATTAATTTAATGCGACCAAAATAGTAAAACTAATATAATATTATACAAAAAGTTAATATATTATGTAAAGTTATTATATAGTGTTACAAATACTAATATAATATACATCATTACATGAAAATTAAAACTTTTAAATAATTGATTTTGTTTTTGTAAATTTGTATAATATAATATTTTTATAAATTTTAATAGATGTATATTATTGTATAATCTTGACTAATTTAAATTGTTTTAACTTTACTATTTTTCAAAATCCTATTAATTTGTGTGTGTTTTGTAAATTAAAAACATTAATATATCGTATATTTATGTACGTTTTATTATAATTTTGTATACTTTTAACATTTTATAAATTTAACATATATATATAATATATATATATATATATATATATATATATATATATATATATATATATATATATATATTCAACTTCCTTTGCAAATTTTAACCTACACGTCAACTAATTTAAATTGTTATTAGTTTTAGTTTTTTTTATGTTTTATTAGTTTATGTGGCTTCTGTAAATAAAAGTATCATATAGTAATAAAAACTGTATTAAATTAAATATATACATAAACACACACACACATATATATACACTTAACTAATTTAAATTATTATTACTATATTTTATATTAATTTTGTAAATTTTAATCAGCATATGTACTAATTTAAATAATTAATACTTTACTCTATTTTATAATGTATTATATGTGTGATACTTTGAGACTTAAAATATTATAATATCAAAAATATATTATGTTAGGTATATCTTATATGATAAAATAAATTCTAGTAGTAGTATATAGTTTAATTATTTTTCACAAATTAGACAATTTTTATTTAATTATTGTTCTTTTTCAAAATTTTGATAGCTAAAAGCTAACCAATATACTATATTGAAAAAATTAAAAAAATTTAAAAGTTTATATAAAAAGATAATATGTCCACTATGGCAGTAGCACTATAGGTTAGTATTTCAAACTATGTAGTAATCACAAGTTTAAGTTATAAAAATAATAATTTTGATACCACATTCTTTGTTGCATTCTAGCATAATATCAACTAAAGTTTATTAGCATTATTAGTTAGTAGCAATTTTGAAATTGAATTATACACGTATCATACATTTAAATTATAAGAGAATTATAATTTTGCTATCACTTAAAAATATTAGCTATCATTTTTTATAATGTAGCACAATATTAGCCATAATCTCATTAACATCATTAGTCGGTAGCAATTTCATAATTAAAGATAGTAACAATTTTATGCTTGCTAAAAATATTCGCTACTGACGCCCAAACAATAGCAGAACGGCAACCGTGATGAGTGTTAGTAGCAATTTTATTAACTTAGCTTATCTATTTGGTAGTAGCAACTTTTAGTAGCAATTTAGCTACTAGTTATAATATTTTTCGCTACTGCTGCTTTAATAGTGGCACAATAGCTACCATGATTGAATTAGCCACATCTTGCAGTAGCTATTCCGTAATTTAGCTACCAACATTGGTAGCTAAATTGTTCTTACAAAAAGAACCAAGATGAAATCAAAAATAGCTACTACTAATGGTAGCATTCTTGTCAGGCGATAGCGATTTGGCTACTGTTTAAAAAATCTAGCTACCATTGTCGTTGTCGTAGCAAAATAGACACCACTATGTTAGTACCATTAAAAATCAGTAGCAATTTTTTAGAGTAGCTACCAATATATGTGTGGTAGCAAATCATTGGTAGCTAAATCTGTTTTTTCTTGTAGTGTATTTAGCCTTAGTTTTTGTGGTCGGTCAGCATTTTCTTGAACTCTCCTAAAATGTAGTGTGGTGACTCTATCAAATATGATGCTTACTTAGTGGACCTCTAGTTCCTAAGTTGTCAGTCTGTAAAAAAAATTGTATAACTTCATTTTGTTTGTTCCTTGTGAATCAACATATACTCTGCTAGTTGGATCCTGAGCTACAGTTTGACCGTGAATCTATCCTTTGGGACTTCTTCCAAATACTAGTGTGGTCGTTGGTGTGTGCCAAAGAATGCCGCTTTCAGCATGCATTGAGACTGCTATTGTATGTTGATATGCAATCTTCTTCTCATCCTCTAAGCTTTGATGTTTTGTATGTCAAATTCATATTAACACGACGTACACAAAAACTTCACATATCTCCGTAGCTTGGTGGAAGTGCTCTTGCCATGTGCAGAAGAAACCAGCCCATTCCTACTAATGATAAAGATGACTTCAGAGAATAAATGGGCAACATTGACGGTTCAAATTAAGCAACAAGAATCATGAAAGTGAGTTACTTTTTGAGTTTAGGGGTGAAACATTGTGTGGTTTATTCTCATAAGAGATTAAATGTTAGTAATGTTACTTTTAGATGAAAGATATTACATAGAATAGTAGTCTTGAACAGGGCGTAGGTCAGTACATGGCACGACTTCAAGTGGGTGCAGAATGAAATGTATATTTGTGTGTGACGAGCTAGTGTAGAGTATGATACGGAATTATATTTTCTATCTTTTAACAAAATTGATTTGTTTAATAATATATTATTAATTTATATGTGAATTTTATATAGTATAATTTTATTCTTTAAAAATAGATCAATGAGGCATTCAAATTGCCCGGCTGATTGTATCAACACAAACCAAGGGAGGCGAGTTTCAATCATTGTCTCGTTTGTTAAACATTAGTGGAGCGAGTAATACAACTCACCTTTGTTGCTTATTCCCTACACAAAGTAATGGAGGGTGAGTAACAAGCCTTGCCTCGTTGTGAAACATCAACGAAGGCGAGCAACACAGGCTGCCTCTATTGCTTATTCTCTACACAAAACAATGGAGGCAAGTTACAAGCCTTGCCTCATTTGTGGAACATTAACAGAGGCGAGTTTCAAAACTTGCCTCGTTTGTGGTACATCAATGGAGGCGAGCGACGGTTGTTGCCTCCGTTGCTTATTCTTTACACGGACAAACAGAGGCGACAATAAACCCTTTCCTCGTTTGTGGAACATCAACAGATGCGAGTAAATATTGTTGCCTCCCTTGCTTATGGTGTAAGCCATTCTTCACACATCTCGATAGAGACGAGTTAAACTAGTTGCCTTAATAGTTTAAGAGCAATGTAAGCGAGTTGGTGCTTACCTCAATTGTTTAAGATCAATGAAGGAGAGTAAAATTGCCTTTGTTGGTAAAATCAACAAAGGCAAAGTCGCTCCATAAACAACTGTGGTGAACTTTTAGAGGCAACCGTTTTGTCGTCTCTAATTATCTACAAAGGTAATTTTTTCATTTATAGAGGCAATAAAAGTCGCCTCCATAAACTTTATATGTAGTAGACAATAGTGGCCATCTATATCCACCATCAATTCTTTTTTTGAATACCTAAATAATACTATGTTTTTCTTTCTTGCAGCCGCACAAATTTCACCGTTCACATCATTTCACCCACACACAAAACGGGTATGGGTTAATATTGCTGACCCATTTAAGAGAATGTTGACATTTGAAAAAATGACACATTCAAAATAAATGACCATTATGTGCATGCTTTTAGGGGCGACTAATCATTCTGTAGAAAAATAAGAATATTTGTATTGAAATGGTTAAGTTGGGTTGGGCTTCAATGATTTTATATGGGTTGGGTATGAGTTTTGAATTTATGACCCAATTATTTTGGGGTCGGGTATGAGTCAATACAATTTTAATCGGGTTGGATATGGTGAGTTTCAAGCTCTTAACTAACTACTTATACATGATATCTAATTTTTTTATTCAGTTCGTTATCCAGACGAAATTATTAATAAAGCTACAAATTGTTAAGGTGATTTCTTGGCTACATCCAAATGTACCAATAGATGGCTACATACATGTACATTTATTCTATAAAAACTGTACAGTTAATAAATAAAAACTGTACGGATGTATATACAACATTATACATTGAATTCTGGTATTACAGAAATTATACTAGATGTACTTACTAACTTTTTAAACTGTAGATTAAGCTTATAAAACATGTACTTTTATATGTACAAACTGTACAATTTTAAATATAGTAAAAAATAACTGCATATACTTGTAACCAAGAATGATTAATTGTTGATTATTGACATATTCGCAACGTGCAATTATTTACTTTTTTTTTAACTCAAGTAACCAAGTAAGATATGGAACGAGCAATCATTAACTGTTTTTTCTTAGGGCTCGTTCGATGTTCACGATTCGTGGACTTTTCACGAATTGTGCAAATAAAGCCCAATTTTTGTCCCCACGATTTGCTTCAAAAGTCTCACATTAATGTGATTTTGGACATTTAACTTAACGCAGGTAAACCATTTAAAATCGTGTGGGGACCCTACCGTACAGATTGGAATTACTCTTTCATCCCCACAATCATGAAAGTTTGCTCTCCTTTTTATACTACAATTCATCGTCTCACACCGCCGTAACCCCACTGTACGTTCCTAGGGGTATTTGAGTCTTTACCTGAGCAAACGCCACTTCTACCTTCGCACCCACCGAACAGGCTGCAGTCACACACATATTAATGTGCACATTTAGCAGTGACATTAATCCCCACCTTTACAAAGGGGAATTTGCAAAAGCAGCTGTCGAACGGACCCTTAATCTCTTGTTTTTTTATGATCCTTTTTTAATGCAGTTGCTCATAGTCCCTTTCTCTCACCAGATGTTACATTGAATTCTCTTCCCACTTTGATATCTCCTACTATATGAAGGTAAAAGGTTAATTAGAATAGATAACTGATTTAGAGTAGGAACGTATTTAAAGGTTTTTTAGACTTAGGACTTTAACATTAGGAACTTTGAGAATAAAATTCAAATAAAGTACAAATTTAAAGTGTTATAGCCATTAATGATTTTTGTTGAAAAAGGTTGATCTTGTCAACTTGATTGCATAGCTTTCCTCCTTTTTCTGTCCCAGTTACGGTAGCCAGTCCAGAGTACCCAGATCAAGTAGGGTTCAGCCATTGATCCAGATTAACGGGAGACCAATCCAGGTCAACTTATATTTGCTATAGTAATTAGAGGAGGGGAATTAGAAAAGATTTTTGCTTTCTTTGGATAATGTTTTCATTTTCAGCTAGACGTTTATGTACGGTGAGGATTGAGATAATAAGTGAAACAAATTAAGTATAAAGTGGTTCAATTTTTAATATGCATTTTTTTTTTACAAAACATAGAAATAGAGGGGTGATAGGAGTTCAAACTCTCGTCTACCAGGCGTTCAAGAATCAAAACTCTCGTCTACCAATCACGCAAACGCCCGCATTTCTATTATTCTAATCCAAGAAAGGCACGAATTTCACTCAGATTCTAAAATCACTAAGTTTTTATTTTAGAAAATGATATCTCAGCGAATTACATCCACGGGGTTTCAAAAATTATGATCTCTATTCATGTGGTTTTACATACATTTGACAATTTTCTAATGCTCATTCTATTTAAGAGATACTTTAATATTGTCCAAAATTGATGAACTTTTACATGAATAATGTTAAAGTGTTATATTTTGGTCCAATGACAAATTTAAAGTTTTATAAGCTCACATGTGACATGAGAGACCCAATGAACACACATTCACATGTCACATATTATACTGGATCCCAAAGATCACATGAGCTTAAAACTTTGGAATTCGTGTCAGACCAAAATATCACACTTCAGTATCGTTCGTGTAAATTTTCATCAACTTTGGATGATATTTAAGCATCTCTTAAGTTGAACAAAAAATAGATTAATTGGCGGATGTACAGAAAGGGGAAACCACATAGATAAGAAAAGTAATTTTTGAAACCACGTGGGTGAGAAATGTAATTGCACCAAACGTCATAGGTCAAGATGTAATTTTTCCTTTTTTGGAAAGCCAATATCTTACTAGTTTTAAAAAATGACATACATCCAACCCGGTAGGGTTGTCAATCTTGACATGAACCCGAAATTCGACTCAAAACCGACACACTTAAACGCGGGTTTGGGTTGTAAATTTTTAATCCAAAAGTATTTTTGGGTCGAGTTCATGTTAGGCTGCTAAAAATTCAGGTCGGTATTGGGTTTGAGCTACCGACTGATTTCAACCCGTAACCCGAAAACAATTTTAAAAAAGAGAAAAACATATAGACATAACCTGAAATATTTCAATCATGTAAACATTTATGTTTGATGGTTTTATATGCTATATTATATTTTCTTGGTGATTTTTTGTAGAATTTATATTGATAGTACAATATGTTTAATTTGTTGTTGATTTCATGTTGATTTCGGATAGTTGGATCGATTTCGGGTTAATTTTAAGTCATCAGATTAGTTTCTGGTTAACAAATCAACCCATTTTAGATCCGGGTCATTTTCGGATTGAGGTGAAACATGTGCCCAGCCAATGTCAGGCATATTCAGTAGATTTTATTGATTCGAGTGGAAGTAAATGTAAGGGCTCCCGTATATAATTAATTTTTTAAAACAAAGAATATCATCACGTGAATATAGTGAAATTCTTGTTTTTTTTTTCTTGAACATCGGTGGGGGGAATAATGCATTTCGGCGAGGGATAAGTCTTGGATACAGCTAACTGTAGCTAGAGATAGCTACATCCAGGAGGGTAGCATCAGGCGGGTTTGCTTTATTTATTTTTTTTATCAAAAAACTTTAAATTATTGTAATTTTTAATATATTAGTCTAAAATTAAAAAAAAATATCATTGTTACCTAAATTCAAGCTCTTCAAAAACAAGACCAGTCCTGAATATATTTTAACAATTTTTTAAAAAATTATTTTTACAGGTATAGTGTTACAGAACATAAAAAAAAACTTGTACAGATGGTCATACAAAACCTGTACAAATGTTCATTAAAATATGTACATCCAAACGAAAAAACATGTACATCATCGCATTAAAAACATGCGATGATCACATAAACCTGTACGAATTATTAATATGTACATCCTATATTAAAATCTGTAATCTAAGGGAGAAAAACTGTACAGATGGTCATACAAACAGTTACAGATGTTCATTAAAGAACATGTACATTTTCACATTTGAACATATACATCGTCACATTAAACATGTACATTCAACATAAAAATATGTACATACATCCTCACATTAAAATATCATGGTATAATGTAAAAATAAACTTTTTTAAAAGTTGTCAAAATATATAGGGGTGAGCATTTGGATTGGATAATTGGATTTATCCAAAATCCAAATTAACCGATTTTTTTTTGGATTTTTAACCGAATTTAAAACTGAATTTAAAATTTCGGTTATTCGAATATCCGAATTATAATTCGGTTTGGATTCGGTTTTCACCCTGTAAATTCGGTTACCGAATTATCCAACTTTTTTTAAAAAAAGAAAATCCCTAAATTTTTCCTTAATAGTTAATACTCTTTAAACATGACAAACGAAACGTCAAAATTCAAAACCCTATCTCGCATGCTCCAATCTAGGGATGGCAATGGGTCGCGGGTATCCATTTCACCCGGTCACCCGACTCGTGAAACTGGGTGAAAAACCGCATAAAACGGGTGAAAAACGGGTGACGGGTGAAATGGGTACGGTGTGCGGGTCGGGTGATGGGTGAACATTTTTCACCCATCACCCGACCCGTCACCCGCATAGATTATATATGTATATATTATATATTAAATTGTTACTTATTCAGTCATTCTTCTTCACTCATGATTTTGTAACTCTAACTAGTGAACAAGGAACATTCATGCTTGGGTGACTGCGCCATTCTTCATTATCACCATCTCGGTAATTTTACAGTCCTAGCATACTTGCTCTAACAGTTTCTAATTATCTTCACTGAAGGTAATTGCAACCCTAATGGAAACATGGAACAAAGATGCTCTATGCCTTTTCTTTCTTCACACTCGGTAATTTTGAAACTAACTGAAAAACAAATAACTTACATGCTCTACGAAGTTTTTCATTCTCTTCACTGAAGGTAATTTCACAATCCTAACAGGCGAACATTGATCATACATGCTCCGCGCCTCTATTTTCTCTCTTCACTCATGGTAATTTTGCAACCATAATTGGCGAACATGAAAACGTACATGCTCTGTGCAATATTTCATTATTTTCTCTGAAGTAAATTTCGCAATCCTAACCGGCGAACATAGAACATACATGCTTTGTGTCTCTATTTTCTCTCCACTCATAGTAATTTGCAAACCTTAGTGGCGAACAAGGAAAAATAAAACAAAACGGGTAAATGGGTAAACGGGTTCACCCGCTTCACCCGCGGGTGACGGGTGAAACGGGTGATGGGTGATACATAACGGGGTGACGGGTCGGGTACGGGTAGAGCGGATGAAGTCGGGTGACGGGTGCGGGTGATAGTCCACCCGACCCAAACCCGACCCATTGCCATCCCTACTCCAATCCTTCAATTATATAATGTCATACTATTCTTTTTCGTCAAATTAATTATATATAAATGGTTGTTTTGGAACATCATTCATCACTGCTCACCCTAGTTTAATGTAACTAGTCTAATGTTTGAGTGAGTTCTTTTGTTTCTGTTGTGATGAATTGGTAACTAGGGAATTCATAATATTCTAGCAGCTTATGGTTATTACTGCTGCTGATGATGAACATGAAACAAAAAATTTGTTTTGTTTTTTTTCAAAAAAATTTGGTAACTGAAATCCGGTTTATAAAATCGGTTTTTAGTTTTTTTTAATTTCGGTTAATTGAAATCCGAACTAAAGAAATTTTGGATTTTAGTTCGGTTTTCGGTTTTCAACTTTAAAAAATTTCGGATTTTGGATAATTTGGATTTGGTTAATTCGGTTTTGATCAAAATTTGGATAATTCGGTTAAAAACCGAATTAACCGAAATCCAATTGTTTTTTTTACAATTTGGATTTCGGTTAACCGAATTATCCAAATGCTCACCCCTAAAAATATATTCATGACTGGTCTGTTTTGAAGAACTTGAATTTAGATGAATAATGATATGATTTTTTCATTTTAGATTTATATATTAAAAGTTATAATCATTTAAATTATTGTTGTTGTGATAAGGATAAAGAAAAAGAAAAAAATGAAAATACAAAGTAAAAGCATGCGTGAATACGCTGTCGGAACTTCTCAGATTTTTAACTACAAAATCACCCTTTCCCCTATTTTCTATTACAAAACCACCCCTTCCCCTATTTTCTAAATTACAAAATCACCCTAGATGTAGCCATCCTAGCTACAAGCACTGGTAGCCAAGAAATTGGGAAATCTCAATTTTCAGACGTTTTGATAGAATTTTGTTAGGGAGCTCTTCTAAGGGAGAAGATAGTGATATCTCCAGTTTTTATTGATTTATCATTATCTTAGTATCACTATAAGAACCACCGACTTTTACCCTTCTACTCACAGCATCCAAATCAGTTACTTGCTATATTTTAGTGTGCCCACCTTTTTGTATTCGCGATTTAGAACGTTAGTTGGCAGAAAAGCCCTACTTGTCATGTTATTCGCCAGCGTATCTTCCTTTAAAGTTGCCTACGCCGAACTCTAGAGTGCTCAGTTTCCGTACGACGCCACCACCGTCCAGTCCGCCGACAAGCAAGTGGCAGAGCTTGTGGTGCTATCTGACCTCAAGCATAAATTCGTAACTCAACCATAGATTTACCCCGTGCTATCTGGTAACATCAATGAAACAGTTGCCTGATGATGCAGAACATCAATCTTGATAAGCTGATGATAACGATCATCTTAGTGGCAACAAAGACGTTGTTTCCCTCTGGCTCTGTATACTTGTGCTTGACTTGCTTCATATTTGCCAGTTTTGAAGAAACTAAAGCGTGTGACAGTGATTTTCGTTGTATGAATTGTGAATGAATGATGAGTTTTCTAATGTATTAGCTACTCATGCAAGGCGGCTGGTGGAGAATTATATGCTATTATGCTGCTACTCAAGGGATAGGTCTCCCACTCGCTCAACGGCGATTTTGGAGATAGATATTTCTCTCTCATGTCGGTCATACTTGCAAATATTTTGTGCGACCGAGTAATACCACCTGCAACTTGAAAACCTTTAGATTAAACCAGGGGCGGACCTAGAGATTAAAAATTATGGGGTCACTGACAGATAAAAATTTCTATAGTTAAGTTTTTATGACATTTGTGGGGTCATTAAGACATAAAATATCTACTATTTTATAAAAAACTACATTAAAACTTAATATAATTAATTTTTTTACAAAAGTTGTAAATGTATGTGCACTATACATACTTATTGTTTTTGATGTGTGACAAATATGCTGAGCCAGTCCTGTACTCAGTATATGTCCTTTTCGGTAATTTCCCTTTAGCCGCAACAGAATCGGAGCAACACACGTGAGATCATATGCACTGTTAAGTTGTTGAGATTTGCTCCTAATATATCTCCACTCAATTGATGTTATGGTTACATGAACATTCTTGGAGGGAAGTTTGTTTAAGTTTAGGAAATTCCGGTTATCTTATGTATATATATATACTGTATAGGTTTAGTATACGGGTAGCGTTTTTGAGGTACTAAGAACACAGATATACTTCTTACGGTGAGACCCCTTTGGAGTGTTGAGAGTTATTCTTTATTCATTGTTCTAGGTGAGTTACTATCATTCAAAGAGTGATAGATTGGAGTGTGATTGTTCAAGGTGTTGAACAGATCAGGTGAGGAGTTTTTCACGCTATTAATAAAGATTAGTAGCTGAGTTTTCTTCTACATCTTGGTTACATTTATCCTGTTAGTTAACACCGAAGTCTCAGATCAGAACTGAGTGTTCTGGACAACTACATTACGAACTGTCAAGTGGTATCAGAGCGGGTTTACCTTCGCTCGAGGCTAACGCTTCAAGGTAGATCGTGAAGATGAGTTCGTACAACGTCAAAGCTCCCAAGCTAACCAAGCTGAATTATTCCAAATTGTGCGAGCAGACGGAGGCATAACCGATGTCTGTTGACTACAAAGTGTGGAAGGTGGTTACCAAAGGCGACTTCAAACCCACCATTGTTGTAGAAGGGCGTACTCAGGATAAGCTTGAAGAAAAATGGACAGAGGATGATGAAAAATTGCTCATAAAAAACAAACAGGCTCTGCGAATCCTTGTATCCTCTCTTTCTGATGAAGATCAGGGAAGAGTTCTCGGTATTCAAAAGGCAAAAGGAGTGTGGGATTTTCTCAAGGTAGCATATCAAGGCACTGAGTCTATTCGAAAGGCGAAGGAAAAATAGTTTAAAAGAGAATTCAACAATTTTAAAATGACAGAAGGAGAGACACAGGTTGCGGCAATTGAAAGATTTAATCAGATCCTGATAGAAATCAAGACCGTTGGTGCCTCACTCACAAGTGAGCAGACTAACGAAAGATTTTTGGAGTCGCTCACTAAGGATTGGTTGAATTACACTTCTATGCTGGAGAAGATGGACAAGGTGTCATCTGTATATTTTGAGGAGCTGTGTTATGAGCTAATCGTTCATGAGAGCAAGATGAAAGAGCAAACAATGGAGGGTGTTTCGGTTGAGAGAAAAGATCTTGCCTTGAAGGCAAAGAAAGTGGTGGAAAATCATGACTGGAAGCTAGATGATGACTTTGGTACAAAAATGAATCTTCTTGCTCAAGGCTTGAAGAGAATTATGAGCAGAAAAAGAGGCGGATATTAGGGGACAAACAGTAACCTTCGTGAAACTGATATCAGTAACGTTGAATGTTTTCGGTGTCATAAGTTGGGACATATGATAAAGGACTGTCATTTGTCATCCAAGCCACCTCAGTATAGGAATCGGGATACTCGTATGGCTGCGGTAGTATGGGGTAAAGAAGAGGAGGAGTCTGAGCTGGCTGAAAAGGTGGAGGCACATTACTGTATGACGGAAATTCATCGGTCTCACACTGATAAATCGGAATATGATGAGTCCATGTGTCTTGTTGTGAAAGATAAGGAGCATCACTCTCTTGTGGGAGAGTAGGTAAGTCCTCGTAACTTAGATAATTTTTGTAGGGAGTCTTCGAAAGATCAGATTTTTAATGCATTGAGGGCAGCTCTATTAGAAATTGATTGTTTAAAAGGAAAACTTGATAATGTAATCAATAGAGAGAGTCAAATAAGACAACTAGAGTCAGAGATAATTGAGTTAAAGGAGAAGAATCAGGAGCTGGCAGGAAAGCTAGTAGAGAGTTCTTCCAAGGTATTACAGTCTACATTCACATCGTCAGTTAAGAGTAAGTTGAGTTCTATTCCAGAATGGGCAGAAAAGGAAATTCAATTACTTAAAGCAGACAATGAGTGGATTCGTCAAGACAATGCTGATCTCCAGAAACAATGTGATACTCTAGATAGAAGACTGAACATTATTAATCTGGAAAATCCATCATGGCATACAGGAAAAATTAAGCTCAATGAAATTGTTAGAAAACCAAATCAAAATCGTAATGGACTAGGGTTTCGTGGAGTAGAAACAGATCTAAAACCAAGGAAGCAATATACACAAGTCAAAGCTCCAGTAAGTAGAACTTTTTTTGTAACACCCCACTCGATAAACTCGTAATAATCACTCTTGTAATAATCACTCTCGTAGCAAAATTAGAGACGTCTCACAGCGGAAGTTTAACTATATTAATCCTCGTTTGGGTGTCACATACCGTTACTCGCCCATGCGAGTAAAGAAGCACAACCGAAATATAATAAATAACAAAAACAATTAACCGCAGTGATGAACGAGATATTTACTACATTATCCTATATACAAACCAATACCTATGACAAGTGAGTACTTAAGGAATTCCCAAGATTACAACGCGCTAGATTATTTAACTCTAAACATGCTATAATTAAAAGTCGAGGTCGTCTACCCATATTCCCGCTCTTCGGCTCGCATCACGAACATGTACCTGTAAGGGGGGGGGGGGGCGTATAGGCTCAGCGAAGCGCTGAATATGCTAATGTGTAATCCTAGACCCTTTAGGTCACTTAGGTCAATTAGCCGTCTGAACATGAGGTTGATTACATGCTGGTTCATTTTACAGTTTATGTAACAGTAGATAACATGCATAAGCATACAATACCATCAAAGTGACAATCCATACATTACATACAATCCACAACATACCAGGTACCATGTACTGTAAACATTCACACAAATAAGTAGATATTTCCATCGAGATGTGTGTAGTTTTTTCTTTAACTTATGTTAGCCACCATTAAGTCTTGCTCTCAATATCCATGGGTGTCATGTTGGGACAACCTGTAAATAACCTCACTGGACAGTAGTCCTCCCGCGCACACGAAGTGCTCATTGCCAAGGATCATTCGATCCCGGGACTTCCACTTGCCTAATAAAGGCATCCATGAATGGCCGAAGCCGTGTGCCGAAGTAGGCACCCTGTTCCAACAGTCTATCCAGGCCCGTCGGAATGTAGAGAGAGTCGGTCCGATACAGACGTTATACTCCGGTGATCACCAATACGCAACCAACTAGTCCAAACTAATTGGATTCCCATACCATGTACCATAACCAACATTCTCCAATATATGATTAATCCTTAATCAACTACCCTAAGTAAATGCTTAGGTCTTAGAGAATTCTTTACCACTTATTACCTTTGAAGTCTTATGCACTTCCCTAGAAGTAGTCTAGGTTATAGTCATGTTCGAGTATCAAGCTCTAGAGACTGGGGATCCCAAGTCTCGTTTCTAAGTATTCTACTTAGGTCAATATGGAATAATGTTTTCAGATATTAGAATTCCAATCATAAGAGCAATCATAGTAATATTGTCCGAAGATGTCGCACACAATAATAATCACGTAGCAAATCAATGTCTAATCCACACAACATGCATAGCAAACATATCGCTCTTGTCGCATAGTCAAACAATACCCAAACCGAGGCTTCCCTCAGAGGTTTGGACCACACAATGAACATACCGTACACCGTCGACGCTCACGTGATAATCCCCGCGTGGTCTCTATCACTCACAATGCTCGTGTCTACCCACTCGTACCTCTGGTACACACATTGTTCTAATATTAATATACATACATACTATATATATATATATATATCTCGAACTTACTTAATCAACTTAGATCAAACCCGTACTTCCATCCCGTAGCAAATCCTTAGTTGATCTCTTATTCAACTCGACGTTCGTTAATCTTAGGGGTTTATATTTCAACTACTCGTTATTCTTTACGAGTGCGTAATTGTTGTTATGACAGTAATACTTGTCACATGAAAGTTTCGTTCACAATTGTTTACGTATAGTTAGGTTGTATGCACGCAGAGGAAATGTTACGTGCGCGCATGTATAAAGTCTAAACATTTCGTTATTCGGAATAGTTTACGTAGTTTGTTCACGAACATATGCGGACATTTATATATACACAAGTATGCATGTATTATAGTTGTAGTTATGCGTTGTCGTTTACGCATCCTTGTACACACAAGTAAGGTGCTATACACTCGTACATGCATGTAACGTTACTGTCATTACATCCGTGTTTTACATGTAATCGTATAATCCCGTATGTAACTCGCCATTCATGTTATATTCTCTTGTCACGTTATAAATTCCCATGATATAAATTATAGGGTTCTACTTGTAATAAAATTCCAACCATATCTTGTACTTCCAAAATTCGCCAACTCACCCGTCATTTGATGTAAATGTATATCATGCATATTTGCTCTTTAATAACACCTTTATAACAAATCCTTTCCTACTTTAATATAATGTCATGTTATATCACTCAAAACTTTATAATATGTTCTGTCCATATTATTGAAATTTCCCAAACAGCCCATATATGTTTTCGGTAATTCTAACCTCTTCCCCACATCTTTTGATTAATTATAAAATCAACCATATATCGTAACTACCATATTTATAACCTTGTTAATTTATAATCTAAGGTTCTCAAACATTATCATATTCATGTATTATGTATATAATTCCGAACAACACCTACCGTTTTCAGAAATCCCTATATCCTTCCTACATGTTTTGATTATTTACAAAACTAGCCCATATATTATACTTGTTACAATTGTAATACTTAAGATTTTATAATATACACCTTAATTATTTTTAAATACCAAACTAACCCAATGTTTTCCTCAATTCCAAACAGTCCCCTCTGTTCGACTTAATGCACCTTAACCTTCATCTTTCATTATTTACCTTTTCGCCCATAAGTTCTATAAAGTGTTACATTTTAATACTTAAACTATATGCTATACTCCTTAATTAAATTAATCACAAAACCAACTCATAACTTACCCAAAATACATACAGACCCTCAAGGTCATTTAAATCTCATTCCAACCCCTAATCTTTCAGAAATTACATTATATACCCATAGATTTTTAAATCGTTACAAATTAGTACTTAAACCATATATTATAATCCTTAACTAATTAACTCATCAAAACTAACCCAAAAATTCTTTTAATTTTCAAACAGACCCCTAGGGTTTTAATATTTATTTTCTCGCACTTATATTTTCTGTAATTACATAAACTACCCCCTATCTTTTTATAATTGTCATTTTTGACTTAATATTTCTTTAAATGCCCAAAATAATCATTCTTGTCATTTTAAGTTGGTCGACCTCACTTGTGGTCAAGGTTGACCACTTAATATATCCTCTTGACCAGATTTATTTTTATTTACTAAAATACCCTAATTAAAACTCTATTTTTATTTAACCCCTAATCTCATAGAATTCATATCCTATATTCATAAACTTCCCAAGATCATCCCTCTCGGTTTCTATTTATATTTAATGTTCTATATTTCTTTTAATTATGTTTTGACCCCTTATATAATTTATTTATTCACTTAGATATTTTATAAGATTTTAAATTCATTAAAACCATGTTAAAAGTTTATAATATACCAATACCCTTCCAATATATTTCTCAGTAGTTATATTTGCTAGGGTCATAATCATTGCACCAGAAAATTATGCACCCTTTTAAATCAATTTATAAATTTAATAATAACCAGTTAAAGCTTAAAATACACATAATGATATAACCTAATTACATGGCCTTAATAATAGCATAATAATGATATTTAAATGCCATTAAAATATCCTTAAAATCAGGTTATGGTCACAATTAGCACCAGAATTTATGATTAACTCCTCTAAGCCCTTTTCTTCCATTTTCTTTCATTATTCACTAATAAAATAACCTTAAATAAACCATTAACACTTAACCTCCTTAATTATTATCTAGCTATTTATTTTCTACGGATCTAAATATCACATATACACACTTACTCTCTCGGTTTTGTATAAATCAATACTTAATTTTCTCATACCACTTCTTCTTCCATTAATAACTTGCAAAATATACGTTAATAGTCTCTCATAACTAATATCACTAATAAAATACTTACCCCTTAATTTCCTCCATATATTTAGGATTTAACATCGCCAAAACTCACATATATTCTCGGTTTGGTGCAGTTTTTTGTGTGATAATTCCTAAATATCATTCCCTCACTTTTTAAAATTTAATATTAATCTTAATAAATCCTTAACACCAAGTTTCACCAGCCTAACACCTAGTGATTAATTCCTACGCACAACCAAAAATATCTAAACAGCACTATATATAACTATATATATATATACTTACGGTGTAATCCTGTTACAAAAATAATTGACTTAAAACATAACCGTGTATTAGTATAATTACCTTTGATATAACTTCAAAGAATCCCACCAGCTACCATCCTTCTCGGCTGTTTAGATAATAACCACATAGATTAGATTTTTGTTTTTTGTATTTAAGATTTCACTTAAACACCCACATAGCCATCAAATGTATATTAGTAACTTACCCTTTTATAGCTTGAGTTTTCTTCTTGTAATACCCTTCAACTTATCGGCAGTCTATGTGTGTACATATACCTTTTTTTTTTCATTTCAGCCACAAGAAAAAGAGCTAGTTTAGTAAGTTGTTAGCCTGTTGTAAATGAAAGGAAGAGAGATTGCAGAGAGACACGAGATAGTGAGGCAACTGATATTCTTATTATGATATGAGTATACAAGACCTCTATTTATAGAGAGTACAGGGGGAAACCCTAATTACAGATGTGGAGTCCACTATAAAATACATCTATTTATAACACTCCCCCTTGGACGAAACATCTTGTTATATGTTGCCTCTTTAAAAACCTCGCCTGGAAAAACCTTGTGGGATAAAAACCTCGGGCAAAGGAGAAGAGTACAGTCTTATAATAACTTTACATAGCTATAATAATCAATCATAGGTATTTTCATTTGGCATTCACATATAATGAATCCATTAGATGATTTTCATCGATTGTCTCGTTAAAACCTTACCTGGAAAAAACCCAATGGGAAAAACACCATGGTGAAGGAAAAAGAGTACAATCATTATTGCTCCCCCTGATGAAAACATCACTTTATTACTTTGATTGTATGCATCCCCAATCTTTAATTGGTCCTGCACCCAGTTACTTGGGAAGCACTTGGTTGAATACATGCATCCATCATTTTTACACTTTAGCATATTTGCTCTATATTAATATCGACGACTCTTTTATAAGTAGAGCTTTTGATGGTATGCATTTTCTAATCAGTATAGATGTAATCACCTATATCATCTGGGTATTAAGCCAAATTCAATTAAACCACACCCTCAATTAATCTCTTGGATGGTGGAGGTTATTCATATGTGTTTATCTATAGATACCATAACCCACTAATCATTCTGCTGTAATAGCATTAAGATTGGAACTTCATGATCATTGATTCAACAACCATCAGGAGACTCGTAAGGAGTTCCAATTATACTCTTACACTGCTACTATAGCAACACGAATTATCCAATAAAATTGGACTCGTCTTAGAGATACATTTTCAATAGTTTTCTCTAAGGTAGTAATTCCACGATCACCTTTATGATAAGATTTATTAACCTGGTCACAGGGGCATTCCCTTTCAGAATTCACCAAACTCTTCTAGGAGTTAATCTCTTTCGAATCTATATAAACGCACTATCAAAGTGATCTACCTGTATAAGGTATAACCATACAAATTAATCATAATTTCAACTATACATATATCTTTAAAATAATCAACTGCTGGGGATAAAGCCGTTTATAATCAATAGCAGGGCTTTTGAAAAATCTGTATACACCAATACAGGTTGTATATTAAAAGACATTTAAACCACACATTTTCATTTTCGTACAAACACTTGTTTGTATCCAGCTGGATTCACATCATTATGTGGACATCAAGTTTGCAACATTCACAACTTGAAGTGTTGAGATTCTGCTTCTCATTTGCGTCTTTCAAGTACTTTTGACAAATCAATTCAATGTCCTCGTCATCATTGTGACATGTAGCGCTACATACATTTGCATGCATATACATAAATATATTCAACGTTGATTTCATATCGGTTCCATTATATTATTGACATGACAAAATATCTCGAGATCTTTATTATCATCAGGTACCTGATTACCTTATATACCGGTAATTTGTCATGTCTGACGACTCATCTAGAGCTATACCCTTTGTAGTATGACCATTTTAATTATATGCTCCTTTTAAGGGCTTTGTCATTGGAACCACATAGTCTACCATGCTTCAGGTTAGACTTATTTGCACTTGTCCTTACAGGACATTATAATACAGGAGCATTAGACGTTGGCGCATATTTTTCACTCAACATCAAGCAATTGGGTTGCCAACTTTTTTGGAGATGAATAGTACTTTGAACTTAAAAATTCTTACTGACGAGGATGACGCAATTATATATTTCATATCATATCATCTCACCTTCCAATTGCTTCTTTTCTCCCCCTGATGTTGGGAAAAATTACTCGCCTAAATGACAATCGAGTCATAAAGGTATCCCCAGTTGTTAGTTCAAGGTATTAAAATTTGAACTCAACATACAATCCAACATCTTTAAGGAATTGATTTGATCCACTGAAGCATAATATATAAATCTTTCAAACAAAACCTTGTATGGGAGAATATTTAGCTTTTGACTCAAAGTCATTTATAAGAGTGAGAGTTCATCAACACTATTTGGCTTGATGCAAATCAATGTTGCTTCATGTAAATTACATGTCTCCAAATGCATATTGGGATTCTCAAACCAAATGATCTTACAATTTATTATAGATCTTTGATCGGTGGTTCTTCTTAACCATCAATTTATCCCAATGAACATGTCAAAGTTCATATCAAGGCGTTAACATTTCACCAGCATTGTCCAATCTTATGGACTTCATTATTCAATCTTACAACCTTAAGCTGTAATGACCATTTGGTTGATGCATCAATTTAAACCAAATATTAATAGTCCAAAAATGGTCAGGATATGGTCCCCAAAATGGTCCCCATATCTTACCTGAATTCACGCGTATAAAAATCCAAGTTTACACATAATATCAACTGGTGATAGCCTCATAAAAGGTTTTTCAAAGTAAGCAACAAATCATTTGATAGAAGAATATAATCCTCAGCAAGTGTCCACACGTACAGTGGATATCAATTTGCATCATCATTGAACTGGGATGGTCTAACCAGTCATGCCAAAAAAAAAAACATTGGAAATCTTATTGTTTTCTTTATCTTATCTCAAATTCTCCATTGTACCAACACATATGTGATACAAAACAAAGGAGAAAACAAGCAGCTACAATCACAACTTTTTTCAGAATATACATTGATATTCTCTTATTTGTAGTCTTAACGTGATATCCGCATCAGGTATATCAGTACCACTTTTTGAGAAACAGCACAAAAATTTCACTCTATATGTGGTATTGCAGAACATAAACGAACATTCAAATACATTCAATCCTTTCTTCCTTTTACAATAATTAGTTTGTGGAAAATTAATTCATTCATCCGATCGAGCCAGACCAACCATGGAAGATTCCATATCGATTAGATTTTTATTTTCCTCCTAACTTCATCACCAAATCAAACAGAACCCATCCTCAACCGATTGCAAACTGAGAAATCAATTCAATACCAATGGAGGAAATTGTAAGTGTTCTATTTTTACATCACCTCGCTGATAAGTTCGATTTTACATCAAGGCGGTCAGAAGTGTTTATGTTTTCAAGTTTGCCAGAAAGAAAAAGATATACTCGTTTTCTCCTGTTCGACGGCCACTGCAAACTTGTCAATCCCGTCCATAATCGAGAAACTGGATTGTGGCCTTTCACCGATATAATATCACGTGAGGCATTGTGCCTGATACTCATATCACGTGAGCCATCGTGGCAGAATTCATATCACGTTAGGCATCGTGCCAGATCTTGTTTATTGTTAATTTTTATTCTGCATTGTAATTATTCCAGATCTGTTTATTTATTGTAAGTATAATCATGTAGGCATCGTGCCAGAAACAATAATCATGTTAGACATCGTGCTGATAACGTGTTGTAAATGAAAGGAAGAGAGATTGCAGAGAGGCCACGAGATAGTGAGGCAACTGATATTCTTATTATGATATGAGTATACAAGACCTCTATTTATAGAGGTACAGGGGGAAACCCTAATTACAGATGTGGAGTCCACTATAAAATACATCTATTTATAACAAAGCCTAGTTTTTTTAAACGTTAAAATGAGCGATCCATACCTTTGTTTTGGAGGGGTTTAAGTGTTATTCTCGGCTCATTTGCTGTTTGAAGCTCAATGGCAAATTCACACGCAAGTTACCCATCAAGACACTTTAGATTCATCCTTTAGGAGTTGATTTCTCCTTAATAATATTTTCTCTTTGCATAGAGATTTAGTGCATAATTTAATGTCCATCTTGGACTATGTATTTTTACAATAATATTTGTAGCAATTATTGCACATGATTTAATTTAATCCTTATTAAATTAAGGTAGTAATTATTCGGGGTATTTCATTTTTGTCGTATCCTACAACGTATGAATGTAGCTATTGCCATAATCTTGGACATCATATAAATTCATGTTTTAAGCTACAATGGAAAAATGCCCGGATTTCTGCCTCTCATACTGTTAAATATGCTAGCATGTATTCACGTCGACCCAAACAGCAATGGGTCCCCAAACGTTATGGATTCTGTTTTCTATTTATGTGTCAGGACTATGCTGACGGAGCTAATATATGGCTCATGGATAGCGGTTGTTCTCAACATATGACCGGAGACCATACTTTGTTTCACGAGCTAGAAGGTTTACATGGAGGTTTTGTGACATTCGGGAATAATGGAAAGGGACAGATCATAGCTATAGGCACAGTAGGTCATCAAGGAAGTGTTGAAGATGTTTGCCTGGTGGATGGGTTGGAGCATAACTTACTAAGTGTGTCACAAGTATGTGACAAGGGACCTTCCTCTATCACTTTTGACTCCTATGGCTTTATTGTTACGGATATGACTACTGGCGCACCTCTTCTGCAAGGATATCGAAGGGGAAACCTGTATCTGGTGGATGTCGATGATCAAAATTTGGACGTCACTTGCCTAACTGTGTCCACAGATAGTGCGAATTTGTGGCATCAGCAACTTGGCCACGCTCACACTCGGTTGATCAATAAACTTCGCACTCAACACTTGGTTGAAGGGCTTCCATCTGCAGTACTTCACGAAAACAGTCCCTGTAGTGCTTGTCTGTTGAATAAACAAACTCGATCAACTCATATCCCTAAAACAGTTTTTTCCACCTCAACTGTGCTGGAACTTGTTCACATGGATTTGGTAGGTCCTATGCGTACTATGACCAGAGCAGGGAAGAAGTACATCTTTGTTATAGTGGATGATTACTCTCGTTTCACTTGGATTTACCTACTTCACACTAAATCTGATACATTTGATATGTTCAAAGGCTCTGTGTTCAAATACAACGTCAATTGGGTGTACCTCTACGTACCATAAGGTCGGATAATGGTATAGAATTTGTTAATCTGCAGTTTCAACAGTTCTACACTGATCAAGGAATCACTCACACCTTTTCCGCAGTGAGAACACCACAACAGAATGGTTTTGTTGAAAGAAAGAATCGAACTTTAGTCGAGATGGCACGTACAATGCTTAACGCTAGTGGATTAGCACCTAGTTTCTGGGGAAAGCCATCAATACGGCATGCTACATCCTCAATCGTGCTCTAATCAGACATATACTCAATCAGACTCCATATCAACTGGTGAAAGGACGACCACCATCTATCAAACATTTTAAGGTATTTGGATGTCGGTTTTTCATTCTACCAATGGTAAACAAAATACTGGTAAGTTTGACATAAGAGGAGATGAAGGAGTATTTTTGGGTTATTCCACTACTAGTAAGGCATATAGAGTGTTAAACACGTACACTTTGTCGTGGAAGAATCAGCATATGTATGGTTTGATGAAACAAATTTTGGATCTCGAAACCCACAAAATATTGGTTCAGAATTAAGTGTCGATGATTCTGATGATTCTGATTCTGATACACCACCTTCCTCTACTCAAATTTCTCCCACTACATCATAAACCAGTTCACATTCTGCTCCATCAACTTCCTCACACCCATCATCCGATACTCCTAATAGTTCCCCTATGCAAGTTGAATCCTCTGAAAATATCAATTTTGTGACTGATTCAGATGATATTCCAAGCTCTCAATCTGATGATGCTACTATTCCTCACGTTATTCCTTCTCGTCGGGCTCCTGGTGTTACGTTGGATAATCTCCTCTCAGACCTGAACTCAGGAAGAGTAACTCGTAACTCACTTTGGAACTATTGTGCTCATGAGGGATTTTTGTCTAGCATTGAACCCCGTAACATAAAAGAAGCCCTTACCGACTCTGATTTGATTCAGGCCATGCAGGAGGAACTCAACGAATTCAAAGGAATGATGTATGGACTTTAGTCCCTCGACCAAGTCATGAGGAAGTTATTGGAACACGGTGGGTTTACCGTAATAAACTTGATGCTGATGGTCATGTTGCCCACAATAAGGCTCGTTTAGTTGTCAAGGATACAATCAGCGGGAGGGTAAGACTATGATGAAACTTACGCTCCTGTTGCTCGTTTAGAAGCTATCCGTATGTTGATCGCCTTTGCTGCTCACAAGGCTTTCCTCTGTATCAATGGATGTTAAATGTGCATTTCTGATGGCTACATTGATAAGGGGTATATTTAGCTCAACCTCCAGGTTTTGATGATCAGTCCACCTGATGATGTTTATTTACTCAAGAAATCTGTTTATGGTTTAAAGCAAGCCCAAGGGTCTGGTACGCTCGTCTCACTTCTTACCTACTTCAGCAAGGTTTTACTCGGGGTAAGTGGATAGCACGCTTTTTCTTAAATTTCAGATTCCGATATTTTATTGGTTCAAATCTATGTCGATGACATCGTATTGGGTTTCTTCTTGTCCCAGTTATCCAAATCTTTTGAAACTGTGATGACAAATGAATTTTCCATGAGTAGTATGGGAGAACTCACCTTCTTATTAGGTTTACAGATTCGCCAGACTAAGGCTCACACATTTGTCTGGCAAGGAAAATATGCTATTGAATTAATGTCCAAGTTTGGGTTTGAATCAGCTAAATCCTTGGCTACTCGATGTCTAGTGTTATCAAACTCGGCTCCATACTCATGCTGAACCTACTGATCCTACCGAGTATAGAGCCATGATAGGCTCACTGATGTATCTTACTGTAGCAGACCGATATTCTCTACAACGTCTGCTATTGTGCTTGGTTCCAGGCTGATCCTAGGGTTCCTCTTCTTCAGGCGGTGAAACGAATATTTCATTATTTGAAAGGTACTCCTAACCTGGGTTTGGTTTATCATGTAGGGTCTTCTTTTACTCTCCAGGCTTACACTGACGCTGATGATTTTGAGGATCTCTTACTAATAGCAAAAGCACATCGGGATGCACTCAGCTTCTGGGTACTAATCTGGTATCATGGTTCTCTAAGAAGCAGTCCTCTATGGCCCTGTCCACTACTGAAGCTGAGTATATTGCTGCTGCTGCGTGTTGCGCTCAAGTCCTCGGGCTACAATTTCAACTCGCAGACTACGGCATGCCACAATCACCAGTTCTAATCTACTACGATAATCAATCTACATTGCTCTGTCCAAGAATCCGGTGCAACATTCCCGTACTAAACATATCGAGATTCGTCATCATTTTCTTCGTGATTAAGTTGAAAAAGGACAATAGAGCTGCTCCATTGTTCTACAGAGCAACAGTTGGCGGATATTTTTACAAAACCTCTTCCTCGAAATCTTCACTGTCTGAGTCTAGCACTAGGCATGGTTAACGTTGATTAGGTCCATTTCTTTTATTTTCTGTGTTTTCTCTTTTGTGTATGCACAAACATGGTACTAGAATGAGTGGAGAGTTTTTTTTATATCTTACATCTAAGTCAGGATTCCGTTGGTTATTGTGGAACACGTTATAGATGATCTGGATCAATGTTATATAGGAACGTTTTTCATGTTGTTAGTTTACATTTTCCAACAAAAAAAAACACCAAACCAAAGAAAAACCCACAAAAATACTTTCTCACGGTCTCTCCAACCGTCATCCACTCTCCTCGTCCATTCTTCCAACGTTTTGTCAGCTTTTCCTTTAATGTCAGTCTAAAACCCATTTCACCTGAGTCGTCTCCCCATTTTCAATTCGCCTGTCTTTTTCTTGTTCGTTTACCTTCTTCTTGCCCAACTCGTATCTTCACCATGGAAATCGTACCTTATGATCCCGCCTTTCGCTTATCGTCAGCTTCTTGCTCTTACCTCTCCACATTTTCTTGTTTCACCTCATCCGCCATGTATTTCGGTTGATTCCAGCCTACTACCCATGTACCTTTGGCCGTCATGCTCACTCCTCTACTTTACCCATGCCACCTTTCTATCTACCCCTGTACCCCTCTCCCCGCAGAAATGTGCGGATGATTTCCCATCTTGCGACGTTCCATTTGCGGACTCGCCTACTTCTGATCCTCCTCCGCCGTCTCCACCCTCATCTCCACAAAACCCATCTCCTTCTCGTCGAAACCCTAAAACAAGCTCGTCCTTCCATGCTGCTACTCTTCGACGTCGCCAGTCTCTTCGGCCCCACGTTGCCCCAGCCTCCTCTGCCCCATTCACCCCGTCGTACCCTGGTACTATCTCTGATGATGATGATGTGCCCTTATCAGTCTTACACCAACGCAAGCATCGCGCTGCTCAAGTTCAGTGTGCGTCTACTTCGAAACGTCCCCGACGTGCTTCTCCGGCACCCAGGTCCTCTGCTACGATGTCGGATGCTTCGTTAGACTCTTCATCGACAATTCGGCTTGGTATGGGTACTCATTTCCCCGCTATCCCTTTTCAAAACTGATATTCAAAATGCAATATTGTCGTGGGCAAGCGAGTAGATTCTACCTGGCTCCGTAAGAATAAACTGTCTAATATTGCAAGTTGTCTCTCGGCTCAAGGCTGGTCGTCCGTGTTTTGAGCTGGGTACACAAATCTACTGGGAACCTGTTAAGGAATTTTACAAAAATTTGTATTTGTGGATGAGTACCTTGCTCGGTCTAAGGTTAAGGGAGTTGATATTGAGCTGAATCCTGAATTGATTGGTATGATTTTGGGTTGTCCATTGAGGGTGTTAAGACATTTTCTAGAGATGTTAAGACCTTTGCCCCAACTCAAAAAGATGAAGATCTCTTGGTTTCTTTGGGGTCGAACCTGTGACCCGGAAAATTAGGTCTGCTCCTCAACGAATGCTTGATGTTCTTGGACGGTTACTTAACACATCATTGTCTATCAGGGTGTTGCACCAGAAAGCCAGAAATGATCAAAGGGGCACGGTTTACTTTTATGGACATCTGTTTGATGTGGTGTTTCATTCAGAAGTGTCCAATCAGTTTGCCCCATTTTATCTTGTTCCACATTCATCATGCTATTACTCAGTGTACTTCATCCCTACCCTATGCCACCTGGTTGACAAAGATTTTTGAGTACTATTCTGTTGATCTCTCTGATGAATCTGCCAAGGTCTTGGATCATAATCATGAGCTCTCTCAGACAACCCTTTCCAAGATGGGTCTTGCCCTGGCTGGTAATATATGGATAGTTAAACAGCCTCCCAAGGTTGTTTCGGGTGCTGCAAAGACTCTTGGCACTCTCCCACAACAATTGGATGAAATTCTATCTCTTATCAAGACTATTGACGCTCGTTTGGCTCATTTGGAGACTCACTTGGGGTGCGACGTTGATCCCTGTCTATTATCCTTGCTATGTTCCCCCTCGCTTTTGGTGTAGTTTCCCAGTCCTAGGTTGTTGCAGTTCTTTGTTTTTGCTGGTGCCCTATTTCAGACTACTTTCTTTTTTGAACACAGTTGCTTGTTCTGCTGACTTCGTGGTTTATGTGTGCTATCTTCTAAAACTTTTTCCTGTCATTAACATTGTATAAAATGCTATTGCGTGTTCCTTGATATATCATTTTACATTTTGTGAGTTTTTTTAGGCACATACCATTTTTTATTGCGCAAAAGGGGGAAACATGGTGAATATAGAGATTTTTGGCTGTTAATCATGTTAGCTTTGTTTCAGGGGAATCTACATTTCAGGGGGAATACGACATATGTGATTCCTTTATTCTCTATGACCAAGTTTGCACACATCAAAAAAGGGGGAAAATGTAAATGTATGTGCACTATACATACTTATTGTTTTTTGATGTGTGACAAATATGTTGAGCTAGTCATGTACTCAGTATATGTCCTTTTCGGTAATTTCCCTTTAGCCGCAACAGAATCGGAGCAACACACGTGAGATCATATGCGCTGTTAAGTTGTTGAGATTTGCTCCTAATATATCTCCACTCAATTGACGTTATGGTTACATGAATATTCTTGGAGGGAAGTTTGTTTAAGTTTAGGAAATTCTGGTTATCTTATGTATATATATATATATACTGTAGTTGTTATGCCCCAGTTTTTTTATTTCATTCATTTCCTTTCTAATACGCAAAGGGAGTTTGTGTTATTTTGTAACCTTATGTTAGAATGTTTATGACATTCCCCTACTGTTGTTATGTTGGTTTGAGGAAGGAAGGCTAAGAATGTCTTTTCCGTTTCGTTATAATTTAAGGGTTAGGAAATTTATTTCTTTCCTTATTATTTCCTAACTCTCATTTTCTCCTTTCCAATTCCACATTGTTTTTCTCCTTCCTCAATTATATTCACGATCTTTTTCTCTCGCTTCGCTCCGCCAGTGACTTCCTCCCTTTGCTCAATCTCCTCTCCATCCCTTCTTCAATTTCTTTCAATTGTAATCGCTGGAGGTCTGTAGATGGAATTGTGTTCGTCCGTCAGTCGTCAACCAGGTTGGATTGTAGATTGGTTCTCTTCTCCATTAAGGCTTCCTCTTCTATTTTCTAATTCTGATTTTGTATTTTGGGAGCGGTTCAATTCGAGGGATTGTCATTCGATTGGAGATTCGGGAAGGCGATTCGTAGAGTCCGCAGAGATGGCTTAGCTACGGATGTGAGGTAGGTGGTAGATGGATTCGGTTGTATGCGTTCACCCACGGGGGTTTTGGTTCCGTTGTTTTCCGTATATGTTTGTGTGGTTTCTGATTTGTGTAATTTTGTGTATGTTCCGGATTTGCGTTTCGATGCGTTACACCCCGTGGGATTTGTATTTGTTTTGCGTATTTTGATATGTAAGTATATTTTGACAATGGTGAATCTACCTCTATGATTCCCTTCTGTTTTGTGAACTCTGAGTGCTTTTGATTTAAGAGTTTCGATTCTGCAAATTAAATCGTTTGATTGACTTCGTGTGTGTGTTTATTCTGTCTGTTTTACTGCTGTTCAATGGCTTAAACCCCCAAGGTTGTTTTCTGTAAACATATGTTGATTTGGCATTGTTTTGTGCTTCTGTTTGTGTGAAAATCGCTTCTGTAAACTGAACTGTTCGGCGCGTCCGAACTTGGAAGTTCGGACACGCTCTGTTGCGCCAAGGTTTTCCGAGATTTTCACTGTGTCCGAACTTCCGTCCGAACTTGGAAGTTCGGACACCCTGTTTTTGCACCCCGGTTTCCTGACTTCGAAACTCAGACTTCACCACGTAACTTTTTCCGAAACCGTCCGAACATCAGTCCGAACTTCGATGTTCGGACACTCTAAATTACCCTTCTGTTTTCAAATCGACTTGTGTCCGAACTTCGACGTTAGGACACAAGTTCGGACAGCTCTTTGTTTTGACCATAACTTCTTCGTTTGAGCTCCGTTTTGAGTGCCGTTTGTGGCGTTGGTTTCCTCTTTCTGTGTACTATCTGTTTTGACATGTTTTGGCATGTGTTTAAGTATATTTTGGTTGGAAAGTCACCGATAATCTTTTGAACTCTATTTTGCTCTATAAGTGTGCTTCGGCCTCTGATTTCAGTTTTACTTTGGCTAGTCCTGGTTTAAGACTTCTGTTTCAGCTATGATTCAGTTTTCATTGTGTTAAGGCCTTGTGCTTTGGTGTGTGTTTTTTGCAACACCTTCTGAACTGATTTGTTAAGCTTCTGTTTTGGGACCTAGTTACTCTGTTTCTGAGCCGTGAATGGCTGGGTCGAGCTATTCCGTGGTATACCATGTTGACGTCATTCTGAGTGTGGGTCATGCCCAATCTGTTCTGTGGGGTTGACGTACCCTTTGGCCTTCTGGTCATTTCTGCGTTGTCGAGGGATCTGTTAGATCCATGGGTCTCCGACCCTTTCTGAGTGTTTGTGCTTGATGCTAGAGTCCCACTTCTGATTGTTAAGTGTTCTGTTTTCCGTTTGCTCTGACTGGTTCTGATTTCTGATAGACTGCTTGTGCTTTCTGTCTTCTAAGAGCTTCTGGTTTATTAAGTGATCTGTTTTTGTTTGCTCTGTCTGTATTTGATTTGAGACGGTCTGCTGTGTGCTTTCCGTCTTCTGAGAAGTCTCTGGTTTGCAAAGCTTTGACTTTCTGGTTTGTCTTCTGCTGCTCCTTCTGATTTGACAACACTTAGCTTTCTCTGTTTCAGACCTTTGTCTGTTGGAAGGTGAAATACCCCGAACTTAAATATGGTGATTAGAATATTTTAATATGGTATTTAAAGGCCTAATAGTGCCTAAGTAATTTTTGGTAAAGAAAATAAATCCAAAAGAAATGAGAAAATGCTTAGCAAAGCGGAAAACGCTAAAATGAGCGTTAAATAACCATAGGAGGTACGGGACCTCGGTTATAGTATCGTAAGGATTCCTAAGGCTTATTCATGCCTAATTAGTACACGGGAACGATTCCCGAAGAAAACGGATCCAAGAAATGTATTAAAACGCTAAAGAGCTTTAGCGCACGTTTTTCGAGGAAACCCGGAAACGTGACTTTAAGTGGTCAAACGGACCCGTAAAAATTATAAATCATTAAATAACAATTATTAAGCATTTACGGAAGCTTAATAACCAATAAAAATAAAGAAACGAGAAAATTCCGGAAAACGGGCCCGGTTAGTGAATAGTATCAAAACCGGGTAAAATAACGAGCGGTTCTGTAAAAGACGAAAAATGCTCCAGTTAGTATAACAGTGGGGCCGGTTTTTACTGGTATAAACAGCTCACCCTCACACACACATGTAACTAGCTAATAAGTAAAGGGGACCAAAAAGCAAATAGAAAAGTAGAAAGGTACTTTCTTTTCTCTCTCCCCTCATTTCTCTCTTCTCTCTCTCCCTCCTTCTCTTCCCCACCGAGCTGCTCTCCTCTCTCTGCTGGGTGGCGATTTTGAAGCCCCCAAGGAAGCAACAATGGCTTCTTCTTCTTCTCCTTCATGCTCTACCTCCATGTGAGCTCCAAATGTAAAAATAATTACATATTTGTAATCCCCTCATCCTCCTCTACATTTCTATCTTTTCAAAATCCGAAAATGAGCAACTTCATCTCCATGGGTTTTCCCCATTTGAAGAGAAAAGCACACCATTGTGAAGCTTGGAGTCTCCTCTTTCCAACAAGGTAAAAATCTCCATGAAAGACCTCACTTTTCTCCATCCCTTGGCATGGCCGATTTTGGTCTCTCTCTCTTACCTTGTTTTTCTCTTTTTGGAGCATTGTCTCAACCCTCCAATGGTGGAGTAACCCCCTTTCTTGATTCAAGGGTGAGAATCCCTCTCAAAGATCTCCAAAGGTAAAACCCTAACTTGTGCTCTAAGCCTTTGTAATTGAATTAGAATTCCTTAAGGGTTTAGAAGGATAATTAAAATGCGTTTTGTGTTCTTGGGTGATGGGAATGGAGTTTGGCAACTCCATTCCCCACAAAACCGATTGGTGCAAGAAAGAGAGGAAGAGAAGAAGTGGAAAGGAAATGAAGGAAATATAAGCTCAAGGTAAGAGCTCTTCCTTATTGCTAATTTTAATGCATTAGAGTAATGGGAATGGGTGAACAAATAAAGAACCTAAACTATTGTACTAAGTATCGTAATTGTGAATGTTTGAGTACTTGTGAGCAAATATGTGGATTTGTAGGCCTTAGAGCCAAATGAATGGTATATGTGTATTAATATTGCTATTTGAGGAATTGATGTATTGGCATGGTAATTGAGGAGATATTGGTGTATTAAGATTTTGGTATGAGTGCTGGTAGGACCCTGTATGGGTGTGGCTAGAATAGGAATGATTTTGGTGATGATGGGTATGTGTGGATAAGTAAGAATTATAGGTGAGCTATGGCAAATTTTGGTAGGAATTGTGCATTAAAGAATGACTTGGTGAATGGGAGAACCAAGGTATGTATTGGGGTAAGTAGAGATGGATAATGACCATGGATTGGTAATTGGGGAAGGAGGATGAACATGTAAAAATCTGTAGCAAGAGGTATTGGATTTCCTTGGGGAATTAGGAGGAATGAGAGTGCAAGACTTAGTAAAATGGAAGTTGGACTTGGGTATAGATGTTGTAATTGCTTGGAATGTATTTGTGATGCTAGTAGTGGTATTGGTAGTAGGAGTATTGAGTGGTAAAGATTGAAATGAAAATCTGTAGCATAAGAGGAAAGAAAACTAATGGAAGTGTTGAGAGAAAATGAGGAAAAATTGTGTATATGGATTTAGAAATGAGTAAGGTATTTGGGGGATGAACCAAGGCAATTTTGAGGGCCTAAGTAGTGTTAAAATATGTGGGATTAAGTGTAGGAACAATGGGGAGTAATGGGTAAAGGAGAGGACTGAAAACAGAAGTGAAAACTGAAGTACTGGGCCGGACCGACCTTGGGACCGGACTTGCAAGGTCGGTCGAGCCCAGATTTACAAAGGACGGAAACCTTCTGGAATGGACCGACCTTGGGACCGGACATGCAAGGTCGGTCGGCCAGAAGAATTTCCCACAATGCGACCTACTGGAATGGACCGACCTTGCGACCGGACTTGCAAGGTCGGTCGACTCAAAAATTTTCCGTCTTGTAAGCTACTGGAATGGACCGACCTTGCGACCAGACTTGCAAGGTCGGTCGGGCTAAAATTTTCCGTCAAGTAACTCACTGGAATGGACCGACCTTGGGACCGGACTTGCAAGGTCGGTCGGCCCTGTAATTTTCCAGCGTAATTCCTTACTGACTTCGACCGACCTTGGGACCGACCCGGGGGTAAGGTCGGTCGAAACACAAAAAAAAATATAAAAAATAAAATAAATATATGATTAGAGTTATCATATGTATATAAATATATGCCTATACACATAGGTATATGTAAATGTAGTAACACAACATTAATGGAAAGAAAGGATGAGGAAATGCACATGTGAGTAAGGAAACAAGTTAAGGAAGTTGTAAGTATAAGAACATTAAGTGTACCGGGATAACGGGGTAAGTAAGGGAGTAGTAATTACTTGTATATCGTATGAGCATAGTATTAATAACAATGTTGGAAACATTATCAGTGGAACAAGTGTGAACCAAGGAACAAGGGACACCTGGTAAAGCTAACTCCGGTGAAAGGTATGATTTTCTCATGCCCCGTATGCTAACCGAGTTACGTTGATTTGTGTGCTGTATGCCGGCTAATCAAGATTAAAGCATGAAAACGGTTTATTGCCTTTCATTGTATGTCTTGGTGTATGTTGTGTGAGCTAACCTTCTTGATTGATTGTGTGGCTTCATTTGGTGCGTAGTACGACTCATAGGTGAGTCTCGTTGTGTAGTGACTCGTAGTAAGAGTCATTTCGCGAACTAATGGAACCGTAGCAACGCACTAAATTAACGAATCAACAAACGATAACACAACCCATTGAACTCACTAGAATGTGAGAGAGTGTACGGGAGTAATAACCTTCCGATAACGGTAGGAGAAACGAAATGAATAATCCACAAACAAAAAGTAGTGGAAGTATATAAGTAACCTCTATTAGAGGAAATTAATCTTGGTGCAGGACATGAACCATGAGAGTAGTAAAGAATGATGAGGGATCTCCAAACCCCTTAGCAGTTAGTCGACCCATTATGAGAGGACCCGACTGATGTAAGTATGCCCCGAACGAGAGAGTATTCGATATGTTGGGGAAACCCTTAAATCTGAGGATACTAGACGGTGGTAATTCCCTAAGCTAGCAGAGGTTATCGAGAGAGATACTTCTAGGCTAATCCTCGAGATTGTATTATACTCTGAGAGAAGAGTGTTGGGAATTTGAGTAGTCCGGTAAAACGGACATTGAGTATTTGAGGAGCTAAGCGTATAGCCCTCGTATTGTAGGTCCGGTGGCGAGTCTTGTGTATGACTCCGCCCAGAGGCCAAAGTAATGAGTATTGCGTATGTATGAGTAAAGTAATGAGTACTGAGTAAGAAGTGAGTATGAGTATGTAATGAGTACCGAGTATTGAGTATGTATGAGTAAGTACTGAGCACTGAGTACGTATGAGTAAGTATGGAGTATTGAGTAGCAAGTATACACAAGTATAGTAACGAGTACAGAGTAAGGAACGTGTATGAGTAGGATACTGAACATGGAGTGATGAGTATACAGGAGTAAGGAGTGAGTATGAGTAGAGTAACGAGTAACGCAATGAAGGAGTATTGAACATATAACTGGTATGAACGGTTGACGATCGAATTGTCTTCCTTAGTAAGTATTGAACCTTGTATGTGTATGTAGGTATTGTGAATGTATTGTTGTAGCATGAGTATGTATGTATGCATGTAAAATGAACTCCATGTATATCCGACCCAAAGTAGTCGGCGTACCGCGGTTAGCACGCGGTATATGCGAATTTCATGCGCAGCGTAAGCTGACCCCCTCGGGGGACCGTTTTTAGTGTGCAGGTACCCGAAGCTGATCACCGTTCAAGAGAGTAGGACGGGGACTGCTATGTAAGCATGGGTAGTTGTATAAAAGGGATTGAACTTGTAATGTATTGGGAATTGGAAGTCCAAGTTGTATCGGTAATTAAGGATTGTAGTACACTCGGTATAGTAATGAATTGAAGTTGTAATCGAATTATGGATGGGTAAGCAATGGGAAGTATTGTATTATGTAGAGCACTCGGTATGTTCATATTCATCAGACCGATAGTATGTAGAATTGTAACTCGCCTTGTTAGTCACGTGGGTGACTAACGGCATTGTACACCCGCCGTTGAGTAAGTAATATCCGCTGCGAAGGTAAGTATGGCACAGTAATGACGGTATTAGCGGTAGGGGTGTTACAAAAAGTGGTATCAGAGCGATTCGCTCTGATGGATGAAATACCGAGTTTAGGAAAATACCGAGTTAGGAATTAGAGACTTAGGGCTAAGGGTTGAGTGTTAGCGTGTGAGGTACGCTAGTTAGGAACTTCCGCGCGAACCGGAAACCTACAACAACCATACCCCGCCCTCCGCAACCCACGGTATTAAGTTGGGAGAAGAACGCCAGAGAGATGGAAAGACCTCTCACACTCGGGTAAGACCCGATCTGGCAGTTGCAAGTAAACCTTATTAGAAAAGAACCTGTCATACGGTAGAGTCCAAGAACTGGAAGTCCCGAAGACGGTTCCCGTTGGATGATGATGACCGCACTTAATGGCGGAGGATTGAAGATCCTAAATAAGGGATAGTGGAATTTATGGCACCATGGGGCGACCTGCTTCGCAGTCGCAAGAACCATGAGTAGCCAGCAAGAAGAGAAGCACAATCGCGCAATGAAACAAGGAAGAGAGAGTAGCAAGCCCGAGACAAGAGAGTCTACGGACTGTAATGTTTGATATACCAATAATGGTATACAAACCGACTAAGGAACTAGTCGAGGTTGGATTAATACCAAACCTACAAGCCAAGAGGCAATAATAACCGAACAAACATGGTTTGGATAGCTATGAAAGTATTCATAGAACTTACACCTATAGGACCACGAAATGGTTCCTAAGGATAAGCCAAGTCTCGTTAACCACAGTGAAGGTGTGAGACACCCGGATGGACGACAACCATGTCAAGTACTCTGAGAACGACTCAGGAGATCGATCACCATGATCAAAAGATCAAAGGAAGTCCAATAAGACCACCAAACGTGGATGGAAACGATACCGTAACCGGTATACGTGAACTGAAAAACAACCTACCCGCGCACTTGCCCGGGCAAGTGCAGCAACTACAAGACGGTTGGGAGACTTTTAACAACCCGCAAATACTTGTTAAAGTACCGCTAAGACGAATGGAGCAAATATAGGATCACCAATCCTAAGTACTTAAATAACGAAACCTCGGAAAGGCCTAACGGCCCGACCATTGTATTAAGAGTATACCGGTCAGCAAGAAGCTGAACCTGGTTAAGACCTGAATCATGGCAACGCCATGAAGAATTTCTTTTAACACCGAACTGTTATTTCAAAACCAGAATTTTTCTTTCAAAACCACAAACCCTTCTTTTAAACCTTGGATTTTTCAAACCAAACCAACGGAATTACGGTGAGTATCATAGAGTGATAAAGAGAAGTTGACAATAGAATACTTCACCTAGGCGTGTGACGAACACTACGAGTGTACCCAAATACGGGATGTGACGACCGCACTCCGAAGGAGCTAAGGAGCTTGCGGGCCTGACACATAGTTAGGTAAGTGGTAATGTGCCAAGACGGTACCCCACGTATGTATACATGTAGTGTGCGAAACACGGGAAGTAGTCAACTCCGTTCTACGGACCATAAGTAAATTTAAAACAGAACAGTTGGTTACCTCAACCGAACAAAGGAAACTCAGACAAGCTTACAAGCTAAGGAGTCAAGACCTACTACAGGAGATGATTAAGAGTTAAGGTGCGAGAAGCACCAACAACTGAATAAAGACATTGGACATGTCTTGAATATATTAAAGTAAAACGTGATGACTGGAAGGAATACCCAGTCTAAACACAGTAAGGCAAATGCCTAACATTAACACATCAGTGTTCAATGAACGGGATGAGATTCCCAGAACAACTACCACAACACACAGGGTGATGTGGCAAGGTACCGGAAATACCATTCATCGCCGGAAGGAATATCAAATCCGTTATAACATAAGGAAAAACACCAGTGATCTACCCTAAGAACGGGAGACACTATAACCCTCAACGGATAACTCAGATCCAGAACCGCAAGGTGGGATAACAAACTGAACATACTCATAAATGTTAGCCAGATGCTACCATATAGTCGGTACTACCCAGGAGCAATCCATAAAGGGTATCAAGTCAACACAGTTGAATGAGATGTCGTGGGAAGAACACCACAATCGGAACGAACATACGGTTAGAACACCGAAGGGATCCCACTTGACAGGGGATACCCCAGATTAATAAATGGCATCGATCAATACCAAGATACAAAAGGGTCTCCAACATACGGAAGCGTGATGCGACGATCTTATCATGGAGCCCAGTATCACCTCCAACTCAGCGAAGCTTACGGAGAAATAACCACTTGGGAACACCTATGATGAGCAGAGCTCTAGGCAACATGGCTAGTAGGCCATGAAACTGTTACCACACAACCCAACGGTTGCAAAACCAATGTGAACTATATGGAAAGTGGTCAAGGATGACACCCATAAAAGAGTAACAACCAATAATCGAGGATGCCCCTCATAAATGTGAGACCGCAAGAGCGGTGAACACAGGGATCCCAAGAAGGGGATACCATCAGTAACTGTCGGGAAATATATCCCTTTCAGAACTACTAATGTAGTCAAGCTTGAGCATACAATGATTGCCAAACAATATGAAATAAGCTTCAACAGCAATTGTTGACAACCAAGGAATAACCGGTTATAAAACCAATGATGCTCAGGAGCTCAAAAAATAATAAAGGAATACCATATTCTGTATCTGCCTAATACATGGGAAACCATTGTATAAGTGACAGAAATGCATGAGCTGAAGCTAGCAACAGCAGAGGCCATATAAACCAATACTGTGGAATCAGTAGAACATGGCGCGCAACAGGCGACCAATGTATGTGAAAAATCACCCAATACTAAGGAGTGGTTAATACAAAAGGGTAGACAGACCGGGCAACAAGCCAGAAGTCTGCACCAAAGAATGAAGCACCACCTGAAAGAGTAACGATCAGTCCTATTGCGATCTCATAAGAGACTTAATGCCAAGAGTTTACGCCTCTGCACTCTGTAGGACTGAGTGTTTTGGTATTGCACTTGTGCAGTTAATGATCGAGTGGGATAGCTAGGAATATGAGGAAATGTAAATTGTGGTAAATTATTCCTTTCACCAGTAAACATGGCATAAGCCAGTCAAGCAAAAGCTTAGAAACAAACCGTGCGGCCTAAGGCCAAAGAGCACGAAGAGGGTGAAACACACCAACAATCACAAGATGTGAATTCCATTGGAATAAAAGTGGAAGGCGACTTAAGAAAGTCACAAGGACCGACGCATTGAAAATGCAAGGTCATACAAGTAAAGAACACTTGTAATGAACCAGAGAAACTGGTATAATTCAGAAGCTACTAACAATAGAGGAAGCACTACAACTAAGTAGTGACTTAACCTCAACCGACAATAAGTCGGAGGAGCCAAGTGAATGATCACTACCAAACACAACAGTATGTATATAGATTGCCGGAGAGCTGGTTACAAATCTAAAACTCATCGAGTTCGAGCACGGTAAGAGAACACCACACTTGGTCAATAAACCTTATTCCACAATAAGAGGGATAAAAGGGTGATTGTAACACGTTAAGGATAACGAGAAGGGCGAATAACCCAAGTTATCAGGGTCGCGCAGCAGAAGCTAGTGGGCCCAGAATTCCAAGTGAAATACACCTAATGAATAAGAGGTTAATCAACCTTAAAGCCATTTAGCTGGAACCGAATCCGGGTAAGAGTTAAATAACTCCGATGAAAATTCTTGATGCAGGGATACCGGAAACCGTAGTACGGTTAAGACCCGTTGATCAAGGAACATTGTATAATAGACCGCATGGAAACTGAACCACTCCATGACGGCTGAATGCCTTCACCAATGTCCAATGTTGACACATGGTAGATTACGTGGGCGTAATCCCTTTTAAGGGGGGTAGAGCGAAAACCGCGAAATGTATGTTTTACGTGATAGGTGCGTAAACTACAATGCGCATAGCGCAAGAGAATTCGTTTTGATGGTTGATACTCATGTTACATAAACATTTGTATTCACTCATCGTGTAATTGTGGTAATTTGAGAAGCAAGTATAGGAAAAGGAGTAGTGAAACTCCAGGGGAATGAGAACCCCGATTGGTAATAGTATGAGGAATGAGTATGTATGGGAGACTTGAGGAGTATAAATCGGTGTGGAACCGATGTATGTAATGAGTATAAATCGGTATACAACCGATGTATTTTATGAGTATAAATTTGGTATAGCAAATTAATGGGATATTACACCCATGAATTTCTTGAGTATAGTAGTTGGAGATGATGTAGTAATAGTTGATGAGATGATTAGTAAGTAAGTAAGTGAATCATATAAATTGGAAAATGTATGTGTATGATTATGAGTAGCAAGATTAAAAAGATAGAAAACGAAATGATGTTTGACGAGCTGTCTGTTTGTATTGAGGTGGGAAGTGGAACTTGATTTGCTAGCGATCAAGGGAAGCCGAACACAAATTGGAGTGGAAGGATAATTCAACACCAATGCTGATCACATTGGGGTTGAAGGACTCTGGAAGCTCCCTTAAGTGGCCACAATAACAACACTAGTAATAGGAATAATCATCATAAATTGAAATTGGGAGATGTATGCAAGTTTTCAAAATGAATTTCCAAAACTAATTTGGTACAACGTTTCTTCAAACTTGAGAATGAGGATCGGTTTTAAAACCGCTCCCACGGGCGCTAGTGGATCTTCCATGCCTAGGCACGGGTATCCGGTCGAAACCATAGGAGGTGAAGCTAGTTTTGAGTCTGTGGAAGTGTAGAGTAGTTTGAAACCACTACACCGGTTGTACGGTGACAGTGTGTGTTTTGTATTTTTCCAAAGGCACTGGGGCAGCGTAGTCCCGAGTAAGTATGAGTAAGTATGAGTAAAGTATGAGTAAGTAAGTATGAGTAAGTGCCTGAGGATCTCTATATGTGCAAATGAATTTGATCAGAACCAAAGGACCGTAGAGCCAGAAAGCGTAAGTGCTCAAGTCATGACGGCCGTGAACCAGAAAGCGTAAGTGTTCAAACGTGACCGGTACCTGAGGGATCACTCGCCATTGGGGGAGGATTGTACCTAATTGTCTGCGGATGGACCCCCTTGGAGAGAAGTAAAACGGATTTTTGATTGCTATGCATGCAGTGACATGCTGTTTGGATGCGTAGTATGCATCATGTCAGACATCTGGAGTTTGACAAGTTATATGTAGAGGTCATAACCTTAGCATAGAGTATATGTACGAGTAACAGTATTAGATTCACCAACTTTGAGGGCAAAGTTCTTTAAGGGGGGTAGATTGAAATACCCCGAACTTAAATATGGTGATTAGAATATTTTAATATGGTATTTAAGGCCTAATAGTGCCTAAGTAATTTTTGGTAAAGAAAATAAATCCAAGAGAAATGAGAAAAACGCTTAGAAAGCGGAAAACGCTAAAATGAGCGTTAAATAACCATAGGAGGTACGAGACCTTGGTTATAGTATCGTAAGGATTCCTAAGGCTTATTCATGCCTAATTAGTATACGGGAATGATTCCCGAAGAAAACGGATCCAAGAAATGTATTAAAACGCTAAAAGAGCTTTAGCGCACGTTTTTCGAGGAAACCCGGAAACGTGACTTTAAGTGGTCAAACGGACCCGTAAAAATTTAAATCATTAAATAACAATTATTAAGCATTTACGGAAGCTTAATAACCAATAAAAATAAAGAAACGAGAAAATTCCGGAAAACGGGCCCGGTTAGTGAATAGTATCAAAACCGGGTAAAATAACGAGCGTTTCTGTAAAAGACGAAAAACGCTCCAGCTAGTATAACAGTGGGGGCCGGTTTTTACTGGTATAAACAGCTCACCCTCACACACACATGTAACTAGCTAATAAGTAAAGGGGACCAAAAAGCAAATAGAAAGTAGAAAAGGTACTTTCTTTTCTCTCTCCCCTCATTTCTCTCTTCTCTCTCTCCCTTCCTTCTCTTCCCCCCCGAGCTGCTTCTCCCTCTCTCTGCTGGTGGCGATTTTGAAGCCCCCAGGAAGCAACAATGGCTTCTTCTTCTTCTCCTCTCATGCTCTACCTCCATGTGAGCTCCAAATGTAAAAATAATTACATATTTGTAATCCCCTCATCCTCCTCTACATTTCTATCTTTTCAAAATCCAAAATGAGCAACTTCATCTCCATGGGTTTTCCCCATTTGAAGAGAAAAGCACACCATTGTGAAGCTTGGAGTCTCCTCTTTCCAACAAGGTAAAAATCTCCATGAAAGACCTCACTTTTCTCCATCCCTTGGCATGGCCGATTTTTGGTCTCTCTCTCTTACCTTGTTTTCTCTTTTTTGGAGCATTGTCTCAACCTCCAATGGTGGAGTAACCCCCCTTCTTGATTCAAGGGTGAGCATCCCTCTCAAAGATCTCCAAAGGTAAAACCCTAACTTGTGCTCTAAGCCTTTGTATTGAATTAGAATTCCTTAAGGGTTAGAAGGATAATTAAAATGCGTTTTGTGTTCTTGGGTGATGGGAATGGAGTTTGGCAACTCCATTCCCCACAAACCGATTGGTGCAAGAGAAGGAAGAGAAGAAGTGGAAAGGAAATGAAGGAAATATAAGCTCAAGGTAAGAGCTCTTCCTTAATGCTAAATTTTAATGCATTAGAGTAATGGGAATGGGTGAACAAATAAAAGAACCTAAACTATTGTACTAAGTATCGTAATTGTGAATGTTTGAGTACTTGTGAGCAAATATGTGGATTTGTAGGCCTTAGAGCCAAATGAATGGTATGTGTATTAATATTGCTATTTGAGGGAAGTAATGATGTATTGGCATGGTAATGAGGAGATATTGGTGTATTAAGATTTGGTATGAGTGCTGGTAGGACCCTTGTATGGGTGTGGCTAGAATAGGAATGATTTGGTGATGATGGGTATGTGTGGATAAGTAAGAATTATAGGTGAGCTATGGCAAAATTTTGGTAGGAATTGTGCATTAAGAATGACTTGGTGAATGGGAGAACCAAGGTATGTATTGGGGTAAGTAGAGATGGATAATGACCATGGATTGGTAATTGGGGAAGGAGGATGAACATGTAAAATCTGTATCTGTAGCAAGAGGTATTGGATTTCCTTGGAGAATTAGGAGGAATGAGAGTGCAAGACTTAGTAAAATGGAAGTTGGACTTGGGTATAGATGTTGTAATTGCTTGGAATGTATTTGTGATGCTAGTAGGGTATTGGTAGTAGGAGTATTGAGTGGTAAAGATTGAAATGAAATCTGTAGCATAAGAGGAAAGAAAAACTAATGGAAGTGTTGAGAGAAAATGAGGAAAAATTGTGTATATGGATTTAGAAATGAGTAAGGTATTTGGGGGATGAACCAAGGCAATTTTGAGGGCCTAAGTAGTGTTAAAATATGTGGGATTAAGTGTAGGAACAATGGGGGAGTAATGGGTAAAGGAGAGGACTGAAAACAGAAGTGAAAACTGAAGTACTGGGCCGGACCGACCTTGGGACCGGACTTGCAAGGTCGGTCGAGCCCAGATTTACAAAGGACGGAAACCTTCTGGAATGGACCGACCTTGGGACCGGACATGCAAGGTCGGTCGGCCAGAAGAATTTCCACAATGCGACCTACTGGAATGGACCGACCTTGCGACCGGACTTGCAAGGTCGGTCGACTCAAAATTTTCCGTCTTGTAAGCTACTGGAATGGACCGACCTTGCGACCAGACTTGCAAGGTCGGTCGGGCTAAAATTTTCCGTCAAGTAACTCACTGGAATGGACCGACCTTGGACCGGACTTGCAAGGTCGGTCGGCCCTGTAATTTTCCAGCGTAATTCCTTACTGACTTCGACCGACCTTGGGACCGACCCTGGGTAAGGTCGGTCGAGTCAAAACAAAAAAAAATATAAAAATAAAAATAAATATATGATTAGAGTTATCATGTATATAAATATATGCCTATACACATAGGTATATGTAAATGTAGTAACACAACATTAATGGAAAGAAAGGATGAGGAAATGCACATGTGAGTAAGGAAACAAGTTAAGGAAGTTGTAAGTATAAGAACATTAAGTGTACCGGGATAACGGGGTAAGTAAGGGAGTAGTAATTACTTGTATATCGTATGAGCATAGTATTAATAACAATGTTGGAAACATTATCAGTGGAACAAGTGTGAACCAAGGAACAAGGGAACACCTGGTAAAGCTAACTCCGGTGAAAGGTATGATTTTCTCATGCCCCGTATGCTAACCGAGTTACGTTGATTTGTGTGCTGTATGCCGGCTAATCAAGATTAAAGCATGAAAACGGTTTATTGCCTTTCATTGTATGTCTTGGTGTATGTTGTGTGAGCTAACCCTTTGATTGATTGTGTGGCTTCATTTGGTGCGTAGTACGACTCATAGGTGAGTCTCGTTGTGTAGTGACTCGTAGTAAGAGTCATTTCGCGAACTAATGGAACCGTAGCAACGCACTAAATTAACGAATCAACAAACGATAACACAACCCATTGAACTCACTAGAATGTGAGAGAGTGTACGGGAGTAATAACCTTCCGATAACGGTAGGAGAAACGAAACAAATGAATAATCCACAAACAAAAAGTAGTGGAAGTATATAAGTAACCTCTATATAGAGGAATTAATCTTGGTGCAGGACATGAACCATGAGAGTAGTAAAGAATGATGAGGGATCTCCAAACCCCTTAGCAGTTAGTCGACCCATTATGAGAGGACCCGACTGATGTAAGTATGCCCCGAACGAGAGAGTATTCGATATGTTGGGGAAACCCTTAAATCTGAGGATACTAGACGGTGGTAATTCCCTAAGCTAGCAGAGGTTATCGAGAGAGATACTTCTAGGCTAATCCTCGAGATTGTATTATACTCTGAGAGAAGAGTGTTGGGAATTTGAGTAGTCCGGTAAAACGGACATTGAGTATTTGAGGAGCTAAGCGTATAGCCCTCGTATTGTAGGTCCGGTGGCAAGTCTTGTGTATGACTCCGCCCAGAGGCCAAAGTAATGAGTATTGCGTATGTATGAGTAAAGTAATGAGTACTGAGTAAGAAGTGAGTATGAGTATGTAATGAGTACCGAGTATTGAGTATGTATGAGTAAGTACTGAGCACTGAGTACGTATGAGTAAGTATGGTATGAGTTGAGTAGCAAGTATACACAAGTATAGTAACGAGTACAGAGTAAGGAACGTGTACGAGTAGGATACTGAACATGGAGTGATGAGTATACAGGAGTAAGGAGTGAGTATGAGTAGAGTAACGAGTAACGCAATGAAGGAGTATTGAACATATAACTGGTATGAACGGTTGACGATCGAATTGTCTTCCTTAGTAAGTATTGAACCTTGTATGTGTATGTAGGTATTGTGAATGTATTGTTGTAGCATGAGTATGTATGTATGCATGTAAAATGAACTCCATGTATATCCGACCCAAAGTAGTCGGCGTACCGCGGTTAGCACGCGGTATATGCGAATTTCATGCGCAGCGTAAGCTGACCCCCTCGGGGGACCGTTTTTAGTGTGCAGGTACCCGAAGCTGATCACCGTTCAAGAGAGTAGGACGGGGACTGCTATGTAAGCATGGGTAGTTGCATAAAAAGGGATTGAACTTGTAATGTATTGGGAAATTGGAAGTCCTAAGTTATATCGGTAATTTAAGGATTGTAGTACACTCGGTATAGTAATGAATTGAAGTTGTAATCGAATTATGGATGGGTAAGCAATGGGAAGTATTGTATTATGTAGAGCACTCGGTATGTTCATATTCATCAGACCGATAGTATGTAGAATTGTAACTCGCCTTGTTAGTCACGTGGGTGACTAACGGCATTGTACACCCGCCGTTGAGTAAGTAATATCCGCTGCGAAGGTAAGTATGGCACAGTAATGACGGTATTAGCGGTAGGGGTGTTACAGAAGGTCTTCCGCTTCAACCTCTGCTTTTGAATTTGCTAAGCTTCTGATTTCGTTCAGCTTTTGATGTGGTTAAACTTCTAATTGGTTGAGCTTCTGTTTTAGGTTGAGCTTCTGGATTATCAAGTTTCTGTTTCTGTTCTGCCTTCTTCCTCTAAGGCCTCTGTTTCTGATTTGCTATGCTTTTGTATAAGTATAAATGTATGTTCAGATTATGTTTTGAGCGTGCTCAGCTGATGAAGTTTATCACCTGCTGAGCAATAGTTATGCTCACCCCTATCTCCGTCTGATTTGAGGTTTTAGTTCGTGCTTGGAGATTCAGTTTCAACTTTTTGTCTTGGCATTTGAGTTTTGTATTCAGCTTGTTTGGCCATGGTGCCCAGTTGTAATTAGATTATACTTTGTAATTCAGTTTGGCTTCCGCCTGTGTATTGTAAAGGCATGTTGTAATCATTTATTTGGTAATATATGAGCATTAGTTCTGTTTTGGGGTTTCGATAGTGTAGCCTTGCGTGTCTGAGGTAATAAGCGTGCGGCGTGTAACGGTCTCTCAACCAGGGTGGTTTTGGGGTCGTTACAGTATAGGTTTAGTATACGGGTAGTGTTTGAGGTATTAAGAACACAGATATACTTCTTACGGTGAGACCCTTTCTTGGAGTGTTGAGAGTTACTCTTTTATTCATTGTTCTAGGTGAGTACTATCATTCAAAGAGTGATAGATTGGAGTGTGATTGTTCAAGGTGTTGAACAGATCAGGTGAGGAGTTTTTCACGCTATTAATAAAGATTAGTAGCTGAGTTTTCTTCTACATCTTGGTTACATTTATCCTGTTAGTTAACACCGAAGTTTCAAATCAGAACTGAGTGTTCTGGGCAACTACATTACGAACTGTCAAAAGTCATGGGGTCACGTGACCCCCTCTTCGGTCCGCCCCTGGATTAAACCACTTTTAGCCAACCTAAGGATATTCCAATACAGGCAAATTACATTTCCACAAGTGCTTTTGTAATTACCGTATTCCTAGGCAAAATTTCGTCAGAATGATCTGAGTCATAATTAGATCCCTCAAAACATATGCATAATTATCAGTTTATCACCCAATCATCTGTGTATGTTCACAATGTACACAACCATCCACGCGCGAGTGAACACCACTTATGTTCAAGACTACTCTTAAATACCTTCCTTCCAAATGGTCATCATCATTCATATGCATGACAACTGCTTTCCCAGGAAGCATATACTCCAACCAAATTATCTTAGTCTTCGAATACTTCCCAAGGTAGCAACATAACCACCATACTTCATGATCCATTTTAGGAAGTGATAAGGGTTGCTCAAATTTGTGACTCACATAGTGAAGGAGAAGGGATCCATCCATAACCTCAAGCAATGGTCGCTAGCACATGCCGTATGAAAGCATGTTGTGGGGATAACATTTCCTTAGAGAAACAGATGTCCTACAATCAACCCACACTAGCATTTTTAACCCGCATAGTTAACTCAAGCATACTTTTGACAACACATGTCTCAATGCTCATGCTAGGCTATGTTGAACCTACATGGAATTCGGGAGCAGTTTTCCATGTTCGATCTTCCAGGTAGGAAAACCTCATCTCGACTCTTTCAAATCAAGGCGGTTTGTAAATCTTGTATCCTTAAAAGAATTACTTTAGCCTTACCCCTTATAATTAACACATACATCATAGGGACGGTTACTCGTGTAAGTGAGCTAACCTTTGGTTCAACTTGACACCTCATGATGACTTGCAAGTTATCAAGGTGGAAATACAGAAATGGAAAGATTTCTCTTACCAATACATAATCTGAAGGAGGAACACACTGTAAAGTATAGGCTTAAGTCGATAACTCGACTACCATACCCCTAATATTAGTGTGTCTAATACAGGCTTTGCATGATAGACAATGCCACACAACGTGGACAGTGGCACACCATAAATGGCTTTATTAGTAAAGCATAACACGTAATACATAGTGTCTTAAAATGTTTTACAATGTGCTTAATTCTTTATGCACTATCTGGAATGTTCATAAAATGAATTACCAATCATACTGCATAATAAATAGCAACACATAGTGGAATACATCATATTCCAATTGCACTAGATTAGGGAACCCTTTACATCACCTTATATATAGAGAGAAAGAATTACATCATATATATATATATAAGAGAGAGAGAGAGAGTCTTGAGATACATCAACGTACTTGATGATATCACATACTAATAGGTGTATCTACAGGTTTACAATTTATGCAATTAACCATTCTTGAGAATTATAATTCTCTCGGTTCAACCTAGTAGTTATTTATAACACCATGTACATAGCTTGTCTTACCCATGTTTGTCATCTTAAATATATTTAAGACTCTTCTCTGATTCAAGATGAAGAGACTTATTATTTGTAGCTATCAAAATGTCATCTACATATAATCTTAATAGATTAAAACTATGTGAATGTGTGTTTCATATAAACACAATGGTCTTCTTAAAATAATGGTCTTCTTAAAACATTACACATTCATGCCTTACCATGAATTTATTTAATTTTAATATTTTGTTTGAGACCATACATTGGATTGGATTTTGAGAAGTTGACACACCCTCTTCTCATTCTTGCCAGCTTAAAGCCTTGAGGATTATGAGAAAATTTCTTCCTCACGTTCTTTATTGAGGAAAAAACAGTTTCCAGTACCCATTTAATACAACTCTTAATCCATATATGAGCCAAGATAGCTAACATAAGGTGAATCATTCCAATATGAACCATTGGAAAAATGTCATCATATCTGATTCTCCTTTTATGGGTGTAGCCTTAGGCAACAGGCCTTTCTAGGCAACAAGCCTTTGTATGTACATAGAACTACTCATTCCTGAGTTGAAGCAGATGGGCTTCAAACTCAATTGGTTCTTATAGACTCTAGTTCATTGTAAAAGGTAAGTTTTCACTCTTAACTTTTAGGACACTGCAATGGAAAGAGGAAGTGTTCTATTCAGTATCTTCCTTAGCTATCACCATATCTGTTTAACATTCCTCAATACCATATTACCATTTTTTATATTCATCATCTCCCACTTTTCCAAGTTTAAGGTTGTTATACCTTTATATACCTGGTTCTCTCATCACTAGTTGGAGAGAGTGAGAGATACTATTATAAAATTATTCCAACATAATCAGGAACAAAAACTTTAACAGAAGAATCAAGTTCATAAACTTGATCCACTGGTGACACCAGGAAGTTTTACACTTCCCAAGAATGTGACATGTTTAGAACTGATCTCTTTTATTCTTATCATGATCCTTTATAGAAACACAATCCTTGATGTAGACAAACTAGCCATGAACAAAGATGATCATAAGTATCTCTTTCTCATAGTTCATACTGGATATTAGAGATCAATTTTGAAGAAACATGATTCAACACATAAATCATGATTAGTAAAATATCTTCCTAATAAAGGAAATTTGCACAAGACATCATAGATCTAACATTATCCATGTTTGTCTTATCCTATTGTTCGGGTGTAAGGAGTAGCCAACTAATGAACTATATCCTTTTCTTAGCATAATAGTAGAAATCATTGAGAAGATTTCTTTACCTGATGATCTTAAAGCCTTAACTTTTAGATCTTGCTAATGTTCTACAAGAGTCACAAACTTGCTAGCTAATGTTCTACAAGAATCACAAACTTGCAAAACATTGCAAGGTATCTATAACCTTATATTGCATAATCATCAATGAATGTAATGGTACTGGGCTTAAACCTTACTCATATATTCATTGGCCCATATTGTTTAGAGTGTGTGTTTACCACAAAGATAAGTAGCTCATTGAGCCTTATCAAAAAAATGACTCACGTGTTACTTTCCTGTCAAACATGATTAACAGGTTATCATTTAGATTCGGATATTTTATTCGAATAAATGATTAATTGTTTCAAAACTAATGTCCCTGGGTGCATAACTGCATACCCTTTTAAATTAAAAGTAAAATTGCTCATGACATAAGATGAAGAAATAAAAAAATAATATTGTCGTCAGAATATAAAATTGGACAATTTCATAAGATTTATTTTTCTTGTCTAATTCATTTATTCCCGGAACATAAAGTTAAGTTTAATAGCTTAACTTTAATATTGAATGACCTACCTCAAGTCTCCAAGAAACCTTTCGGAGAAACTGAATTCACAGATGGTTTAAATGTGGAGCTGGTAAGCAGGCAGGCTATATATCTATCTTTGTTTTTCCTAGGTACAAAGCAGCCACCACTGATAGGTCTTTTGTTTAAGCGTGAAGAAACAAATATGAAGCATACATATATTGTAGTATTAAAAGCAGAGGAACATAAAAGGAAGTAAAATCCATAAGCAAGTGTTCGGGGAAAAAACAACAAAAATAGATACAAGTTGGATTTTTGGTGCTTGTTTGTTTTGGGTAAGATTTGTTCGACACTATATACATATTTGTCGTGCGCACGTACATTACTCGTTGGATTTATGGATGAAGGGTGGTGTCATCGTACATCATCGTCTCATATGTCACACTTAGGTATAATTTCATACCACAAAATAATTCACTTTTATAACTCTGCTTATTATTTTACGTAAATATACGATTTACTTTGCACTAACACATCAAATATATAGGAAATTTTATAATCTAAAACTGAATTTTATAGGAGACTTATAAAACAATTCACTTTTATAACACTACTGATTCATTTTTACATAATTAAACATAAGATTCACTTCTATAACACTACTGATACATTTTACGCAATATATAATTCACTTTGCACTAACTCATCACAATGTATAGAAAACTTTTATAATATGAAATTGAATTTTATAGTAGAAAAAATAATTCACTTTTCTAACTCTACTAATTCGTTGTACATAAACATAAGATTCACTTTGATAACATTACAGTAACTATAATTGTCAGACTAATGGATGATTATCAGACAATACTTATAGCAGTAATTATAATTTTACACCAGAAAATAGTTCACTTTTATAACACTACTATTCATTTACCCTATGGCTTGGTCGGTAGAGGAGTGATATCCTAGACCAAAGGTCCTGGTTCAAAACTTATCCACTACCGTATTGCGAGAAGGTTCATTTAGAACCTCAGTATTGCTCTTATACTGAACTTTCAACCACTTATATAAAAAAAGATTCACTTAGAACTAACACATCAAAATGTATAAGAAATTTTATAATCTGAAATTGAATTTTATAGTAGAAAAGAATGTACTTTATAGCACCACTGATTCATTTTACGTAAACGTAAGATTCACTTTTGTAAGACTACTATTCATTTTACAAAAACATAAAGATTTCACTTTGCACTAACACATCACAATGTAAAACATAAAATTAAGAGCTTACCAAATATATTCATGATGATGCATCTTGTTTTAAAGAGCATAAATTATGATAAATAATGGTATTAACTTTTTTTTGCACTATATTTTTTAAGTCATAACATTTTGAATTTTTTCTGTTTCTTATCCAAATAATAAGACCACATTAAACCCTTCGTATGGTGTGTGCGTAATTGTAAAAAATATTGTACTATATTTTTTCACTTTATTTTTGTACAGACTCTTCTCTTCTTTAACTTTTAATTTAACCAGTAAATTACTAATATATGACATGAAACCAAAGAAAAAGGTGAAGCTAGCTTCAAACTTCTCTAATTATGTGTATTTAACCTTTGTAATTCCCCATTGATAAATGATGGGCCGTCTGGCCTCGTAACTTAGATAAGCCCAGTGATGTTTTGTAATAATCTAGTCCAGTTTTGTTTACTTTTTACATACCTATATATACACTCACTATATTTCACTTTGAAAACACTTCTTTCAAAAATAATATGAAGTTTCCAGTATCTCTCGTCTCTCTCCTCTCTTCTATTACCCATTACCTTGTAGGAGCTCTATTATCCTCTGACGTGTAGTGCTAATTACATGTATACTATTTGTAAAGTTTCCCTACATACATATATATATATATATATATATATATATATCATTTATTTTAAAACAAAATCAATTTTCGGTAACACTAAATTATGTTTCACTACAAATATGAAGTATAGTGTTGAGTACCATATCAATAGAATAGAGAGTCGCCTTTTGACTCCCGTCAATGAACTAGAACACACAATTTTTTTTTTAAAACCAAGAGAGATTATATTAAGAGCAAATTGTTAGTACAGAACGGGGAAGTCAGCCGACTTCCAACAACTCGCCTGAAGCTGAGATTTTCTAGCTAGGAAAGCTAGGTTGTGTGCAACGAAATTGTGCAGACGACTAACATGAAAACACTTGACATCCGAAAGAGGAGCCAAAGTCACCAGCGCATGGTGGAGTAACTGCTTCGCGCCGTCCGCAGTCCCGATGTGCCAAAGTCCGTAAAGTAGTCCACTACAAGCTTGCAGTCTGACAGAATCCGTACATGAAAGTAACCAAAGTGCTTGGCAAGATCAAGACCTAGTTGAAAAGCAACGGCCTCGAGATGTGAAGGATCGGCAACAGTGGAACCGCCCATAACTGCCGCACTAATGACTGTGCCATGCATGGCTGCCACAGCTGCAATGCCAAACTGCCAAATCTGTCCAGACCAGCATCAACTGAAATCTCAACCCAAGATGGACATGACTCACTGGCAGCAGATAGGGAAGACGATGAGGTAGAGGCGGAGATTGCATTGCTGAGACTAAAAAGTTGTCTGGCTGAAACCAACCAGCCTCAAAAGAGGAGACACAGTTGTGCGAAAGCTGACATCGGGCAAACCACAGGCGCCGAAGGAGCGAAAGAAGCACAGAGATTCTAGAACGGGGCATGGCGATGCAAGAGTGAGCAAACCAATCAATGAAAGCTCCATCTGAGTCGAGAGGTGGCGGAGATGACACAGCCAGGCGGTCCTAATAAGACCTGGATGTTGGACAGCTGAACAAAGCATGAATGAGAATGGTGTCACAACGACCACAAAGTACACAGGACTGAAGGTCAGGGCGATGAAGCCGATGAGCCAGCAGACCGCGGCATGGAACCACCCATGTAGCAATTTCCACCAAACAAATGAACACGAGGAGGTAAATCAAGAGCTCAAAGCCTTTTATTCGTCAAACTCGTTGGTGAATCAGTCACAGATGAGATAGATGGTTGGTCCTTGTGCAAAAAGCCGACATCATAGTGATAGGCACTCTTGACTGTGAACTGGCCCGATGGAGAGAGGCCCTAGAACCAAGAGTCCGGCAATAAAGCATCACCCAACAATGGCGTGCGGCAGATGTGCTGAACATCATCAGGGTGAAAAAGATTGCGAAGGAGCGGAACATTCCAGGCTGAGGGAGAGAGCATTAAATATGAAACAGGAGCATGGTGAAGATGCGGAGGGATGGACCAAAGATAAAGCTGGCCCCCGTCCTTAGAGGGAAGCCATCTGTCACAAATGCGAGTGGTAAGCCCATTTACAATCCGCTTACGGCCCCCTGCCTGAATGAGATCCTGCACAGACAAAAGTGCCCTCCAAATGGGACTTGAATTGGCCTTCGGCTGAATGCTGCAGAGAGGACTGCCACCTATGTAACGGGCCCTGTAAAAGGTGGACAACAAGGAGCTTGGGTGGTGAAAGATACGCCAAAGCTACTTTGCCAAAAGAGCACGATTGAAGCTGTGCAAATCACGAAAGCCCGATCCACCAGAGTGCAGAGGTAGACATAGCTGCTCCCACTTCTTCCAATGTAAAGATTTATCTATGGAAGATCCACCCCACCAGAAACGTGAAATCATTCCTTTGATAGACTTGAGCAAAGATTTGGGTAACGAAATGACTGACATCACATAGGTAGGGATGACCTGAAGGATAGACTTAATAAGATGCAAACACGCAGCCTGTGATGTGTGATGCGACCATCCTTGGATCCGTCGAGCAACCCTGTCCTTAATGTAAGCAAAGACCGCCTTCCGATTACGTCCCACTTGCACAGGAAACCCCAGATACATGCCAAAATCCTGGACCACACGACCTTGCAAAACCCCCGCAACTGCCTGACGAATCTGTGGCTGCAGATGATGGGAAAACATTAGGGCAGACTTGTCAGCATTTATACATTGGCCCGACGCCAGCTTAAAATCCTCAAGGATGTCAGACAGAGCCTGTGCATTAGCAAACGTTGCTTTCCCAAATAAAAGGCAATCATCCACAAAAAGTAAGCTGGAGATTGGTGTGGTGAGGCGGCCGGAAAAGAAAAACCCTGGTAAAGGTTGACCTGAGCAAAGAGGTTGATGGCTGAGGTCAAAACCTCCATACAACAAATAAAGAGCAAGGGGGATAAAGGGTCCCCCCCCCCGAAGACCACGTTGAGGGCAGAAAGTGGGCTTGGGTGGCCATTAATAAGCACAGACATGGTGGCGGAAGTAAGACACTTACGAACAGCCTTAACCCAAAAAGGGTGAACCCCATCCTGACCTGACCAAACTTCCAAACAAAAGACCATTCCACCCGGTTAAAAGCCTTGGACATATCTACTTTATAGGAAAAAAACCCGAAGTCTAGCCTTGGAAGTGCACATAAGATGAAGAACCTCATAATTAAGAAGAACCTGATCAGAGATCATTCGGTCTTTGACGAAAGCGGCTTGATTGTCGGAGATGACATCTGGCATAACATTTTGTACTCCGTTGACCAAAACCTTAGAGATAACGCGGTACACAGTATTACATAGAGAGATGGGCCGGAAATCCGTGATTGATGTTGCCCCTGCCTTTTTGGGGATAAGAGCTAGGTGAGTGTGATTGAGATCCAGGGGCACTGCATCAGTGTTAAGAAAAGCCAAAGCAGTTGCAATAAAATCATCACTAATAATAGGCCAATAGCTTCGAAGAAATACCCCATTGATGCCATCAGGTCCCGGTGCCTTGGATGGGTTTAACTGTTTGTAAGCAATAACTACCTCATCACGGGTGAAAGGCTGACCCATCGAGTCGTAACTGTGAGATTGAACGCGGCCCTCCACACAAGCTAGGAGATTCTGATCCGTTGGAGGATGAGTGGATGCAAACAAATCTTGAAAGAAAGAACGTGCCACGAATTCAACACCGTGCCAAGTGGTGGCTGCTGGCCAAGCTGGAGATGAGAGGCTGAAAATTGCGTTACGACGTGAGCGAGCCCTGAACCTATTGAAGAACAGCTTATTTTTTATCACCTGCCTGTAACCAGCTGATTCTGGATCTCTGTTGTAGGCGAATTTCATCATGTTGCAGCAGAGTGTCCACCATAGCAGAGCATGACTTCCATTTAGCTAAGTTATTCGGGGTGGAGTCCTGCTGGTCAAGGCGATCAAGTTCAAGCTGGGTCTGACGAAGAGCTTTCTTTTCAACCCATATTTGCTTAACTCCCCAAGAACGTAAACGCTGACCGCATTCTCGAACCTTGGAGGTATAACCATGCAAAACTGATCGGGCAACCCAAACTGACTGGACAAGAGCACGACATTGATCATTCATAGCCCAACAATTCTCAAACCGAAAAGGCTTTGGGCCACGATGAGTGGATGGTTGCAACAATAGCATAATGGGCCTATGATCTGGACGTCCCCATCGAAGGTGGCTATTCTGTGCATGGGGATATAGCGCTAGCCATGCATCGTTTGCAACGAAACGTTCTAGCCGACTCTTGACATTATATGGATATTCTGCACGTTTTGTATATGTAAAGCATGGACCCCGATATCCTAAATCATGCAAACAACAATCTGCTAAACAAGAGCGAAAAGCCGTCATTGCTGCTTGTGATTGAAAACCCCGACCCTGATGCTCACGCAAGTCTAAACTTCATTGAGATCACCACCCAATACCCATGGACCCCTCCACTGCGCATGCAGATAACGCAAAAGACGCCAAGTTTTCCATTTATCAGTTACATTGGACCAACCATACACCCGTTAACCGCCATTCAAAACCACCAAAATTACGGACAACTACATCAACATGATGAGCCGAGAAACTAGATAAAGATACATGTAAATTGTCCTGCCAAAACATAGCAACCCCCCCCTTTCCGGCCTTCACCATCACCCGCTACCCAACTATAACCCCTAATCCTAGATGCAACCGAGCGCATCTCAAAAGAAGACAATTTTGTTTCTAACAAAACAACAAAAACCGGTGCTTCATGAGCCACCAACCCCACTAACTAGCGAACCGCCGCCCTGCTACCCAGCCCACGGCAGTTCGCAACCAACACCGACATTATTCCGGGCGACCCGAGGCTTCCCCCGGAGTCGCCTGTGGTGGCTCACCACCTGAATCAGAACACTTGAGCCTCTTCGAACTGTCTGGAACAACTTCCTCCGGCGAAACCTCAACATGCGATGACACTGAAACATCTTCCTGCTGCTTACGTTTTCGGTTGCATGAACTTGTCGAAGAAACAACAACAGCGGCGACCTCAAGCTCTTGATCCCCATTCAGCTTCGGATCTATTGGAGATGCAGCAATCTCCCCTTCTTCAAGCTCTTGATCTCCGGCACCTGCTGGTGAGTCAGAGAAACAACATGTGGAGACTAATGAGTATCAAGACGAGACTGTGGAGCAGAGACCACAACATGGGCAGCAGGAGCTAAAACTTGGTTGCCAGCCTCAATGTCTTCCATTGCCTGAACTGTTTGTGCTGCACCAGTAGCGGGCAAAACTGTAGATGCAACCGGCGGAGCTAGAGGAGTCTGAACCCGAGAACGAGCAGTACCAAAAGTACTAGATTTGAGCCACAGTCCATATGGAAATGCTGCCCCAACAACCTCTGATTTGTGAGGGCAATCACGAACAGTGTGATCAAAATAGCCACAGATTAAACACAGCGTTGGTAACCTTTCATAGGACAACCGGAAAATAGATAGCCTCCCCTCAATATTAACAGTCACGAACCTCATCAAAGGCTTGGAGAGATCCAGCATAACCTTGAGCCGAATATAAGGCCCTGCAAACTGACGATCATAATCCACATAATCTAAGAACACCCCTCTCCTATCACCCAGCCGTCGAGCAAACATATGATTCATAAGCCACATAGGAACATCATGCACCCGCACCCAGAAAGGAACATAGCGAAAAACATGAGCTTGAGGAGCCTGATGAGGGTCGATTTCAGTGAGAATGAGCAAACACCCCTCAAAGGTCCTGGGGCCACGACCTAGCGCCTCAACTTGATCGAGTATTATTTCTAACATTCACAATCATGTTAAAAGAATATTTATTTGAACTGATCACACTTAAACCCTTGTTAAAAAAATGAGGCAAGAAAAATAGCTAATATAGGGATCAGTAATAGTCATTCATGCAAATTGTCAAATTAAGTTGGCTTCCATATAGACACTCCCACTTGACATCTATAATACTTCTACATATTTACCTATTAATTACACCGTAAAGGTAAGCCAAATTCATGTTATTAATTGCAGTATTTATAAGTTAATAATCATGTTTTACTTACTGTTCCTATGACAATTGACAAGTAGTACATCTTAAGGAAGGAAATTTGCTAAGAAAACGTGATCACACTTGTCACTTAGTTTGATTTGAGACATCGATCTTAAGGAGTACTAAATTATTTAAAATTTGTAATAAAAAGAATGATATTGAAGGTTCATAAATTATGCACTTAAATATAGTTGCAAGATTAATTTTGTAATAAAAAAATAGAAGCAGCACAATAGTGTAGTTTGAAATTGACAAGGTTAGGGGGAGGATTAGCTGACAGACGCATATTCTCCGTCCCGACGGAACTGTGTTTTTTTTTTTGTTAAAAGGAAGTTATACAGGAGTGGGGTAGATTTATATCCATTTGTCTGGGATGTCGAGTCTGACAAAACTATAACCTATTTCTGTTTTTATTTTCTAAATACCATAATGTTATTTTGTCCTCTACATAGTACTTATATATATAGTTATTTATAAAATAATTCACTACTTTTATAAAAAAGTTTATATGAATATATTCATATACACATATATTAATTATTTAATGTGATAATATTTACCGATTAACATATATCAATTCAAATACATTACATAGTTTAATCAGGTTGAATAAATTAAAAAAAGTTGAATTAATAGAAAACACCAAGTTAAATATTCATATATTTTTAAAGAAAAAAGTTGAATATACATAACTATTATAATAGTTTTTTAATATATATATATAAATGGAATATATATCAATTCAAAATTACATGCCTTAATCAATTGAATAATTTATTTTTTAATAAAAAATTGGTAATGTAAAAAACATTAATCTAATGTTTATATTTTTATAAATCTATAAGTGAGGTATAATACTTTAAAAAAATATTGAACGTACAAATATTAGGCTATGAGTTATCATCCACTATATATAATAATGGAAACGTTATATAAAAATGTGGAAACGTTATATAAAAACGTGGAAACGTTTATATAAAAAGGTGGAAATGTATAATATAAAACGGTAGAAACGTTTATATAAAAATGTGGAAACCTTATGCATATCGGAATAATAATTATTTTAATTGTGGCATGGAAACTTGGAATCGGGTGGTGTGGAGGTGTTATATATAATCATGGAATTGTTCAGTTTTCTATTAAAAATGAAACGTATATAAAACAAAGTGGAAACGTTTATACTATCAGGTGGACACGTTGTCTGAAACCGTGGAAACCTTTATACCATCGTGGAAGTATTATATACTGTGGCGTGGAAACATTCATATATAATTATGAAAAATGTTTTATGTAATCATGTCGTGGAAGGGTTTATATGGAAACGTTAATATTAAATTGTCGAAACGTTTATATAAAATTGTGGAAAACGTTAATATAAATCGTGTCGAAACGTTTATATAAATTGTGGAAACGTTTTTATGACCTGGAGACGTTTTACATTAATTGTGGAAACGTGTATAAAACAAAGTGGAAATGTTTTATACTATCAGGTGGACACGTTTGTCTGAAATCGTGGAAACCTTAATACCATCGTAGAAACATTATATAATTGTGACGTGGAAACATTCATATATAATTATGAAAAATGTTTTATGTAATCATGTCGTGGAAAGGTTTATATGGAAACTTTAATAATCACATCAAATGTTTATATAAAATTGTGGAAACGTTAATATAAAATCGTCGAAATGTTTATATAAAATTGTAGAAACGTTTTTATAACCTGGAGACGTTTATATATAATTTGTGGAATGTTTGTATATAATCGTGGCATGGAAAATTTATATATAGTCGTGACATGGTAACAATTATATATAATTGTGGTAACATTTGAGCATGTACATCGTCACATTAAAACATATACATTCTCACATTAAAATATGTACATCATTACATTAAAGTATAGAACGGCTTCTAAATAGATTACCCTAACCCCACAACACCTTAAAACCCACCCTAGGAAAGCTAAAAAATCATTGAGTCAGTTGCTACAATGTAAAGTATAGAACGGCTTCCAAATAGATTACCTACCCCCCAAAACCCACCCTAGTAAAGCTAAAAACGCCAAAGACATTTTTAGGGTTTGTGGTAGCAGGTTTAGGGTCTAACGACCCTAAACCCGCTACCACAAACCCCTAAAAACCTGTTGAGTTAATTGCTACAATATAAATTACAGAACAAATGTCAAATAGATTACCCTACCCCCAAAACCCACCCACCCTAGGAAAGCTAAAATGTCGAAGGCATTTTTAGGGTTTGCAGTGGGCGGGTTAAGGGTCTAACGACCCTAAACCCGCTACCACAAACCCTAAAAACTTGTTGAGTTAGTTGCTACAATATAATATAGAACAAATTCCAAATAGATTACTCTGCCCCTCCCTTAAAACACCCCAAAACCTCCCTAGGAAAGCTAAAACGTCGAAGACATTTTTAGGGTTTGTAGTGGGCGGGTTTATGGTCGAACCTGTCGAGTTAGTTTCTACAATATAAAGTACAGAACAAATTCCAAATAGATTACCCTACCCCCAAAACACCCCAACACACACCCTATGAAAGTTAATGCTCCGTGTCTACACTCTCCACTCTTCTTCGTACAAAAATAAAATCTTAATTTGATAGACTTATTAATCCTACGGTCTACATTTCTTTCTTACAGACGGAAATAACCCGTCCATCACAATACTCCTTCCGGTTATAACTTTCGAATACGTAAAATCGAATTCAACATTCTGCTTATCATTTCAAACAGTTATAACTTTCAAGTTTATTAATCATTAAAGCTCTGTAACTTAATGCTAAGAAATATTCTTATACACCATGATTCAATAAAAATTGTAAAAAAAGATATATAATGGTTAGTGTCATATATCACACTTTTTTATTTAAAAGAAATTACACATATTTGGTTTTATATTTTTAAATTAATCAACTCTCTATAATCTGTTCATTTGACCTTCCATCTCTAAAGTTCTAGGATTATTCTATAATTAATGGTTGTTTGTAATTAAACTATTTTTAGTAGATTAAGTTCATTTTTTAGGGATTTATTGTAGTTTATTATTAAAAATTCTATGCTTATCTTCACTCTACCTTTTCTTACAACTTCACTCATCTATAGTGTTGTTGCAGGATTTAGAACTTATATTATCGTATAAGTACATATTGGTTATTTTCTAATTAAGTCACCAACTTACTAAATTATATGTAGTGCCTTGTTTATAATTATAATTATTGTTTGAGTAAATTACTTTGAACCTCCTTGAGGATTGGACATACTACTACAGTTAACCCCCTTGTGTTTATCATAATTATTGGTAACCACATTGAGGTTACTATATCTCTGAGTATGAGCCCTCGAATTACTCTATTATCAAAGCGTTAACTACATGCTGACTCATCAACTTAATCACATTATTAATGCCAGCTTGGACAACAAACTGTTTAATTAACATCGTCTAACTCTCTCTCATCCCAATTAAGATGCATTTTTTAGGTAGGGTTGACTTTTTCCGGACAAGAAAAATGCTGATAAAGTGTGATTTTTGTCCAACATGTCATTAATAATGATTAAGCTGATGGGTCAACACGTAGTTAACGTTTTGATAACAAAGTTATAGTTCGGGGGATCACAGTCAAAGACACCGTAACCTCAAGGTGGTTACCAATAATTATGATAAACACAAGGGGTTAACTGTATTATGCCCAATCCTCGGGGTGGTTCCGAATAATTTACTCTTATTGTTTTAACTAATTTCATTAACTCATAGATAAAAAATACTTACACAAAAATAAAAGTAAATGTTCCTTTCAAAAAAATAAGAAAGAAAATATATGGTCACACTACAACTTAATTAAATAAAATAAATCCCCTTTATTAGTTATTTTTTAAAAGAAAATAATAGCATATCACCGTTTTGAAACGTCCATCCCAAATAATGAAGCAAATTAGTAATTTAAATTGAAAAAAAATATAGTGACTAGGTTCGTCTCTGGTAAGTAAAAAAATGATTTATTTTCTTTTTGTTAAAAACAAAAGAAAATAGAAGTTCATCCACCTACTTCACTCACTCGTACACTACATATGTGTGGAAGAATCATATCACAATTGATCCAACGTCAATGGTTAATCCGTCAGCGACGGAGAAAAGCTTTCCGTCACAATACTCTCACCTCAGATGTTAGTTAGCCCAGTTTAAGTCTCGTAGAATGACTCAAATTAATGGCCGCGGCTGAGATGCTGCAACTGTATCACTGCAGTAGTGCTGCATTAATTCAAAATGGTGTGTTTAATGTATGTCTGTTGTTTATTTAACGAGACATCTGTTTGTTAGTCCTTAATCTACTTGCTACAAAATGAAGCTGCTGCGGAGTGAGTAGCACAAGACGGGATCATTGTTGCTATTCATTTTTTTAAATTATAATTCATAAGTTCAATCTAATTATTATTTTATTGTTGAAATTATTTAGTATTAAATAAAACATAATACTTTGTAAATATATAAGAAAAGATTATACTTATTTTATTAAATTTGTATCAACTTATTATATTGTTAAAATAAAACTATTAAATATATAACTGAGAACTTAAAAATAAATATGTAACTAAAAAGGGGTTATGAATATTTATTTAAACTTGGCTTCTACTTATAAAGAACTTCAAAGTACTTTTACGTTAATATAAAATTACAAGATGTATATATGTTAAATAATGATTTAGAGATTGGTTCAAACCACAAAACAGGGTGGGGACAATGACACATATCCACATCCGATTGACCTACGATTTTAAAATGTGTGGAGATGAACAAAAATTATGGATAAAAAAGGAAAATGAAAACACGAAAAATATGATATTATCATCGTGCTCTTTAATATATCTATCATGAGTATGTTACAAACATTAAATTTTATATTTCTTTAATATGGATGTATTAGTTTCAAAAGAGTGTCTTTTTTTAAATTTAAGGCACATCTAATTCAACTTCAAAATGTTTATTATTAAACTTTAAGATGAATAATTTATATTAAAAACAAATATGAATATTTCACTGTGGCATTAACTGTCATAGAGATAACTATCCTAGCATTTAGCTTGATGAAACTCTATTTGTAGTCACCAAATTACTTTATGCAGTCACTTTTTCATACATAGAAGACAACCAACAACAGACTGGGACCATGGTAGCCAACCAGCGGCTATGGCCAGTAGTTGTGCCTTCTATAGCCTGGTGTCTGCTACCTTGAAATGCATCCTTCGACATTTTAACTATACATGAGTGTTTTTAGGGTGTGTCTTCGGCGATTTAACTTGTTTGGGGTGGTTTCTAGGGTGTGTGATGTAGGATAATTTTTTTAATAAAAGCTTGTTTGATAATGAGCAAGGAATATCTGTTTTTCTGCTAAACAGGATGTATGAACTCATAATTGATTACACCCTATTGATGAATGTCAACTAAGTATCGTAAGTAAACTGCTCCCGGATGTTCAAGCATTTGATAACTAGAATCATTCTTTAATAAATGATCACTATAATTCAGACTGAATAGAATTTGATTCATCCCTTTTACTATACTGAAGGTGCAGGAGTGCATCAAGGAATGTCTAGGTTTACCCAAAATCCAATCAATGCTCAAGATCCAGGATTCTATTTTATCATGAGTCTTCAAACTTTCTCCTTTTACAATCCATGAATAGATCTCTTTACTTCTATGACTTAGATATCTTGTCTTTATCGAAAAAGTGATTCAATCAATGAAAAAATTGGTAAGAAATTTATGAGAAGATCGATGGGAGTGAAAAATATCATCTATATAAATGAGACCCCATAATATTGTATGCGGAGGATATAAAACGGTATTTGGTGGTCAACTAGGTCCATAGCAAATCCAAGGAAATTCTTTTCCAATTTGCGTTTCCATTGGAACTGGGACCGGAAATAATTCGGTTCAGGTATTCTAGGATACGCATCTAGAAGGTCCTCCAAATCACTCATGTATGATTCCTTCATCAAAGATTTTAACCCTTCGAACTCTGTATGTAACTCACTAGAGGTTTTGGAAACCGATATAAGATATAACTGAACGAGATATCAAGCAAGAAGAAGTAAAAGAATTAAATAGAGTAACTCCCAAACATTTGGCGAGCTCCGACTTGTCGATATCAACATTACTTTTTTAAACTTGTTTTATACTTTATATGTCGCAACTGACTTGGAAATTGGAATCAGTCAGTGCACCGTCAATTACTACAAATTCCAAATAATAGGTTAACGACATACAAGTGACAGGTTAACGAAATACAAGTGACAGGTTAACAAAATACAAGTGACAGGTTAACGAAACACAAATGACAAGTTAACTAAATACAATTGACAAGTTAACGAAATACGAATGACTGGTTAACGTAATATAAGTGACAGGTTAATGAATTACAAGTGACAGGTTAACGAAATAAAAGTGACAGGTTAACAGAATACAAGTGACAGGTTAATGAAATACATGTGAGAAGTTAACAAGTACAAGTAATAAGTTAATGACATATAAGTGACATGTTAACGAACTACATGTATCAGGTTAACAAAATACAAGTGGCAAGTTAACGAAACATGAATGACTGGTTAACGAAATATAAGTGACAGGTTAACGAAATAAAAGTGACAGGTTAACGTAATACAAGTGACAGGTTAACGAAATACATGTGAGAGGTTAACGAAATACAAGTAATAAGTTAATGACATATAAGTGACATGTTAACAAAATACATGTATCAGGTTAACGAAATACAAGTGGCAAGTTAACGAAACATGAATGACTGGTTAATGAAATATAAGTGACAGGTTAATGAATTGCAAGTGACAGGTTAATGAAATAAAAGTGACAGGTTAACGTAATACAAGTGACAGGTTAACGAAATACATGTGAGAAGTTAACGAAATACAAGTAATAAGTTAATGACATATAAGTGAAATGTTAACAAAATACATGTATCAGGTTAACGAAATACAAGTGACATAAAACATTTATTTTTTTGGATCAATCTTCTACAATGATTTTGTTTTTCTGTTGGAGTCAATTTTGGGCAATTTGCTGCAAGACAACATAGTTATAGTTTAATGATAAGACAATAACGATTTTTAAATCATAAAGAATAAAAATAAAAAAACTGCATATAGATACACAACAAGTATTTTTTTTATAAAAGAACTAGTTGAAGTTTCATTCTTCGCCAAGAACTATAGCAACTAAATCCACAATAGAGGAATTGGTTTAAAACATTATCTACCATGTCTCATATCAATAAATATATGAGAAATTCTGTAAGTTATGCAGTTCCATGAAGCGTATTTGAGAAAGAAGATCACGAGAGCAATAACAGCTAAGACTTATGTATTATAAGCTCAAAGTCAAAAGGCACTTTATCGAACACTTCTGGTTCGAGTAGAAGAGTACAATCCTAGAAACAAAATTAACAATGAAACTGTTATGGTTCTACTTGTTTTTGTATTAGAGAAAAGAAAATATTTTAGATGAAAGCAACTAGTATAAGCTTGTTCTCAAAAGTTGTAGTGTAAAATCATCCTTAGTATCACTTGAATCAAATAACAACCTACAAATTGATATTGCTGAAGAGCCAAAACCAAATTCGAACTGTTTGATTAGCAAGTGACAAAAATAAACATAGATTTGGCAACAAATTTGATAAGGGAAACAATTTTTGGTGTGAAAATCTTGAATAGGATGACAAAGTAGAAGAAGAATTGGACAAAAAGTGAAGACGGAGAAAATTATAGATTTTTCATTTTTTCCTCGTAGAAAATAAAGCTGATATGTTTAGTCAATACAACATTACTTTTTATAATTTTGTTTGTTTGAATAATATTGATTTAGTGTGTGTACAATACAAAATCAATAATAGATTTATGAAATAAATATCATAAAATGAAAATATTAAAATATAATTATGTTACAGTGCGCTAAAGTTCATGATATTATAAGATGGAGTATTTTTTTCAAACATAGCAGAAGTATTGAAGATTCAATGTATTTTACTGTCTAGAATTTATATTGTACATTATTATAAATCTTGTAAAATAAAATAGTTCTAGAATTCAGAAAATAAGGCCTATTATGATATCTAATTATTTATATAGTTTATATATGATTCAGTTTAAATTTATCATATATTTAAAATAGAATATAAATTATACATTAAGACGTAATTATAATGAAGAGTAATAAATAAAAATAGATTGATTAATATACATAACCTTTTGTATATTGATGCGACAACAAAAAATACATCGCATAGATCACAACTCTTCATATTCACATACGTCACTACTATATTACGTGCCTACATAATCACTACTCTCCCATATTTCACTCTGCAGCAGTGCTGCATATTGGGACTGCAGCATTTGAGCTGCGCTCGTTAATTAGATTGTCTAGACATAATTAATTTCAGAGAGTTTACTGTTTAGGCTAAGTCACGTAATCGCATCATCATGATGTAGAACCAACTGAATTGTAACACATGTGTAACCTAACTAGCTTAGATAGTTTGAATCGCTAACTAGTAACTACAAGCAAAGCTATTGCCTCCCTTAATTTCTCGCCCAATTTGGTTGACCAGGAAGAGGAATTCTTATTACCACTCGTCACACAAGTTTTGGTTAGATTTTTCTTTTGCGGTCCGCTACCTATGTTCAAATGTACGTACTATACTGCCTCGTATTTAGATAAACTTGAGCATCGATGACGTGCTCTATACTAGATATAGTAGAGATTAGTCGTAGATTAATCAAGGATATCCGTCGACCTTTCAAATTCGTCAGTGGTGGCGACGGCTGAATCTGGACATTTAATTCCGTTGATATTATTGAGTCTGGTCTCAGAATAGATCATGCCGTGTTGGGTGGAGGTTGCCGCGGAGAACCGTTTCTTTGCGGGCCGCCTACAGCATCATACATGACCAATCCGAGTATTATACAACCGGTTGTACGATGTTTATGTACATCCCCGAACATTCTTCACAATTAATTTGAACAATCATCGTATAAGTTGAACATTTCACAATAACACATAGAACTTTACATCAATATGAACAATCAATACAAAAATTGAACAACGTTTGAATTTAACATGAACGGTTGTACGATGCTCACCGTACAACCGGTTGTACAATAGAATTTGCCATACATGACTAATGAGTATATGAGAGAAAAGTCTCGCTGGATACGGTAAGTATTTTCTTTTGGGAAATTTTATAAAATGTCATAATATTTTTGTTAATTCATGAAATACCATGAAAAAAAAGTTATAATATATTATTATATTTTTATAAAAGTTTATAAAATTTCACTATACCATTTACTAGAAGTGAAAAATATATAAATACAATGACTTGTTAATAAAGTATTTTTCGATCAAAAGGAAATATGTTCTTATTCATTAACTTTGGGTAAGAGAAGGACTCTCACCCACAAGAGTATGCATACAAGAAGGAGGAGGAGCCTCCAAATAAGAGAACTCTCTGTCAATATTGTGAGCCTCTTTAGCTAACAAATCAGCTAAGGCATTCTGAGCACGAGGGATCTTCCTCAAGGAGCAAGAAGAAAACCAACGAACTAGATCTAAACAGGCAGTTTTAATGTTTTCAACACTTGGAATATCTACTAAGGACTGGAGCAGACTGATCGCCTCCACCGAGTCGGATTCAACACTGACTTGTTGTATGTTCAGACTCCTAGCTGCTTGCATCAGACCATCAAAAATGCCCCACATCTCAGCCTCAATCACAGTAGAATCCCCAAGCTTCCTCATGGTTCCAAATCTCCAGCTCCCTTCATGGTCTCTGCAAACAGACGCAGCTGTGGCTTGTCCAGAGGAAAGTTTAGAAGCATCTGCATTGATTTTGAAGACACCAGCAGGCGGAGCCTCCCATTTCACAACCAAACGCATGCACTGCGTGGGACTCCTGCACACAGGCATCCCAATGGGTTTCAGCCAGGATCTCAGCCTAAACCATAAAAGCTCAGCAGGCAACAGCACTTCATTAGAATTCTTATGAAACTTGAAATTGCGCCAATACCATAAAGCATGACAAGTCACTGCAAATACTCTAGACCACACAATTCCATTCATAACAGGAGAACGCTTTTTACAGTTTAAATTAAGAGAAAGCCAAGACTTAAAGGAACAATCATTAGGAAACGGGTTAAGCTTAAACTCCCTGTGTAAGTTTCTCCAAGTCTCAGCAGCAACTTTACAGCATCTGATGATATGCTCAGTATCTTCACTCTCACCACAGGAGCTACAGAGGTCATCTGCAATCAGACCATGTTTAAACAACAAATTCTTAGACTTAAGAGCATTATGAGCTATGAGCCAGAGGCATGTTTTAACCCTTTCAGGAACATGAAGTGACCAAATCATTTTCCAGATATTATCAACATTTCATGATTTACTAAGAGATTATAGGCCTGAGAAACAGACAGATGACCATCCTTGCTACCTTCCCAAAGAACTTTATCCTCCATGCCATCCCTAACAATCTTACCCGAGAGGGTGTGAAGTACCCTAGCAGGAAGATGGTTAGATAAGAGATTATAATTCCATCCAGAGGGCGAAGACCAATAATGACTCACAGATGTAGACAGATCTAAGCCAACACTATTAAGGGCCAAGGAAATAAGAGGTTCTTTATATAACCACTTATCAGTCCAAAATTAATGTGTTCCCCATCACCTAAATTCCATCTAGAACCAGCCTCAATAATATCCTGACTAAGGAGAATATTTCTCCAAGTAGGTGAAGGGTGTCTATGAGCAAAATTCTGATATCTGTTTAGGAGGATTCTGCCCCATAAACTATTCTGATTATGAATAAGTCTCCAGCCTAATTTAGCAAAACAAGCCCTATTCATGCAAGAGAGATTTCTCAAACCAAGACCGCCCTTACTCTTAGGCTGACAAATAGTAGACCAACTCACAGTGTGTAACTTCCTTTCACTTTCAGAATGGCCCCACAAAAAGTTCCTACAAATTTTTTCCAGCTTATAGCAACAATTGGAAGGGATCTTTTGAGAGACATCATTTGAAATGTGGAAGAGGCTTCCAAAACAGATTTAGTGAGAACTAATCTGCCCGCAAAGGACAGAGACTTAGCCTTCCAACCGTCCACTCTTTTCCTAAGTTTCTCAATCAGCTCAGCAAAATCATTTGGACTCGACCTGCCCTGCACAAGGTATACCTAAATACCTACCAAATTTATCAGCCAAGGGAATACCTAATGATCTGCTAATACTAACCCGAACACTGGGTAACACATTTTTAGAAAAAAGAACCCTGGATTTGTCAAAACTAACTCTTTGACCAGAAGCAGCGCAAAAAGAATTAAGCACATTTTTCATAGCTATAGCATTAGCAGAAGTAGCCTTACCCATAAGCACAAGATCATCAGCGAAAAAAATATGAGACAGAGCAGGCCCTTTGTTACATAGTTTGATAGGAGCCCAATTATGAGAATCCACAGCTGAAACAATCATATGAGATAATCTCTCAAGACACAAGACAAAGAGGTAAGGCGAGAGGGGATCACCCTGTCTCAGCCCTTTAGAAGGGCAGAACTCTACAGATTGGGCTCCATTCCAGAGAACTTTAAAAGACACAGAATTAACACAAAACATGACAAGATCTATAAACTTAGGAGGAAAGCAAAGACAATCCAAAGTATTTCTAATAAACTGCCAAGAAAGTTTATCATATGCTTTTTCCAAGTCCACCTTAATGATAATCCAACCATCTTTGGCTTTAGTTTTACCCATAGCATGGAGGACTTCCTGCATAATGACACGATTGTCCTGAATATGTCTCATAGGAACAAAACTGTTTTGGAAAGGGGACACAACATCAGTTAAAACAGATTTTAACCTATTAGCTAAGGTCTTAGCAAGCACTTTATATGCAACATTACACAGAGAAATAGGTCTAAAATGTTTCATAGAAGAAGGAGACTGAACTTTAGGAATAAGACACAAGAGAGTAGAATTGAGCTCCTTTTTGAAACTGCCAGAACAGAACGAAGCTTTAACCATCTCAAACAGGTTGGGACCTACAATATCCCAATGATGTTTATAGAACCAGACTGGGAAGCCATCGGGGCCAGGGCCTTAAAATCACTCATGCTCCTAACAACCATTTCAATTTCAGAAAAAGGAAGGGGACTCCTGATGAACATTCACATATTTATTGGGTCCCACAGGTCACATGTGAGCTTAAAAAACTTCAAATTTGATATTGAACCAAAATATAACACTTTAGCATCGTCCATGTAAAGTTTCATCAATTTTGGACAACATTTAAGCATGTTTAAAGTTGAATTACGAAAATCACAGGGGTATATTGTGAATTACGAAAGAAAACAGGGGTATATCGTGAATTTTCCCAAAAAAAAAATGTTACAACGATAGAGTCGGGAGCCAGGACTCGGAACTATTAACTCGGCATTTGGTTCAAGCTGGAAAAGGAATTGAATCAGGGAAGAGAATGCAGGAGAATGTTTGGTTATTTATTTAGGTCATGAGAAATAAAATAAATAATTGGTCAACGGCGATTGGGTCAATCGTCAACGGTTGCCAGCTGCCACCGATTAATATTTATTGGTATCAATCAATGGTCATAAGTCATCGGTTAATGATCATATGTCACCGGTTAAAGTATCGATGAAGAATCAAGATAGAGAGTTCTGAAGTAACCTCATTTCCTTTCTCTTTCCTGATTACCGTAAAACAAACGTCCTTACGTGTATGGCTACATAGAATATAGATACTATTATGGCAAGGATTTATCCTAGAATGGTTCTGGACTTATTATTGACCATTGGATTATGAGGTAGAAAAATGTAACGTCCAGATATTATTTTTATAATAATTAGTAAATAAATACTAATTTGGTACATATTTTGAGGGATTCTCCGGTATCTATTCCTCACGGTTCATTTGCAATTTACCAAGCGGTTCTTCTCCTTCCTCCAACGTTGTTCTTCTCCTTACTTTGAATTCTCCTTCCTCTGACGTCGTTCTCCACACTTGCTCCATCCTTCCCTACCCGGTTTTGCTAATCTTCCACCGGTTGCTTGATGAATTACGCATGTCTCCATTCTCATCTGTGACTATAAGAGGCGAATGAACGAACCTTAAGCGGTGAATAGGTAAATATCATATACTACAACTAAATTTTATCGTTTTTCTTTCTATCTCTCTCGGTTGATAGTTTTTATTACTATTATTAGCAGGTTGTAGTTTAACAATTTGATCTTGTCATATATATTCTATCAAATTTGGGGCTTTTAATCGAGGACGGCTAAGTGTAACAATTTCGGTTATAGCAACTCTGTTTGCTTTTTTTAAGTTCATTGTAATTGTAACAGTTTGGTTTACTAAATTCTATTAGATTGACAGTGAGTGCAAACATCTCTGCTAGCTATTTTGTTGCTTTGTTTGATAAAAAGCATTGTTGGTTTGTCTTTTTTAATTGATAGATAAATCATAGTATATTGTTTAGTCTACAAAAATCTAATACCAGCATAGGCTATCCTTTCAGTTTAACTGCGTCAATCCTTTTTGGAAGACATCACAAGGTCATACCAAAGTCCCATAAGCCAAAGCTCTTCATATGGGGTTTGTGATGGCTTCACTAGCGTCAAGCAATTGAAAAACAGGTTGAGCGTTGTAGCCGACAGAATTGAAGCTCAACTAATTGAAGGAGCAAGCCATTTCCATATGGAAGAGCCTGATTTTGATGGCAAGACGGTCATTGCTAGATTTGTTCAATTATTGTAGGATTGATGTTAATTGGGATAGAATGAAAAATTCACGAGATGTATGTTAGTCTTGTTGTATCATAGTGTGTTGGTTACATCATGAATTAAGAACAAAAAATATTTTATTGCAATAATCTTCAGAATGTAATACCTCTTATCCAAAACATAATACCTACACATTGCATTTTAAATACCTTTACTAGTTTAAAAAGACACCATTGATAAATGATAGTTATTAACAACTTAAGTTGATAAGATACCATATGTGGTTGAACAAAGTACCATGTTACTGTCAGTATAATACCAGTGAAAAATCTACAAAGACCACACAAAAGTGATACTGGATACACTATTAATTAAAAAAAAATCAATGTCACCAAACATCAAAATATAATACCTCTCACCCAAAAACAAAATACATATGCATTGCACTTAAGATACCTTAACCGATTTTTCAAAACACCACTGACAATGATAATTATTAGCAACATAAGTTGATGACATACCAAACGTGTATGTCAAAGTACCAGGTTACGCTTAATATAGTACTAGTGCAACATTAACAAACTACCAAAAAATATTAACTATATTAATTGTGTTATATATAGATATATTTTATAGTGTACTCCACATTTGTAATTAGGGTTTCCCCATGTACTCTCTATAAATAGAGGTCTTGTATACTCATATCGTAATAAGAAGATCAGTTGCCCCCTATCTCGTGCTCTCTGTAATTTCTTTTCCTCTCATTTACAACACGTATCAACACGCTCTTAAAAACTTCCTCCACTTCCCCTCCTTTCTTTCCTTTTATCATTTTTCAATGCTCTTCCAAATCTAGACTTCCTTCAATGAATTAATCCACTACTAGAATATAATGTCTGGTAACAACAAAAACGTTACCAAAATCAAAATCGTTACTCTAATGTATTGTAACGACAAAAGTCGTTACATATCGTCCGAGATGGCGTAACCAAAGATCAATTTATTTATTGTAACGACTTTTATTGTTACTAAAAGTTATATCGTTACTAAAAATATGATTTCGTAACATTTATATCGTTCTATAATCTTAATTTTTTTAATCTTTAGTACTATCTTGGTAACGAAAACTTGTCACTAATAACGATTATGGTAACGATTTAAGTCGTTATCAAACCTTTGTAACAAAAATCTGATTTTTACTAGTGATCTCAGATTAACTTCAATCCTGTTTATCTTTTTTCGTCCGACAAACCGAATCAAATTTCAAAACCTACCTAGGTTTCGATTATCCAAAAAAAAAAAGTTGAAATCAAATCGCTTTGCTAATGTGTTCAACATGCAACGAGCGATTGAATGAAACTAGCGAAATCAAATCCATGGTGGAAAAAAATCGTTGTGAGCAATGTGCAAATTCTGATGGTTTTTTTTGTCGCATTTCACTTTTTTTATATTGAATTATTCAATGCTTATTACTAGCAGTTTGTTTCAAATATTATCATTCATCGGATATTAGCATAATGTGAGGCATCGTGCCAAATCTTGTTTACTGTTAATTTTTATCGTGAGGCATCGTGCCAAAAAAAAAAATCATGTTCGACATCGTGCCAATCACATGAGGCATCGTGCCAGAATTCCGTGAGGCATCGTGCCAAATCTTTTTTTACTGTTAATTTTTATTCTGCGTTGTTTGATTTATCCAGTTTTTTTTTTTTTTATTATGTTAAGTATAACGCAAGACATCGTGCCAGAAATAAATAATCACATTAGGCATCGTGCCAGGAATAATAATCACGTGAATCGTACCAGGAATAATAATCACGTGAAGCATCGTGCCAGAATTCAATATCTCGTGAGGCATCGTACCAGATCTTGTTTAATGTTAATTATTTTATTTATTCTGCGTCGTTTTCTTTATCTCATTTCGCTTATTTACTTTTTATTACTCCTCCGTTCATTAATATCTGTCGTTTTAGGATGTGATTCTTGTTCAAATATCTGTCTTCATCTAGCTTTTGACATTCTTTCCACTTTTACCCCTACTATTCATATAAAAGTAATTATTATCTAAATGGAATAAAAGTAGGGGCACATGCGTCATTGTCCTACTTTTCTTAATAAGTGTGCAAGTTTCTAAAATGACATTATTGTTGAACGGAGGGAGTAATATCTCGTGAGGCATTGTGCCCGACATTCGTATCATGTAAGACATTGTGCCAAATTTAATTTTTCATTTAAGGCATTGTGTCAGATATAAATATTTTCATTTAAGGCATTGTGCCAGATATAAATATCATGTGAGACATTGTGTCAAATATAAATATCATGTGAGGCATTGTGCCAGATTTTATATATTGCACTACTTTTAATATATGTTATTTGAATTTGTAGTGATATATATACATATTTATTATTTTATTATTGTTATTTATAATGTTTATGCCAATATATAGGACATTGCGCCTGTTAAAATTAATTTTAATATTATTTGAAGAAATAATGGCATTGCGCCTGAAAATCTTTGATTTTGATATATCATAAACGATGTCCAATATTGCCGAACTTGAGCTTACCGCCTTGGACATCACTATGAAGGGCATCGCGCCTGAAATGTTGACATCAATGTGCTAAAAAGAGCATTATGCCTGAAAGTTTAGTTGCATATGTTATAAAATGACATCACACTTGAAAGTGTTAATATGATCAATATAAGGAGTGGTGCCAGATTGTTTTTAATTACTTTTATACAGTATGAGTGAAGAAATTGGCATTGTGCCGGAAACTTTTGAACTTAATATGATATGGTATTAGCATTGAGCTAGAAATTGACAATATTTTGAAAAATAAATGTATTGATCATACATTGATTTAAAAATGGTATAACACCTGGCGAATTCATCCGAAGCATCTATTTTATGTATACGATGAACGTTATTTGACAATTCGTAAAAAAAATCAATGATGGTATTGCACCAGGAGGATTTTGTGAAAATCATTTTAAGTAGTTCTTGGAAAACTACGTAAGTGATATACCATGATGATGAATATTCATATGTCAAGTTTGACCTCTATGATGATATGTATATGATGTCATATAAATAATTCGATTCGAATGTGATTTTACAAATGATTCTCAATGAATCATAAGTTCATCTTCATTGAGATAGTGCTAAATCACAAAATGAGTGACTCTGGTGAATCACCCAAATATTGTTCATCTATTAAAGAAAACACTTGGCATGATAAATATAGAATGGTTCTTGTCGAATCATTTTTATTCCATGTTTTCATGAATAGTCAAAAGTCATGACCAGATTGTGAGAGATGATAAGCAGTTATTGACATCACAGAAAGCATTGGATGTTATTATAATTACAAGACTTTCAAGGTTTTTTTGTGAACAAAACTCGACTTATTTCAAAGCTAACTCAAAATTGAAGCTATGCAGGTTTTTTTTAATGAGAAGTTATGTTGAGGATGACAAGTTTGAATTTTTAAATATTATTCTATGTTTCTTATATATTCTATATATTATTGTTCCTTGTTTATAATATATATATGTATATTTGTTTACATTTATGAGATTTATCCTTTTAGACAGAATTTTTACACCCTAAAGGGGTCACAAAAGGCATAAGTTCGAAAAGGCGTATGTTCTGAATGAGATTTATCCATTTACAAAGAATTTGTACACCTTAAAGGGGTCATGAAAAGCATATGTCCGGGAAGGCGTATGTCTTGAGAAACATGATTAAAGACAATACAACTATAAATAATATTTCTTGATGGAGTCAAGAATCAACACTTGCTTGGAATGCAGTGCAGTTGTAGCTCGCTACCCTTTCCAAAGGATTATAATTGACCCATAAGCATGTGTCATGATGATAAGGCATTACTCTCATGTGTGAGAATGATTTTCCATGATTGAAAAATCATAAGATAAGGGTCAATAAGCTCTAAAAGAGAAACTGCAATACCACATATAGAGTGAAATTTTTGTACTGGGAAAGCTTTGTAAGTAACAAGTTTTCTCAAAAAGTGTACTGATATACCTGATGCGGATATCACGTTAAGTTTACAAATAAGAGAATATCAATGTATATTCTAGAAAAAAAATATATAAGTCGTGATTGTAGCTGCTTGTTTTCTCCTTTGTTTTGTATCACATGTGTGTTGGTACAATGGAGAACTTGAGATAAGATAAAGAAAATAATAAGATTTCTAATGTTTTTTTTTTGCATGACCGGTTAGACCATCCCGGTTCAATAATGATGCAAATTGACATCCACTGTACGTGTGGACACTTGCCGAAGAATTATATTCTTCAACCAAATGATTTGTTGCTTGTTGGGAAAAACCTTTTTATGAGGCTATCACCAGTTGGTATTATGTATAAACCTGGATTTTTATACACGTGAATTCGGGTGAGATATGGGGACCATTTTGGGACCATATCCTGACCATTTTGGATTATTAAGATTTGGTTTAAACTGATGCATCAACCAAATGGTCATTAAAGCTAAAGGTTATAAGATTGAATAATAAAGTCCATAAGATTGGACAATGCTGGTGAAATGTTAACACATTAATATGAACTTTTACATGTTTCATTGGGATAAATTAATGGTTAAGAAGAACCATCGGTCAAAGATCTATAATGAATTGTAATATCTTTTGATTTGAAAATCCCAATATGCATCTGGAGACATGTAATTTACATGAAGCAACATTGATTTGCATCAAGCCAAATAGTGTTGATGAACTCTCACTCTTATAAATGACTTCGAGTCAAAAGCTGAATATTCTTCCATACAAGGTTTTGTTTGAAAGATTTATATACTATGCTTCAGTGGATCAATCAATTCCTTGAAGATGTTAGAACTGCATGTTGAGTTCAATTTTTAATACCTTGAACTAACAGCTGGGGATACCTTTATGACTCGATTGTCATTTAGGCGAGTATTTTTCCCAACATCAGGGGGAGAAAAGAAGCAATTGGTAGGCGAGATGATATGATATATAATATATAATTGTGTCATCCTCGTCATGTATATAGTATGAACTTTTATGTTCAAAGTACTATTCATCTCCAAAAAGTTGGCAACCCAATTGCTCGATGTTGAGTGAAAAATATGTGCCAACGTCTAATGCTCCTGTATTATAATGTCCCGGAAGGACACATACAAATAAGTCTAACCTGAAGCATGGTAGACTATATGGTTCCAATGACAAAGCCCTTAAAAGGAGCATATAATTAAGATGGTCATACTAAAAAGGGTATAGCTCTAGATGAGCCGTCAGACATGACAAATTACCGGTATATAAGGTAATCAGGTACCTGATGATAATAGAGATCTCGAGATATTATGTCATGTCAATAATATAATGGAACCGATAAGAATCAATGTTGATTATATTTATGTATATGCATGCAAATGTATGTAGCGCTACATGTCACAATGATGACGAGGACATTAAATTGATTTGTCAAAAGTACTTGAAAGCCGCAAATGAGAAGCAGAACTTCAACACACTCAAGTTGTGAATGTTGTGAACTTGATATCCACATAATGATGTGAGTCCAGCTAGAAACGAACGAGTATTCGTATGGAAAAGAGGGTGTCAAAATTCTTTGAATATACAACCTGTATTGGTGTATATAGATTTTTCAAAAGCCCTGCTATCAATTATAAAAGGCTTTATCCCCAGTAGTTGATTATTTTGAAGATATAAGTATGGTTAATTTGTATGGTTATACCTTATACAGGTAAATCACTTTGATACTGTGCTTATATAAGACTCGAAAAGGATTAACTCCTGGAGGAGTTTGGTGAATTCTGAAAGGGAATGCCCCTGTGACCATGTTAATAATCTTATCTTATCATAAAGGTGATTGTGGCATTACTACCTTAGTGACAATTATTGAAAAGGTATCTCTAAGATGAATCCAATGTATTGGATAATTCGTGTTGCTATAGTAGCAGTGTAAGAGTATAATTGAAACTCCTTACGAGTCTCCTGATGGTATCGTTGAATCAATGCTATGAATACCAATTTTAATTGCTCTTACAGTCGAATGAGTAATGGATATGGTATTCCTATAGATAAACACATATGATAACCCCCATTATCCAAGAGATTAATTGAGGGTGTGTTTATTGATCTGTGGCTTAATACCTAGATGATATAGATGATTACATCTATACTGATTAGAAAATGCATACCACCAAAAGTTATACTTATAAAAGAGTTGTCAATATAAATATAGAGCAAATATGCTAAAGTGCAAAAGTGATGGATGTATTCAACCAAGTGCTTCCCAAGTAACTGGGTGCAGGACCAATAAAGATTGGGGATGCATACAATCAAAGTAATAAAGTGATGTTTTCATCAGGGGGAGCGATGATGATTGTACTCTTTTCCTTCACCATGGTATTTTTCCCATTGGGTTTTTTCCAGGTAAGGTTTTAACTAGGTAATCGATGAAAATCATCAAATGGATTCATTGTATGTAAATTCCCAAGTGAGAATATCTATGATTGATTGTCATAGCTATGTAAAGTTATTGTAAGACTGTACTCTTTTCCTTTGCCCGAGGTTTTTATCCCACAGGGTTTTTCCAGCCGAGGTTTTCAACGAGGCAACATATAACAAGATGTTTCATCCAAGGGGAGTGTTATAAATAGATATATTTTATAGTGGACTTCACATTTGTAATTAGGGTTTCCCCATGTACTCTCTATAAATAGAGGTCTTGTATACTCATATCGTAATAAGAAGATCAGTTGCCCCCTATCTCGTGTCTCTCTACAATTTCTTTTCCTCTCATTTACAACAAATTGGTAATAGTGTTAATTGAGAAAAAAAATCGATTGCACTAACCATAAGAATGTAATACCTCTTATCACAAAGCAAATTACCTACAGATTACACTTTAAATACTTTTACCAATTTTAAAACACACCATTGACAAATGATAATTATTTGCAACATAAGTTGAAAACATACCAAATGAAGTTAAAAAAAAAAGTACCAGGTTAACCATCAGTATAATACCAATGCAAATTCATCAAAGTACCACAAATTATAAATGATATTGGAAACACCGTCCATTAACAAAAACAAAATTAAAAGACTATTGCACTACAATCAAAATGTAATACCTCCTACCCCCATAGTAAAATACCTACATATTGCACTTAAATACCTTAAACATTTTTTTCATTGATAAATGATCATTATCAGCAAATAAGTTGATGACATACCAAATGTGTATGCACAAAGTACTAATGGCAACATTATAAAGTGAGTATAATTATAGTAATTAATTAAAAATATAATATATCCATTGATTTACTGATGACGATAGTTGTAAAGAAATGTAGAAAAAATAAAAAAAATATAAGTAAATATCATAAGATATATTTTTTGCATAATTATAGTAATTAATTGTTATAAAATGCACATGATTATAAAACTATCTCATAGCATACCACCCTACAGTTGTACTTATACCAGGACTTAGTTAAATAAAGATATTTTCGTAATAAAACGTACATATTTGTTAACTTAATTTAACTAAGGAAATATTATTCAACAAAATATACAATCCCATGAATTTAGTATGATAATCTTTAAATAAAAATACATGGTAGTTTAACATATTAGAAGAGAAGTAAAAAATATCTAAGATTAATAGTTATATTTTTAAAATATATTTTCAAGAAGTTACCACCAAATTAGTATACATATATTTTAAAAATTAATTTAGGGGAGTTACCACAAAATAAAGATTAATTATCATAATTTATTTATTAAAGCTAAAACGTGGCATGGAGTCATGGACATTCAGGGGTGGTATACTTCCAGGACTGAATCCAATTCCAAATAGGTTAGAGATAATAACATAGTATTAATTGAACGCGTATTTCAATTTATCATGCGGAAGAAGAATGATTCAAAATAAAATATTGACTACTGATAGTTCAATTTTCTTCAGGCAAATAATAATAAAATTAAGTATGATTAAAAAAAAAGTACAACATCATTTATGAGCAGCCTTATATATGCGAAGTAACATTAGTCAATAATACCACTTGTATTATGCGAAGTAGCCTAACATGCGTCGACTCTTTTCCACGAGAGCTCACCTATATATACCCTTTCATTAGTTATCTGTTCTCTCAACAGCAAGCCAAGTCGACAAATTGTTCAACATATAAATCATCATCTTCGTGCTAGCGACATGGGAGCTTCTTCGATCTTCGTTATCGTCTTTGCTGTTATCGTGTCATTCTCCATCACTGGTAACTAACTTGTGTGCAAATTTCTAATTAGTTTTTCTACCACAATATATATATATATATATTTTGATAATTAAGTGACTGAAACTAAAGTTCTAAATAAATCCAAGACGCTTGGTTCTGTACATACATACAAACCTTGGCACTATACTAACTCTTTCAATCACGTGATTTTACTTTACTTCCGTATACATACAGGCACTCAATCAGCTCGGTTCACATTCAGAAACAATTGTCCATACAAAGTATGGCCAGGAGCTTTAACCGCCAGTAACTCACCCGGCCTACCCACCACAGGCTTCGCCCTAGAACGAAACGGTGGCACTTTCTCCTTAAACGCTCCAGCACGCTGGTCTGGCCGATTTGGGCCAGAACCCAATGCACATCAAACGGAAGATTCACTTGCGCTCTAGGTGACTGTGGGCCTCAAATCCAATGCAACGGTGCTGGCGGTGCACCACCGTTTCACTAGCTGAATTCACTTTAAACGGTGACGGTGGGAAGGATTTCTATGACATAAGCCTCGTTGATGGATTCAATGTCCCCATGTCCATAGATCCACAGCGTGCCGGATGCCCCACCACTAGTTGCAGTGCTAACATCAACCAAGCTTGCCCTAACGAGCTCGCCGTGAGAGGTGCTAACGGCGCCGTGATTGGATGTAAGAGTGCTTGCTTGGCTTTTGGTAAGCCGGAATACTGTTGTACTGGAGCTCATAACAAGCCGGAGACATGCCCGCCAACTAACTACTCTAGGATATTCAAGAGCAGGTGTCCACAGGCTTACAGCTACGCTTATGATGATAAGTCATCCACCTTCACTTGCGCTAGTGGTGGTGACTATGTCATTACGTTCTGCCCATGAAGATGATGTGATTTCTTATGATGAGGTCACCTGGCGGCCTATCTGGTTATGAAGATAGTTAATTAATAAAGCCACCTTCACACATGTTGCATAATTGATTAATAAGTATTAACAATTATCTGTGTTGTAGTTGTAATAAAGAATGTAATAAGCATGCTGGGCATGTATATATGTAACACTCCTTACATTTCAAAATAAACAAGAATCCTAAATTGGTAAAGATTATGTGTCACAAATGATATTATCTAGCTTTTTTTTATCATAAATGATACTATTATCTAGCTTGAAATGATATTATCTAGATTCCTATATATAGGTGTGGTACTGATATTTGATCAATGTGGTTGTGCAACCAATGCAGATATCACTTTACGATGAGATTGTTAACCTAGCCGAGATATTAGGTATCGTCTCTTCACAGTTCATTGGAAATGGGAATTGAAAAATGGTTTAGGTTCCGTTCGGGGGTGGCTGTAGAAATTTGGCCACATTAATCGCACATTAATGTCAATGGATTAAGCCCACATTAATATGGTATCGGGTATTGGGCCGTTCTTTTTGTGGTATTACTTTAGCATCAGAGGTGACAAATATCACTAATGCCCTTGGTGATAATCACCGCACTCGAGCCTCCAGACTCCAGGTACGCCGCTGTACTTCAGTTGCCAAATACCTCTCGTCTTCTTCCCACTGCACTTCGTCGCTGCACCTTCCTCTTGGTAACTGCTTTCTCCGCTGTGTCCCCCTCTTTGTTGTTGGTTACTAGTGCGACTGGAATCAGACATAAGGTAAGTGCTTTCTCCGTTGTGTCCCCCTCTTGCTGTTGGTTACTAGTCGACTGGAATCAGACATAAGGTAACTGCTTTCTCCGCTGCGTCCCCCTCTTTGCTGGTGGTTAGTAGTGCGCTGGAATCAGACACTTTGGATGCTGAGAGTGTAGATGCGGTGGTGGTTGATGGGGAATTTTGCCCTTGTTGTTGAGTATTGATTTGTCGGAAGTGAGTTTTGATGACCTGCTTCGCGTTAGCATGCGGTGGCCATCGATGAAGAAGATACATACTTTGAAACTGAGGGCAAAGGGGTAATAATCAAGGATAGGAGAAAGGTAAACGGGAGCTTAATTTTCAAACGCAGGTTTAGGTAGCTTCTTCGTTAATCTCACTCTCCCCGATTCGCAGAGCATTCTCCCCCACAGAACGCGAACGTCCAATCCTACGACTGCGAATTGGGCAAATCGTGCATTAAGTGTGCTACGAACGGGCCCTTACAGTTCTGGATGAGGACGTACAATTCGATAAAGTGGACTTACATTTCAATCTTTTATTTTTGGTTAGAAAAACTATATGTGCAATACTATTGTCATATATCAAATCATCTAAAATGTATTGTCTTTTTTTTTTTAAAACCAAAGAAAAGTATTGATTAAGGACAATAGTTCGGTACAAAGATGGGTAAGAGTTCCAGATGTCCCTCTGCACTTCATGCATCCCTTGTTTGCCAAGAAGCTGGGTGAGAAGCTTGGTATCTTTATGGAGTATATTGATTATGTATTGTCTTTTTGTAAACATGTTCCACCATCTTCTATAGGTATTGTACTTTACCCCATTGAAAGGAAACCATATAATATAACGTAGAAAGCCCACTACCATAATTATAAAAGAAATATTGATATAAGGTCGGTCAGCTTCTAGCGTATAACTTTGACTTCTTACACCGTCATCTTATATGGGTATACCCTCCTAGCTGCCAACTTTCCCAATGTTGACAGAGAAAACATGATGTCTTCGCCGTTATGTAACTTCAACAAAATTCTTTCTCCTTGTTCCACTGTGGCACTGACTTTATCGTCATTCGAGATGTTCATCATCAGTTTTTCAAACATACATCTACAAACATGAAGGTAAACTGTTATAACCCAAGATGTCGTTACAATTTTACTTTTGTCACAACTTACTTTAAGTTGTTCATTCTGGATTCAGGACGTGTGTGTTATTTGGATTAATGACAAGGGCAAGGTAGTCCTTTCCGTCATTATTATTTTGGTAAGGGTTTTATCTTATTAATTAAGATATATTAGTAATTCCCTGTTAACAACGCTGATCACAATTTCTTTCACGATCAGTCGCGCAACCCTAGAGACGTTCTTCTTCCTCCTTCTCTCTCAACTCTCTCTTCCTTGCTCATCAATCTGTCCAAGTGCTGCTGATTGGAGACTCGAGTGCTGCTGTGAACTCTTCATTGTCTTGTTGTTCTCTTCGTAATCAGGTTTGTGTTTCGTTGGTTAGTTTTGCAAGTCAGTTTGGAGAACTTCTCCAATCCCTAACTCTCTTCCCCAATCTGATTAGGGAATCAGTAATCCTCCGACGCCTCTGTCGATCTCTCCTCCGTTGTGGACTGCCGTTGTGTTTGTGTCAGACGGATTCAGGTGAGAGTTCAATTCTGTTCTTCGTTTCAGTTTCAGCGTTGGTGGTTCCGTCAGTGTCTGATTGTGGGGTTCTTTCGCTGCGTTGTTTCAGAATTTCTGTGGCTGTTTGGATTGCGTTTTGGGTCTGCGTTATCTGTTGTTCGGATTCGAAGGGACTTATCTGTTGTCAAGAGGTAGGTGGCTTATGGATTCGGCTTGTGTGTTCAGCCTTGGGGAGTTTCGTTCCGGTTCTGAATTTGGAATGTGATATGTCTTGGAATTGTGATTATGAACTGTCTATTTAATGCCGTTTTAACGCCTACAAACCCCCAAGGTTGTTTTCTGCAAACTCATAGTGTTTTGACATTGTTTTGGGTGCTTGTTTTGTGTGAAATCGCCTCTGTTTTCTGAGTTTTTCGGCGCGTCCGAACTTCCGTCCGACCTTGGAAGTTCAGACATGCCCTTCTGCTTTGAATTCTGAAGTTTTGACGTGTCCGAACTTCCGTCCGAGCTTCGATGTTCGGACGGGGTGCGAGGACGAGTCCGACTTACAAGTCTCGAATGGTGTCCAACTTGTAAGTCCGGACAGAAGTTCGGACACACCCATCTCATCCCTCTGATTTTGCTTTGACTTGTGTCCGAACGTTGTCAACGTTCGGACACTACACGTATTTGATTTCCGAAGAACGTCCGAACATCCGTCCGAGCTTTGATGTTCGGACACCTCTGTCTCTGCTTCTGTTTTGAGGTTCGACTTGTGTCCGAACATTGATATATGTCCGGACACAAGTCCGGACGAGCTACGGTTTTGACCTTAATTTGCTCGTTTGAGCTCCGTTTTGACTTCCGTTTGCGGGGTTGGATTCCCCTTCTGATTTCCAAGCGACTTATGTGCTTTCTGGTGCCTTTAGTGCACATGTGCTTATCTGTTTTAAGCTTCTGTTTTGGGACCTAGTTATCTCTGTGTCTGAACCTTTGGATGGCTGGTCTCGCTGTCTCGTAGCGCGCTATGTAGGATCCTTCTGTTCACGGGTGATGTTCCCCGTTCTGTTCACAGGTGTTCCACCTGTTCTGTTTACGAGTGAGGTTTCCTCGTTCTGTTCACGAGCTGGTTGCTCGTTTTGTCTGTATGCTGTGATCAACTAGTGTCCCGCTCTGTTTTCTGATTCTGTCTGTCTCTGACTCTGTTTAGTCCTTTTCTATATGGACTTCTGCTTCTGTTTTCTGACATGGCTATGGTTTCCTTTCGACTCCTTCTGATTTGATTATATCCTATAAAATTTTTTGAGCATGCTGGTTGATGAAGTTGGTCATCTACTGGGCATAGTTGTTTGCTCATTCCCCTACTTTATCTAACATTGCAGATTGATCAGCAAGGGTCACTTTGCTCAGCTCTGGAGTTTAGTTTGTTTTGTTATTCGATTCTTGTGAGACTTTTGTATTTTGACATGTAGCCTTTGGGCCTCTTCAGTTAGCTTCCGCTTTCGATATTTGTTTGGTGGGTTTTGTAATAACTTTCGGGATGTTTCAACACTTTGTTAAGTCTTTATGCGAGTATTCATGTTGGGCCTTATTTGATGCTTGTTTAAGTTCGTTTATTAGAGCCTTGCGTCATTATGTAATAATACACGGCATGTAATACCTCTAACTCCTAGGCCAGTGTTTGGGGGTGTTACATAAACAAATCCATAACTTCGATCTTCAAGTATTCCACCTTCTTCTAGTCGTGCGAGATGTTTTTCTACTATAACGGAAATGTCTTTTTCCCATATAAAAGTGTACCGATTAGAAATGAAATTCCGAACAGACATCTCATTCTTTTACAAAGATGATTTTGTAGCTGATATCAGTTGTCTGCTGAAGCTAGAAAAAATAGAGAGAACAAATTGGTAAGAAAATTTAAAAAACTGATATGACAATTAATGTCTGTGACATATAAAAAGCTCGTTTTCATAATAATCTGGTGAAAGAATGAATATAGACTGATGTCTCAACTTTTACATCTCTTTTATTGTAGCTTCTAGTATATATATAACTCTCTCTCTCATTTCATATTCAGAAACTTTCAAAACTCCATAAACAGTTATCAATTAATTACCCGTTAAATAAGTTTGATGCTTCATAAATCACATGTTTAGCTTGCGGTACTTCGGATGAATAATTCAGTTGAGTAAAATGTCAACAGAGTCACTATTTTACTTCAATTTGATCGAGTATTATTACTCTCTCTGTTCCTAAACTATTTGGGCATGCGTATTCAATATTTAACATGCAAAATACATAATTTTACAAATCTAAGTTTTGTAATAAAATCCTTATCTAAAAATTATATATTATAGAAATTTGTTTTATAAAATTATTTTATCTTATATATTAATATTGAAGCGGAAAACATGCCAAAAAGTCAAAATTGGACGGAGGTAGTAATTTCTAACATATTCAAATGCATGCTAAGGAATCTTTGAGCTTATCGCATTTAAACCGTTAATTAAACACTAGCAAGAAAAAGAGCTAATATAGGGAGTAAGTAGAGTCATTCACAAGCACTAGAGATTAACTATCGATCAGGACATAAATTGTCAAATCAAGTTGGCTTCCATATAATTCTCCGGTTGACATCCTTCATTATATATATCGTACGTACTGGGCCAAATTCATTATTAATTTAATTGAGTATCGTAACTTACCCATATTCTACTTGTATCATCCTATGACAAGTAGCCACGGACATCTTAAGGATGGCAACAAGACGTACACTGTGATCTCACATGATAAGATTTGGGTTTTACTTTCTGTTTAGATTTGTATTATTCTATTTAAAATTTGTTCTAAATAGAATGAATAGAAGGTTATAAACTATCATGACTTTGTTCGAGATTGTTGTTTTGTGACTCTTTTAGTTTGACTGTTTTGCAACTATTTTATTTGTGGAAATATATTATTGGAGTAGAACATAGAACCTCGTAGAATCCATGCTAAAGACGAAGAAGCGCAGATGTTGTCAAATTCTCAATTACTTTCATATATAAACAGAAGCCAGAAGTAGTTAACACGATGATGTAATTTTAAATTGATATATCTAATGGTATTTAGTGCCATTCATCCGTATTCAAATTAGATACAGTCGTGCCGCCAGGAGGCTAGGCTCCCCGATTGGTGCTGCTTCCCTCTCTGTCCCCAGCTGCTTCGGTTTTGATGGGGCGCAAGCGACCTTCCACCCGCGCCACCCCGTCTGTCTCCTCTCCAGGTGTTGCTCTGGCGTCTGCAGAAGGTGCTCCGGCGACTGCAGTTGGTATTCCTCCGCCCCCTCTCCCCGTTGCTGCTCCTCTGTTAGTCGCGTTTGGTAGCGACGCCTCTGTTGGGTGCGGTGCCCACCGGCCTCCAGACCCGCCTTCCATCTCCTCGCCCAGCGCTGGTACTCAGCCTCCCTCCCCGGCCTCTGAAGCTCCGTCCGCGTCGCTGGTTCCCGGTGTGGAGGCGATTCCTTCTTCCGTGACAGAAGGTGGTGCGCCTGCGCCTCTGCCCTCCTCTGCGTCAGTTGGTGGCGCCCCTCATTTGTGTTCGCCTGAGACTAATGGCACTTATGTGCCCACTGGTGCTCCCGTGTCTGTTTTTCACGCTTTGGCAGTTGGCATCGGCAAAGACAGGTTGGAGGAGGGTGGATCTGCGCGCAACAGTGGCGCCCTGGAGGTTCAACCTAACTCCCTCCATGCCCTGTCCCAACCGGTTACTTCTGTGTGGGGACCAAATATTGGAATTGACTGAATTAAATCAGTCAACTGATTCTGGTGAGGACCCATATAGGATCGGGCCGAGAAGGAATTGGTCCCCACTGTGCTTCCAAATGGTGTCTCAGATGGTGGAATTTCTTTTAGTGCTGCAATGGAGGACCATCCTGTGGACCGATCTGCAGAACACCCAAACGACTCACATATATATTTCACCCTAACGGGAGTGTCCAGATTGCCCCAAATGGGCAGCCCTCCCTGGCTCCGGCCCTAGACTTGTTCGTTGACCTCTCGGGTCCTCCAGCTGATTTAGCCCTCCAAGCGTACCTCAATCAGCCAGACTCCTCCGAACAGGCTGTGCAGAAAGAATTCCCCCCTCTGCCCAAGGCCCCAGGACCTGCTGGTTACCAAATCGCGATGGCAAAAAGAACTCCCCGACCAAACGTCCCAAGTAAGGCAAAACACACCAGTGCGACAGGTACCAATCCTAGCCCTTCATTTCTTGATATGTTACTGGCCAAACAAAAGTCTAATTGTGGAATGTCGTTGCGATTAGATAATAATGAACTCATAGACTCTGATAGCCCTTATGTCTCCATTGAGAAGGATGATCTGTTACCTGAAATTGACTACTGGAAAAATGCTCTTGTTGGTCATATATGGGGAAAAAAATTTAGCTTTCACATTGTCAAAGAGTTTGTTAAAAGAGCCTGGAGCTTTGTAGCTACCCCTCAGATTCTCCTCCATGATGAGGGATGATTCATATTCAAATTTGATAAAGAGGACGATCTTCAGCAAGTGCTTGACAAAGGCCCCTGGCTTCTTTATTCTTCTCCTCTCGTGCTTAAAAAGTGGTCCCTGGATTTCTCCTTCAATCCAAAAGACCTTAACCGCATTCCCGTTTGGATCCGGCTTCCAGGTCTCCACACTAGTCTGTGGTCTCAATCTAGCCTTAGGAAGATCTGTTCCAAAGTAGGCTCTCCCCTCCATACTGATCAATCTACAGCCTCCAAATCTAAAATCTCTTTTGCTAGAGTTCTTGTCGAAGTGGACTTTAATCTCGATCTAGTCAGAGAAATTGAGATCCGCGCCTCGAGTGGCTCCCTGACCTAGCATGTGATCTATGAATGGGAGCCCATTACATGCTCTTCTTGCAACCTTCTCGGGCACTCCTCAGCTCGCTGTCCGAGTATCACCCGGCCTGGATCCTCTCGATCTGGGCACGCTCCCATCCCTAAGACGACCTCCCCTCCGCCTCCTCCGGGTTCAGCTCTCAAGTCGATATCCCAGCCCATCCTAGCTCAACTCCCCCTAGCGAAGTCAGGCGTCGCTCAGCCTGGCGGCCTCCCCCAAAGTTGCCCCCTCAGCCCCCCAAGCCCAGAACTCCCCTAGACTTGGCCCCGGTTTTTCGGATGTTACCAGCCCTTCTTCTACCCCCAGTATGCAGATGTCTGCCTCTCTCCAGCTTGTGCTTCCCAACTCTATAGACGCTTGGCAGGTGGTCCCCCTAATGGAAGGAGTCCTTATTCTAAGGCTCCCAAGATAATCACGGAGGATCTTTCACTCCAGCTTACTAACTCCTTTGCTGTTTTTGATAAGGGCACTGCTCCCCTCGCCCCCACCCCTCCCCCACCTCTTCTCTATGAATATTGCAATTTGGAATGTTAGGGGCTGCAACGACCGCCCCAAGCTCCTTGAAATCCAAAAATTTGTGGCTAGCAATAACCTTTGTGTGTTTGGCCTTCTTGAAATCCATGTTCGTTTAATAATCACCAAGCTCTAATATCTCACTTCTTCTCCGCGTGGAGCTTTGTCCACAACTACGAGATGAACCATAGCGGTCGCATCTGGGTTCTCTTTAACCCCTCCTAATTTCTCTCACCCCCATCCATTGCACTGACCAAATCCTCTCTTGCAAGGCCTCTATCCCGGGCTCCCTTGATTTTACCATTTCGTTTGTCTATGGGAGGAATAGCCCCCCCCTTAGGACCCATCTATGGGAGGACATCATCAACCTCAGTCAGGGCAATCTAGGCCCTTGGGTAGTAGCCGGGGATTTCAATAACATCCTTTATGCTCAAGACAGGCTGAGCAGTCGCAACCCCAGCCAAGAGACTATCGTGACTTTGCTGACTGTGTATCCAGGGCAGAGTTACAGGACCTTCGCTTCTACGGTAGGTTCTTTACTTGGTGGAACAACCAATTTGACCACAGCCGGATTCAAGGGAAAGTTGATCGAGTCTTAGTTAGCGAGGCATGGATCCTAGCATATCCTACTAGCTTTGCATCTTTTCTCCCTCCCCTAGTCTCGGATCACAGCCCTATGATATTTCCCTTCCCGCCCTCGCCCCTCGTAGAAGGTCTTTTAAATTCCTTAACTTCTGGACTAGAGACCCCTCGTTTCTCCCTCTCGTTCAGGAGGTGTGGAACACTCCCAATCAAGGTAGTCGTCTCTTCTCTATCGTTCAAAAACTGTGCCATCTCAGGTCGGGGCTCTCGTCCCTCCACAAAACGGAATTTGGGACCCTAGGGGACAAGGGCTAGAATATTAGAGATGAACTCAGCGAGGTCCAAAGAAGTTTAGATCTTGATCCTTGGAACATGACTCTAATCTCCCAAGAAAAAGCCCTGAGGCACACGCTTCTTCTAAGGGATTCCCATGAGCTTTTGTTCCTTCGTCAGCTCTCGAAATCCCGCTAGCTTAAGCCTGGCGGACTCCAATACTTCATTTTTCCATAGAGCCATAAAGCAAGGAGGATAAAGACCACATTGCGTCGATTACCAATGATCTGGGTGCTGTTCTCAATACACCTACAGACATTGAGAGCTGTTTGGTCGCCCACTTTCGACAGCCTCTTGGCTCTAAGAGCTACCTCTTCACTCCCTAGTTGATCTTAACTTGAATAATGCTAGAACGCTTGATACTGCCCTTGGCCCTCCTAATCAGGACCGTCCAGAACGATGAAGTCAAATCAGCCCTTTTCTCCATAGGTGATGATAAAGCCCCGGGCCCGATGGTTACACGGCCAAATTTTTCAAAGCTGCTTGGGCCCTCATAGGTGAGGACGTTTGCGATGCTATTAAAAGATTTTTCCACAGTGGTAGACTGCTCAAAAACAGATTAATTCCACCCTCATCACTCTCATCCCAAAATCAGATAATGCCTCATCCCCGGGGGCTACAAGCCTATCTCATGCTGCAATACCCTTACAAAAGCATTAGCAAAATTCTTGCCGATAGGCTCAAGAGTGTCCTCCCCTCAATGTGAATCCCAGTCAAGGGGCTTTCATTAAAGGCCGTTTGATCTCTGATAACATCCACTTTGCTCTTGCCTTATGAAAAACTACCAAAGAGCTATATCTTCTCTCGTTGCATGATGAAGATGGACATTAGGAAAGCTTTTGACACTGTGGACTGAAAATTCCTCCAGGACACCCTATCCTTCCTCAACTTCCCCATGGAGTTTAGTAACTGGATTATGCAATGTGTCACTACCACCTCCTTTGCAATCAACATCAATGGCTCCCCCCTCTGTCTCCTTCAAAGGGGAGCGAGGCTGCGCCAAGGAGACCCCTGTCTCCCTATCTTTTCGCGCTTGTATGGACATGCTCTCTAGGCTCCTAGACCAGCTTCATGGTACTCCCTGTTTTCATTACCATCCCTCATGCAGACCCCTCCGGATTACTCATCTCTTTTTTGCGGATGATGCTCTCTTATTCTGTAAGGGGGACAATACTTCCATCTCCAGGATGCTTAATCAAGTCAACCGCTTCTCTGATGCATCTGGCCTAATGCTCAACCCTTCTAAATCTGACTTATTCCTTGGGGAGTGAGCCCGGCCCTTGCTAACTCAATTAGCCAACTTACGGGCTTTAACCAGAGGACCTTCCCCTTTCGCTATCTAGGCATTCCTATCACTGCTAGGAAACCTAAAGCTATTGACTTCAATCCTCTTTTGGATAGCATCCATAAAACAATCACATCATGGGGAAGTAAATCCCTCTCCTTTGCGGGCTGCCTCTCACTAATCCAAAGTACCTTCTTTGGTATTGTGGGTTTTCTGGGCTCTTGCATCTCCATTCCCAAGAACGTTATCAAAAGGATTACCAACTGCTTCCGCTCATACCTTTGGTCTGGAGAGGCAGACAAAAACTCTACCCCCTCCTGTGGCTTGGAGCTCTGTCACGAACACAAAGAAAAATGGTGGTCTTGGAATTAAAGACATCCATAAATGGAATATGTGTTTCATGATCAAGACTATCTCCGCCATAACCCATAACCCGGAGCGCCTGTGGATTCAATGGATCCATAATAATTTCTTGACTAACCTTTAGCTTCTGGTCAACCTCTTCCAAAGGTAACAACCCTTGGACTCGGAAAGCTATCCTCCATGCAAGGGACTGGTGGATAGCTCAATGTGGATCACCCAATGATGCTTTTTCTCTTTTCAGCTCCTACCCCACTCGTCCAAGGGTCAGATTGTTCTATCATGATGTCTCAACCCCTTCCCGGCCCTTCCCCTGGTACAATGTCTGTTGGAATACTTGGTCCATCCCCAAAGCTAAATTCATCCTGTGGATTACTCTGAAAAATAGACTAAAAACTTGTGATAAGCTCCAATCGTGGGGCATATGCCTTGCTAACCGATGCTGGCTCTGTGAGCGTGCTCAAGAGACAAGCAACCATCTTTTTTTTCATTGCAGATACTCTAACAGGATTTGGTGGACCATCTGTGACTGGTTAGGGATCCCCACTAATCGAAGAAGCCTCCGCAGCTGCTCATCCTGGATCAACCGTTACTGTAAGAGACACCGGCCCATTGACCTCGTCAAAAAGCGGCGGTTGCTAATGTTGTCTACCATATCTGGATTGAAAGATGCAAGCGTGCCATGACCAGCCAAACTAGGGACTGCGCTCTCATTATTTTGCACATCAAAGCTGCCATCAAAGCCATCATTTGGACGAAGATGGGGAATGCCACCACAGACTCATATTGGCTTGATAGGGTCCTCTGCTCCTAAAAGATATGTTTGTTGTAAACCTTTTCTTCTTTTATTCACCAAGGGGCCTATAATTTTAGATGTATTTTTGCTAGCTCTATGCTGTTTTGCTCATCTCTGGGGAAGCTATTGTATATCCATCTTTCCAAGATGTGATGCCCCTCTTTAGTTATCAGATATATAGGGCATCTATGTATCTAACACTTCTGGTATCCTTTACAATTTATATATATACACATCATTTCAAAAAAAAAAGATATAGTCCCTTTCTAAAAAAAAAATTAGATACAGTCCCCTGTAAAATGAATGAAATTAGATTGCGTTTAGTTCAGAGGTTTCACTATTCAGGCATCATACTATAATGTTTATGTTCTACGACGATGGCATCACTAAAATGCATCATCATGATGTAGAACCAACCGGATTCTAATTAAAACACGTGTAACCTTACTAGATAAATATCTAAGATTTGAGATGAACCATACTCTTCTGATGATAGTTTGAATCACTGGCCACGAGCTAGTAAGTTATAGCTTCCCTTCCCCTTCCAGTTTGGTAGACGAGAAAGAACGAATTCTTTTGGTCCGTAACACATGTACATATACAATGCCTCTTACATATAATTAAATTGAAGCATCGATGACGTTCTAAATACATAAACTGTACCTTTTCAAAAATACATAACTGTATAGTAGAATAAAGTATAGTAGTTAATTAATTAAGAGGGTCACTACGTTCAGTTCGGGTTTTCGCTTCGCTCAGTTGGAAAAAGACTATTTTGCCCCTAGTATAATAATTTTTAAAAATTATTATATTTACCCATAATTTATGATATATTACAAGGTGACCCCAAATTTCATTATATAAAGGAGGTGAATATGATATGAAATCATATTCAAATTCAGAAATCCTAAAGTTAGAGAGATAAAGTTAGAGAGATAAAGAGAGGAAATGGTTTCTTTCGGAAGTTTGAAGAAAAAACTGTTCTGTAAGAAAAGTAAAAAAGATGGAGGAAATGCTGAAGGTGGTGTTCCAGAAATGCAAGACGAGTATGCAGATGATGTTAGGAGCGAGGAGTACTCACGAGGAGCTCATTCTGAGGTACTTTTGTTGTTATTTTAGCAATTTATGTATAAAAGTAGCTAGAATATATACAAAACTGAACGAAAAAAGCAAGAAAAAGACGGCGTGCCCACCCCGGATATGGCGCGCCTGCGCCCACTCAGTCTCGCGCGCGCCAGGGCGCACCCAGCCTCCCCCGCGCCCGCGCCCACCCTGACACCCGCGCGCCCGCGCCCACTCGTTTCAACGCGCGCCTGCACGCCTCCTTTGCTGCGGACGCCGGCGCCGGCGTCTTTATGTCGGTGTCTACGCTACGCCGGTGCTCGTTTTTCAAATCGCTGTATCTTCTTCGTTATTGCTGCCCGTTTTTCAATCCGTTTGCACCGTTGCGTTTGTCTTTTCGTGTACTTTACGATGATATAGTTTGTTGTTTATTTTCATGTCTTATGTGTGATTTACTCTAAAGTATGTAGTATTAGGGTTTACGAGTATCACTTTGTGAAGAACGACGTTTTTCTGTGTAGGGTGATAACGATGATGAATTCGAGGAAGCGAACGTAGACACAAGTCATGTATTTAATAGTAGCACGATCTATGGTGATAAAGAGGAGGCGGTAGGTTATGCGCTTCGCACCGGACAGGAAAATAATATTTATCTTATCAGACAGACTAAGAGAGATGACGGTGAAGTAATACTAACGTGTGAGAGGTATGACAAGCATAGGCCACGGGTTAGCACAGGAGAATCGTCATCATCTAGTCAAAGGCCACGGCGTGCCACGAAGAAATGCAACTGCCCGTTCCGCCTAAGCATCAGGGGTGGGGGGCAGACGGGCTGGTCTATCTTGGTGATGGTCCCGACGCACAACCACGCGTTAGCTAGTAACCCACAATCTCACTTCGTCCCGCCTCGCTTTAGTGTCGACGAAAGGGCAAGCATGAAAAGTTTGTACAGGAGTGGTGTTGCGCCTAGGCAGATGTGGGCCCATTTGCATGACAAGAACCCTGAAAGTACTGCAGACAAGACATCGATTCATAACCTAGTTTCAAAATTCAGAAAAGAAGATCGTGGCGGACGTACAGATGTAGCGTCCTTCATGCACTCGCTAGATGAACGTAATTATAGTTGGTGGTCCGAGAAAGATGCAAGTAAGTGTCGGCACATCTGTTTAGTGTTGGTTTATTTGTATGTTAATCACTTTAAATGTTTGTTCTAATTAAATGTCCATTTCGCAGGGAATCCATCTAGGCTGGGTCTTGTCTTGTTTGCGCACCCTTTTTCGCTGACGCTCGTTAAGATGTTTCCTTATGTAGTGCTCATTGATAGCACTTACAAGACGAACATGTACAAGATGCCTCTAGTGGAGTTCATCGGAGTCACGTCGTGTGGCAAGAACTTCTGTATAGTGTTCTGTTTTGCGGTCAGAGAGGATGAGTCTGCATACACATGGATGCTTAATCAGCTGAAGAAGGTGTTGATCTATCCTCCAAATGTGTTTGTCACTGACAATGAAAAGGCGCTAGTGAAAGCACTTTCAGTGGTATATCCTTCTGTACCACATCTTCTATGTCGTTGGCATATATGCAAGAACGTGGCTGCCAATGCGCTCAAGATAATGCATGTTGAGCGTGAGAGAGTCGATTCAGTAGTGCACCGGTGGAAGCGACTAGTTTACGCCTCAACTATTGCGATGTACGATGAACAGTACAGAAAATTAGTACACTCTTACGGCGCCAACAATCCTTTCGTTGTGTACTTGAACAACACATGGCTATGTCAGCGTGAGAAATTTTGTGAGGTATGGGTAAGAGATTCATGCATTTCGGCAACACATCTACCAACAGGTTAGCTTAACTTCAATTGTCAACATGTTCTGTTGTTTGTATTGGTATGTTTCCCATTTATCTGCTACTAATTGACTTCCAATCTATAGGGCGGAGAGCGCCCACTCAGCTCTAAAGTGTTGGCTTCATACATCCACCGGATCTCTAGACACATGCTTCGACAGCATACATAGATTCGTCGACATTTCCACATTAAACAAGACTTCGAGTTCTCCATTGACAGAAGGGTTTCGGAAGACCAGCAAGTCCCATTTTTTTTCTGGTCAATCAAGTGAGCCTCAAATGTTTGGAAATACTCCAGGATCAGCTGAGAAACGGTCGTTGCGGTATTGACCACACAACATCGTACGAAGATGTTTGTGCGTTTACTTCGACCATGGGATTACCGTGCGCGTTTCGTATGTTTCAGTACATTCAAGCCGGTCTGAATATACCAGTTGAAGAAGTGCATATCTTCTGGCGAACACTCAGATATGACGCACAACAAGAATTTGAAGCACAACGCCAAACATACGATGAGTCGTATAGCACAGAGGAACAAATCTCATGTGTAGGTTTATGGTATGATGATCTGTCTCAACGGTATGATCCAACGACGATCGAACAAGCGTTCAACGCGTGGAAGCCAATATGGGAGCCCGAGGATGATCACACTGGTTTACAGCCACCAGAGGTGAAGGTGCCTAAGGGTAGGCCCACTACCAAAAAAAGAAGAGGCCAAACACTAGGGACAAGTCCGAGCACGAGCATTTAGGTCTTGGAAACTGTGGCCCGGCCGTACGACGTTCGCAGTCTCAGCGACGCCCGACAGCACCCGAAAGTGCAAGTGATCGTGGGCCGTCAATGCAACACAGTCAATCACAGCGTTGGCCATCTGAGCGAATGAGTCAAACTGGAGAAGGACCGACAATGCAACACAATCCACCTCAACAACATGCACCATATCCGACATACTAGAGCCCCTGGAAATACTCGCCGTATTGGAGTGACCTCGATCAGCAATTAGGTAATTATATTATAGGTTACAGGGAGATAGTGGGTGATGGAAACTGTGGGTTTCGAGCTATTGCTGATGCCGTGTACAACGATGAAGGCCTATGGAAACAGGTTAGACGTGCATGCTTGGATGAGCTGGAGGATAGAAGAGATTGGTGGTTAAATAAATGTGAACGAGTTTGGTACGATAGACAGTACCGTCGACTGAATTGGTTTGAAGACACATTTGCACCACCGCAATACTGGATTGAAATTCTAGATCTTGGTGTCATCTTGTGCACTGTATACCACATTGCGCTTATCAGTTTTTCAAAAGCATACGATGGTAAGGCTAGTGGGTTGGTCGCAGTGCCGGTACGTGATGATCGGGGTTAGGTCGTCCAACAGCAGAGGTCTGTATTGCATGTGTCGCTGGGCAATCTCATTTCATTAGACTCCAAACAGTCGAAAATTGTCCAGTCCCAATCATGAATCCGATGTGGCGACGTTGGCATGAGCCCTCAGTTACAGCTTATATTGAGCCGTACTTACCGCACAATGCAGAGTGGTACAGATTTTTTCCCCCAACTGGTGAATCAGGACACTTGATTATAGAAGATTAGAATTTGTAAAATTTTGTTGAATTCTTGTATGCCATTAATATATTCAAGAAGTCTTGTAATGTTTTGCAAGATGAATGTATTGAAGAAGGACACTTAAATTTTTGAATATTGAAGTGTCTCATGTTGATACAGTGGGTTATACTTTATCTAATAAAAGCAAATTCATCGTAGATACAATGCGTTCTAATACTACTGCTGTTAGCGACTGAACGACCAACAAAGAATTTAGACCACCCAGATTGACATTGATCTTAAGAAGCACATTTGACATCTAATTTACCAAAAAAAAGTTGTAGAATATTTCATCCATCACTAATGATCGAATTTTGGCCCATCTGTGTTTCTAACGACCGGACAAGATGCTGATCCTTACTTGGTCTACCAAGGGTAACTTTTCAAGTATACCTTCGTTCACAACATCAGGAAGGTTACTGATTCTATCCGTAATTTTGACCATCAGTATTCGTAGGTTGAATACCATGCTGATAGTGAATACGTATAGTGACTTCATGTTGAGTGGTACAGATTGTTCCCCCGACTGGTGAATCAGGACACTTGATTATAGAAGATTAGAATTTATAAAATTTTGTTGAATTCTTGTATGCCATTAATATATTCAAGAAGTCTTGTAATGTTTTGCAAGATGAATGTATTGAAGAAGGACACTTAAATTTTTGAATATTGAAGTGTCTCATGTTGATACAGTGGGTTTACTTTATCTAATAAAAGCAAATTCATCATAGATACAATGCGTTCTAATACTACTGCTGTTAGCGACTGAACGACCAACAAAGAATTTAGACCACCCAGATTGACATTGATCTTAAGAAGCACATTTGACACCTGTAGCGTGAAATGTGAGATCGGTTTGTCGTCAGAGATTGCTCAAATTTTTTTTACTAATTAAATGTAATTGTACACATATTTGAAACATATTTTCAAGACTTCAAAAGCGATTCTATTTTAGAGTTTCATTTTCAATCAACATTGTTCACACGTTATTTGTCATAATGTTACAACTTATTCCACACACACACATCATTTTAAATCTTAAAACAAATAACAATTATGATGACTACCAGTACATGAAAGCCAAATGTGGTTGCACTGATCAAGCGGGAGGAGGTCGTCTCCTCGTAGTAGCCCTGAGGTAGCGTAAATTGTGTTCCCAGGGTCCGCCTCAGCCCTGCTTCGTATTACATCTGGGTCTTCGAAATCTGAATCATCTTCATACTTCACAAGAATCCTAACTCTTTCCATTATTTCTCCAAGGTCTAAGTAGTCTGCAACATCATGCGTACGTCTGCATCGGTTAGTATATCGACGATAGAGTCGTGTACAGATCTTGGTCCATCCTAAGGTAGACAATGGAAAAGACGTGAGTTGTGATATCAAAATGTGATCTGACAATTTGATTTAATGAAGCTGTTAGGTTGTTAACACTTCTCAGAGTTCTAATTTCTGTATTGATCACGTGCCCATCCCGGAGCACGTTGGAACCGTGCCCGTATTCATTGAGTGCGGTGTAATGGTTCACGTGGAATTGCAAAGGGAATTGACATCCTAATGACATAAACAAGAATGAATTATTTAAAAACCAAATAAACATAAATTAAAATTACAACAATCACACCAGTTTAAGCATCAGTACGAATGTTAAAAAACAAACATAAACAACTCTAAACTAATAGTCTACTAATATCCAAACCACCACCACTATACCCACCCCTACCATACCCACCACCATACCACCCCCCATACCTCACCCGCCCAGCCCAGAACCACCACAGCATGTCCTACCCTGCCATCACCACGCCCTCCCCTCCCATCACCCGGTCCCCTCGCATCATCACCGTGCCCACCATCACCCCCATGACGACGCGCCTGCTCCACGTGCCTACGGGGCATACCCTCCCTCTAGGCCTAGGGCCTTGGTGCGACACCCCGCGATGTACCACTCCATGCCAGCACGAGGCTGTTAGGGTTCCTGTGACGTGTGGGCGAATCAGGGGTGGTGGGACATTAAGCCGGTAGTACTCAAAGCCATCTCCAGCGTATCAGCCGCCCAGGGGGGAAGCCGGTGGGCCAGCCTGGGTGTTCTCCGGTGCGAGTCTCATGATAAGCGGCGCTGTGTCTCATCCAATACTGCAGTAAGGTATAAATGTGAAGTTAGTATTTAAAACAATTACAAACAACAACAAAAATTTACAAGACAAAGTATTTACCTGGAGCTGATCCTCTCGTCGTGTACTGGCCCACCGTCCGCTCCTAGTGGACGCACCTGAACATGAGAAACGCGCAGGAACCACCGGATGTAATCCGGGGCCACGGCCCATGCCATCTGCGCACGCGTCAGAGGAAACCTCCACCTACTGGGCCCTGTCGTGTTGTCCCACACGGCTGTCCCGTAGTCGTACGTAGCAAGGTACGTCTTCCCATGTCTGGGACGATAATGGCTGTCGGGTCTGATATGCTGAGGGGGGATAGTCTGCACGTATCCAAACTGGTGCAGACACCGCTCCGGCATATACGGCTCAGCAATATCCAAGAACTGTATGGTGCCAGTAGTACCGGGAGCGCGCCTGTGATACGAGGGCACCCTCTGCCTCAAATGGCAGCCAAGTAACCTATGTTTCATTTAATGGAAAACAATTAACAACTTAAATGAGAAACAATGTTTGACGATACGTTAAACGTCAACTTTTTATTACTACAATCGCTAAGCAACTCGTACCTCAGTAGAGGACATCGTGTCCAGCCGTCCCCTCACGAAACGTAGCCTCTCATCATCCATCAAATTCCTCGTGTAACGAGCCACCTCGCCGCCGTCGGGGAGGAAGCACCATCCCAATCTGAAAGGGGCTCCGGTCTGAACATGGGAAGTACTCGTAGATCCGGCACTGCGGTGATCATCCGAAAACATTAGCCAAGATAGTCAAACAATAACTTTACAATACTTAAGTCGTGAGCTCGCAATCAAGTTCTCACCTGAAACAACGTCAGACAACCAGCCAGCTGACGTGTATCCGCCCGGGAAGCGATGCCGAGCTGTCGTCGGTACACAGGTATGCCAGTGTCCCGGTCCCCCACGCATACAAGTGGACCCTACTAGGGTCACAGATGGGCCAGTAGGACGAGGGCATAGCACGATCCCCGCCCTTGTCGATGATCAATGAGTGGGGGACACCAGCCACCAGAGGAAGGCCGTCGTCTCCTGAAGTGGGGTAGAGTATGGACCGCTACAAGTATCATGAAGAGCTCGGTAATGTACCTGACTCTCTCCAGGAACCTACAGTCTATCAGCTCCTGCTGGTCCGCCGCGCCAAACAGCCGTACGAAGTGGGGGATGAGAACAGGTACGGTGGGGCCGCTATACCGAGGCGGGCGCCATCCTCGGGCTGGTACGAAATCGCCATGCAGTGATGGGGATACCCAAAATGTGGTAGACGTCGTGTAGAGTAATAGTCATCTCTCCGAATGGCATGTGAAAGGAGTTCGTGTCAGGCTGCCATCTCTCCACGAACGCTGAGAGGAGCGCGAGGTCAAAACAACCATGTGCTATGTCGACAAGATGCGCAAGTCCGCTATCCTCGACCGCTGCTACAGACTCTGGGTGCCTCAATGTACTCAGAGTCACGCCTCCAAATACTTCGTCTTGGCTTGAAGCTAAGACATCCCCTCTCCTGTTGAATATTTATAATTGAGTTCACACTATGTTAACCATTTCCTAAACAATCTAAAATTTTATGGAATCTATTACCAGACGGGAAACATACCACTCCTCGCCACACGTCTAGCGCGACGTGACCACCGAAACTCGGGATCAAACTCGTATCCTGGGGCCTCCGGGCACTGGAGTCTGCCCAAGCACCCAAGCATCAGTAGCCGGCATCTGCGCCACCCCCTCTGTCGGACCATGTACTGGGGACCGGCGACGACGGCGCACCCGTGTGCCCTCATGCTTAGCACCCGGCTCATCTATATCCTCGTCATCAGCATCAGCCTCGCCATGACGCGCGTCTCCGGTCCCCCTCTGTGGAGGAGTAGGCCAAAAAGGACTATCAGACCTCACGACCAGCGTCCCATCGCCGATCAATGAGTCCAGATCCACACCATGCAGCTGGTCCACCTCCTGCTCCTCCTCCTCCTCCGCATACTCCTCCTCTCCCCCTCCCCCTGCTCCAGCTCATACTCCGCCCACAACCTCTCCTCACGGGCTCGTAGAAACTCAAGCTCCCTACGCTTCCTCGACGAAGCTGTAGCGTACTGTGTACACCTCCTCTCTACAGCAGCAGCATCAGGCCCAGTCACACGTGGGTGTGATGAGCTCTCGCCTCGGTCGGAAATCGTCTTACCCTTACCCAGACCGAACCTACCAAGCAAACCCTTGCCTTTTCCTCTAGCCATCTATTGTTTACCGTAGAATTTAGTCATACTATTTTTACAGTTAGTCAAGACCGGTCGAGGTTAGTCAATACCGGTCATACATGCATCTCAGTAGTTCAACGTCAAAACAAATTCATACAAATCAAGAAACTGATTCAAAACACGCATAATAGAGGTATACAATGTAAAAAACGACCAATTATATAACAAAACAGCAAAACGACCAAATATATAACAAAACAGCAAAAAACGAGCCCCGAGCGTTCCCGACAACGCGCGCCCACGCGCACCCAGCATCCCCGGTGCCGCGCCCAGCCTTCCTCCGCCGCGCCCGCGCCCAGCCTTCCTCCGCCGCGCCCGCGCCCAGTCCTCCTCCGCCGCGCCCGCGCCCACTCTTCCTCCCGCGCGCCAGCGCGAACCCGTCCAACCGCGTGCCTGCGCGCACTCCTTGTTGCCGGCCCTGCGCCGGCTTTTCTTCCTCCCCCATTCCCGAATTTGTCTACTGTTTTCTGCTAATTTTGCTACTTTTACTACTATTCTACGCTAAAAAAACTATAAATTATGACAGAAAAAGAACCTGATTTACAGATCGTACTAACAGAATGAAGACTTGAGCACCGGCTTTCCTCCCGCTACCGCTCCTGCTCCCGCTCCGGTTACCGCTTCTAGAGAGAAGTCAGAGAGAATTCTAGAGAGATAGAGAGTTTTGAGATTTTAAAATTTTGTGGAGAGATAATAGAGGGTAAAGGTGTATATATAGGAGAATTTAAGAGTAAGGGCAAAATGGTAAAGTTTTTTAAATTTCCGACTGAGCGAAGTGAAAACTCGACTGAGCGAACGAGTTCAGTTAATTAAGGCTCCAAAGGCTTAATCCGGCATTGATTCCGGCGATATTGAGGTCTCTGAATCTGGATAAGTCATACCGTAATTTTTTCAAAAAAAAAAAAGATCATGCCGTGTTAGGGTTGCAGTGGGAAATTATTCTCTCTGCTAGCTGTTATATAACTGCGGCCGCCTACAACACCATATTAGTACTACCTCCCTCCCATATGGGCGAAGATTATGTGACGGAACGTAATCTTCCGTCTGCGACGAAACTTGCATGGGTATGGGGGTAGGTAGCAGCAGGAGTAAAGTCTTTTTTATTTTTGAATATACTGTAAGGATTGAAGTTTGTAAGATTTAGGAATTTAGGAATTTGCATGCGTTTTTTTTCACAATAAATCATTATAAAATAATTTATCAATTATATAAAATTCTACATGATTATATACACATAAATATGATTATTATATAATAGTTTTTAAATTTATACTCCCTTCGTTAAACAAAAACTGTCATTCTAGAAAGTTGCACACTTATTAAGAAAAGTAGAAAAATGACGCATGTACCCCTACTTTTTACTTTTCCATTTAGATAATAATTACTTTTGTGTTGAATAGTAGGGTTAAAAGTGGAAAAGATGTGTAAAAAGCTAGAATGATAGATATTTTTGAACAAAAATCACTATCTAAAATGACAGATATTAATTAACGGAGGGAGTATATTTATTTATATATATAAATAATGGAACATATATATCAATTCAAAATATATATCTTAATCAACTAAACATTTTTGTGTAAAAATAATTACTAATTTAAAACACCAAAGCTATTTTCTAAATGAAAAAAGTTGGCAAATAATACATTATATATATATATGAAAAAATGATTATACACTATGATTCATATACATTATAATTATGAGAACGCTAAAGCAAACATATATACAGGTAGTATCATCATTTTTAAAATAGTGTTGGAAACGATTATACAAGTTTGTATACATGTTTCTAATCATTGGTGGAAGCTTCAATAAATTATCGTGAATATGTAAAAATCAAGGTTAAAAGAATGCGTAAAATTGACTCCAACAACTCAGTTTATCGTTTCCAAACATTTATCAGCTTCAGGTTTATGAATCAGTCAACCTCTGTAAATTGATGAATGTTAAGAAAATATTCTTATACACAATGATTCAATAAGAACGACCAAGGGAAAAGATATTTAACAATTGGTGTCGTCTCTCTATAAGAGTGTTGGAAACGATTATTCGTGGATACATAAAACTATGGATAAATGAATGCGTAAAATCGACTTCAACGACTCAGTTTATCGTTTCCAAACGTTTATCGCCTTCAGGTTTATCAATCAGTCAAGCTCTGTAAACTGATGAATGTTAAGAAGATATTCTTATACACAATGATTCGATGAGAACGACCAAGGGAAAAGATATATAACAGTTGGTGTCGTCTTTCTATAGAGTGTTGGAAACGATTATTGAAGGTTGTGTACATGTTTATAATCATGAGTGAAAACGTTTATAGATTATCGTGGATACGTAAAACTATGGTTAAAAGAATGCGTAAAATCGACTCCAACGACTCAGTTTATCGCTTCCAAACATTTATCAGCTTCAGGTTTATCAATCAATCAAGCTCTGTAAACTGATGAATGTTAAGAAAATATTTGTACACAACAATTAATGAGAACGACCAAGGGAAAAGATATATAATAGTTGGTGTCGTCTTTCTATAAGAGTGTTGGAAACGGTTATAGAAGGTTCTGTATATGTTTATAAACATCAGTGGAAACGTTTATAGATTATCGTGGATACGTAAAACTATGGTTAAATGAATGCGTAAAATCGACTCCAACGACTCAGTTTATCGTTTCCAAACGTTTATCGCCTTCAGGTTTATCAATCAGTCAAGCTCTGTAAACTGATGAATGTTAAGAAGATATTCTTATACACAATGATTCGATGAGAACGACCAAGGGAAAAGATATATAACAGTTGGTGTCGTCTTTCTATAAGAGTGTTGAAAACGATTATTGAAGGTTGTGTACATGTTTATAATCATGAGTGGAAACGTTATAGATTATCGTGGATACGTAAAACTATGGTTAAATGAATGCGTAAAATCGACAACTCCAACAACTCAGTTTATTGTTTCAAACGTTTATCGCCTTCAGGTTTATCAATCAATCAAGCTCTGTAAACTGATGAATGTTAAGAAAATATTCTTATACATAATGATTCGATGAGAACGACCATGAGAAAAGATATATAATAGCTGATGTTGTTTGTATAAGAGTGATGGAAACGATTATAGACGGTTGTGTACATGTTTTTAATCTTCAGTGGAAACGTTTATATATTATCGTGAATGCGTAAAATCCAAGTTAAATGAATACATAACATCGACTCCAACAACTCATTATATCATTTCCAAATTATAGCCTTTAGATTTATCAATTAGTCACCCTTTGTAAACTGATAATGGTAAAAAAAATATTCTTGAACACAATGATTTGATAAGAATAGTCAAAGTAAAAGATATTTGACAATCAGTATTATCTTTTTAAAATAGTGATGGAAACAATTATGGAAGGTTGTGTAAATATTTATAATCATTAGTGAAAAACGTTGGTAAATTATCATATATATATATATATATATATATGTATATTATAGATGTTATAAATAGATTAAATATATATATATGATGGTTGATAAATATTTTAATCATCAACCTACAATATATTTACGATAATTATTTATGATAGTTGATATATATTTTCATCCTTTAAAAACATAATTTTTGGTTCAATTGCAATTAGCTTTTTTTTCTTTGTCCTTTATAAATAAAAAGTTAATGATTGACTCTATACCTAAAAAAATGAATCGATTGGATCATTAGAAATTTAGTCTCTAAAGTATTGGTTTTTTTATAGTTTATGAATGTGTATACCCTCACTATTTTTGTTGATTAAATTAATTTTTGTAGGATTTATTATAGTTATTTGTAAAATAAATATTTTTCTTTGTATTTGTACTTATTTTTACAACTTCAAATGTACATATTAAAACTTTAAATTTATACTTTAATTTTTTTTAAATACATATTGATTATTTCCTAGCTAAGTAATAAACTGTAAGATTATCAATATTATTTTACTTATGTGTACAGTATTATTTAGATGAAAGTATATTTTATGTGTTTAAAAAGTAAAAGGTGAAATATTACTAAATCTATTATAATCATAATAATTTATTATGGCACAACCAGCATACTAATAAGGATTTCAATAGTACGATACGGTAGAGAAAAATATAATCAAACACAAACAAAAATACTGATTCCATTACGATGTTGATTCACGTCATATTTGAAGTGTCAATATTCTATTATATATAACTTACTAAATGGACGGTCCACATTGTTTCCGTCAGTGACGGAAAAACTTCGTCCGTCACCAAATCCCAGCCGCTCCCATATTGATCTTCATGTTTGCTTTTTGGTACGTTTTTCCACTTCAATATTAAATATATAAGATAAAATAATTTTATAAAATAAATTTCTACATCATATAGTTTTTCATATAAGAATTCAATTGTAAAACTTAGATTTGTAAAATTATGTTATCTTATTCTCCCTCCGTCCTCATTGACCGTCTTGTTTACTATTTGGACATGTTGTTTGACTTCAATTTTTAACATATAAGATAAATTAATTTTAAAAATTTAAAGTATACATATGATTCTTTACATGATAAACTATAAGTTACAAAAGTTAGTTTTAATTATTTTTATCTTATATGTTTAATATTGAAGTGGAAAAATGTGCTAAAGCAAACATGACGGACAATTCAGGACGGATGAAGTATGTTAAATATTAAAGTCAAACGACATGTCCAAATAATGAAAAAGAGGTCAAAAAGGGATGGAGGGAGTATTATTATTTTTTTGAAAAAAAACACCATATTAGTAGTATATATGACATATCGACCCACCCACGCAATGGGTTAATTAATTAAGGAACTAACAGTGTAAGATTATGTTAAGATTGTAGCGATTATGTCATTGTTTATGTCTTCTGGATTGAGGATGTAAGTATGCTATGATTAACCATGGAGTATGACAGTTTTAGAGTCAACCCATGAGATAAAATTTAGGAAAATTTCATCAAATATCTTTAAGCACTACAACAATCTAAGATTAATGGAGACAATAGAAAACTTTTTTTTTAAAAGAGAGGCAATAGAATAGTCAAAGGAGGCGAGCCCGAAGGTAGTCTCTGTTGGTTGTGATCTTTAGAGGCGACTACAATATTATGCCTCCATTGATACGTCGGTGGGACTATATATGACATCATTATAGGCGATAAATGTTGACTCTATTGGTTAGATCAATAGAGACGAGTTAATCACCTCACCTCCTTGTACATTCTCATGATAGATTACAGATGCAATGAACTGTAGGTCGCCTCTGTTGTTTAGTATGTAATCGGAGGTAACCCGTGACACGCCTCTCATGAACTATTTACAGAGGCAAGACGTTTTGGCGCCTTGCTTTTGAAATAGGCCCATTCTTTTGTCAAAGTTTCAGTTGGTTTATGTATTATTAATTGGGACGATCAGCTCAGCTCATTCTTTTGTTGTGGAAAACGTGTCATATAAGCAAACAGGACGGTCAATTCAGACGAGGGAGTCTATGGGTAGGGCTATTCAAAACAACATTATCAGTTAGTTAATCAGCTGGTTACGCATTATCAATCATATTATCAGTTGGTTTACACATTGTCAATCAATTATCAGTTGGTTTATCAGTTCAAAATCTAATACAAAAAGAACAACTTATATAAGTTTTTACATAATCATCTAGTTTTGAAATCAGTCATCAACCCATATTAATCACTTTCAGCTATCAACCGGTTTATACAAAAAGTGCAAAAGAAAAAGGGCCATAATATGTTCTTCGCGTACTCCATCACGTCGTCAAACTCGTTTTTCTTCGTTCTCTCCCTCATTCCTTCTTCCTTCTCCATCTCCATTGTCGTTTGTTATCCTCCATCTCTACCAATACTGCATCTACTCTTGTGAAATTTGTGCCAGATTAATAAAATTAGGTTGTCTCTTTTCTTATCCCTTTCCTTCTTCCTTCACCCCCAAGTAGAGGTGCCCAACCCTTCCCTCCTCCTCCCATTTCTGCCGTCGTCACACAAACATCAATTTCTCTGAAGACGTGAACAACCCATCATCCCGTGTGGAACGGCGCTTTCTTCGCTTTGCTAAGGTAAGGTTCTTAGGCTCTATTCTCATAAGAATAGTGGGTTCTACCCTTCACAGTCATACTCGTACCAATTTCAAGTTCTCACTCAATTTCTTTTCCTCCTGATAATTCTGTCAAGTTCTCTATCAATTTTAATGTCTGCCTTGTGTTGTGATTAAATTTCCAATTGAAACAATTATGGTTGCGGATGTACACTCCGTTTCAACATCAGAATAGCAGCTCCCGTAGACTATTAAAGACCCATTAATTTGACTTCTCAATTTATACATCAGAATCCATCAGAATAGCAGCTCCGTGTGTTGTGATGTTCTGTTCCGGCTGCCAGTGTTTCTGTCCAAGCCAGTTCATGTATACTCCGTAATTGTTCATGATGAGTGCGTCGTTACCTTTCAGTGTCCTGCCAAATTCATTTTGTAGCTTGCCGAACCTGATTGAAGTCAGAAGCCGAGATGAAGAACAGATGTTTGATTGGAAAAGCAAGGGGAAAAGGAATAAATTTCTTCCATACCCTCATTGGGGTTTAGTCGTTAGAACGGTGGCGAGAAAACAGATATATTTAATCAACCTAGTTCTTCTGATGCATTATTTAGCTACTTTTTTTGTTCGTTCCCGAAGGGGTCATACGTGTGACAGAACTGATTTGATTATGTATGCTGCTTAGTATCTTGATTGCAGTTTGTTATTACTGATATGATAAATACACTGCAAAAATAATGTCAAAAACTTACTAGACTGATTCATCATCTTCATCGGGTGTCTCACAGTGCTTTCAATTTTATATTACAGAATGACCGCAGTATCTAAAATAGGATGCAGATAGTACTACTAATACGTCGGTAAATACATAATAGAATCAAAGCCATTAATCCCTTGGTTCTAGCTTCTAGAGAACTGCTGAAAAAGTATTACAGCAAACGTGATCTTTATGTTCTTGGGCTTTTCCATTTAAAGATGCGCCCCCCGTTTAGGATAATGCGATACTCAGTAGTAAAAAAAAACCAAAAGCAACGCTCTATTCCTCACCTGTTCATACTGCAGCCTTA
>CM041777.1:76498083-76532628 GCA_023374045.1 Limonium bicolor | reverse complement strand
TTCTAGGTAATATAAGAATTACAGGTTCTATCTCACATATGAACAAGAGAGATTTTTCCTCAATTATAGAGATGAATTTACTACTCTTTCCCTTTTCTAAATCTTACTCCTACTTATTCATCTTACGACAACATTAGCTATAAAGTTATAAGCATATTAATCCTTGACGAATTGGTTAAAGTGATTCTTCCTTCTTTTTGGGATGGAAATCATGCTGCCGTCTTTGGTTAGGGTAGGCTTTTCCTACAACGTCTAGTTTTGACCCTTCATTATGAACCACTAAAATAAAGCTCATACTTATCTCCTTTGTATGATGATCGTGGATACTAGAAATGACTTTAACGGTGGTGGCTTCATCAACCACGTTCTTCCTTGATAAAGGAGGGTGGTCTTCGCTAGAAAGACCCTAACCCATCTTGTCTTGTCTCTTAGTTCTTTGTTATGAACATGCTCTTGAGGCTCTTTTGGCTAGCTTATTATGAATGGTAGCATTCTTTTTCACCCTTCTAGTGAGGGGTTTCACTTTTCTGACATTTTGTTCCCGAATAGAAACCTTGCTTTTATTTTTTTTTTATTTTCTTTTAGAGGTGACAATTTTCTACCTCTCTTCTTAATAAGACCTTTCTCTTCTCTAATGTTTATCAACTTGGGATAAAAATTGCCACATCCTCCACATTGTTTTGAGGGGGGAGGGGAGGGTGGAGAGATTTCAGTCTTCAGTCTTCCACATTCATGTGCGAGACGATTGCCCTAATTTAGTTAGGGGGCGTTGGTTCAAAGGGGGGAAACGGAATGGAATCAGGAAAGGAATGGAGAGGAATGGAAAAGAATTCCCTTTGATTTTCCTGGTTGTTTGTTTGAGCTGGGGAAATGAAATAAATAACCGTCAACGGCCCCGGTCAATGGTCAACAGCTACCGGTTGCCGGTCAACGGCCAATTCTTACCGGTCAACATTCACTATTCACCGGTCAATGGTCATTAGTCATCGGTCAATGGTCAATGTTTCCGGACAAAGTGTCTGGGGAAAGGGAATCCCATTCCCTAGGGGGGTGGGGAATCAGAAAAAGGGTTTTGGGGTAATACCATTCCCTTTCCCTTTCCTGAAAATAGGAAAACTGACAAAACAAACAGCAGGAAAGGGAATCATTCCGATTCCCTTTCCTGATTACCCCAAAACAAACGCCCCCTTAGTGTTTTTTCGGATATTAGACTTCTGGATTGTAGGATTCATAAATCCAAACACACATTGTGAAGCTCAATAATGAAAGTTTTAGGAACTTAGAAGGTAGAAAATCAAACCTATTACGTGGAGCACCATATAAAGTTAATAGAAGTTGACATTCATGATTGAGAATGTGACTACCTTTTTTTTTTCTAAAATGATTTGGATTTATAGTCATAACTTCAATATAGTTTTGTTTATATTTATACATGTTGCTCACTCGAAAGATCAATCTGACAAACCTTAGCTTCTGGGAATCTTCCTTCACATTAAAGAATGTGGATCCTGTTTTGTAGCTCCCTTGAGGATGTCAATTTCCCTTTAAACTCACATAATAGGGGCTCATCGTTGTGTCTCTTTATAATGTTTCCTACCCTTCCTCCCTTTGTTATGAGTATATTGCTTTACCCTTTTTTCTCAATCATCTCCATCATATGAATAGCTCATGATATAGTTTTCATCATCTCTACTTATATAAAAAAAAAAATCATCCAGTCAAGTAGCTAACATTGAATTTTGACTTAACCGTTTATTGAATTATTGTTCAATTAAACTGATTAATTAAGAACCAAAGTATAGGATTAATATTCTTTAATGGACGTGATGGTAAGAGAAAAAGGAAATTGAGTGGTATAAGATGCCAAAATCAGATTCTCCATTGCAAGAATCATCAAGTGTGAACCATTAATCATGCATCTATCTACTTCTTATTGATTATAAAACTACGTACGTACAACCAATCTTGAAATGGAAGATAGAGTGATGAGATTCCAAATTTGAAAGTTGAAAATGGAACAATCTGAAATTAAAATACGTTATATTTTGAAAAAGACTTAAACATCCAATATTATTATAACCTTAACCTTTGACTCAATCAGAGGCATGAAGCTCGGCGACATCATGAATCAGATCAACCAAATCGTTGTTGGATGATCCGCCCACATCAACACCCTTCTTCGCCATTTTCCCAAACTCCATTGCTCTTCTTCTCCTCCCTTCTCCATCTTCACCACCATCCATCAACTCCTCAACAGCTTTCCTCACTTCCTCTTTCCTTACCAAAACACCAGTTCTCTCCTCATCACCCCACCTAACAGGCATCTCAACTCCAACCGTAACCCCAACCTTAAGAACCTCAACCACTAACTTCTCATTCAAAAACTGCTCCGCAAACTGAGGCCAAGTGATCAACGGCACCCCACAGCTTAACCCTTCAATAACCGAATTCCACCCACAATGCGTCAGAAACCCTCTAATCGCCCGGTGCGATAATATCAGCACTTGGGGAGCCCACCCCTTGATGACTAACCCTCTTCCTTTAACCCTTTGTTCGAATCCGCTGTCTAGCAGCCACCGTTCCATTTCTATTTGTCTTTGACCTTCTGTCTTGATCACCCAAATGAATGGATGGTTGGAGGATTCCAACCCTAATCCCAACTCTATGAGTTGAGATGGAACAAGCCGACATTGACTCCCCAGACAAGTATAGATAGCCGAACTTGGTTCCATCCTCTCTAAAAACCTCAGCAACCGGTCCTTCTCGTCAATCGAAGCTAATTTGCTTCCTCTGTCAAGTTTATCCAAAACCTCGTTGTTACATAACGAGACTGGTCCAATGCACCACACCCTTTTTATTCACTTCCGTACAACTCAATGAAATCTTTCTCCAATCCATAAGAGCTGTTAACCACAACTCCATGCGAGTATTCCTCCGCTTGTCGTGCTTCGTTTCTCAGATCATCCAAGTTAGGTAAAGTGACAAACGCTCCCGGTAACTTCGCTTTTGTTATCACAACTCTAACAGGGAAATCGGGGATAGGAAATGGCTCAAAACTAGAAGAAACTAGGTTATGAGAGTTATGCAGTTTTATGTTGTGCGAAGCTAGTAAGGAGAAACAACACATCCCATGGAAAACAAGCCGTGGGATTTTGAACTTCCTGGCAGTTTCACTTGTCCAACTGATGTACTTATCGGAGATTATACAAGTGGGAGGAGGTTTTTGCTTCTGGAGATGAGTTTCTAGTGGCTCTCGGAGTTCTTTCATGGCGACATAGAAGTTTTCAATGAGTTTCGGTGTGGGGACTTTGTCGAGACTCTCGCAGCCGTGTGGAAGCCCGACTTTTTCGGATGGGAATGGAATCTCCAAAACACGGATTGGAAGGCCGGAATGAATTGCTCTTTGAATACTGGATGTGGATCTTAGGGAATTCATTGGAGTAGTGATGAGGGTAACGATTGCACCTTGTTTTGCTATCAACCTTGCCATGTCGATCATTGGGATCATGTGACCTTGTGCGAATAAGGGCACTAGAACAAAGTGAGCTACTTGCTGCTCGTGTTCAACGGGTTCCATTTTTTTTTTTTTTTTGTGACGATGGAAAAATGGAGATTGAATCTTTGGATGTTGATTTGGGTACGTATTGTTTGGGAGAACTAAAGGGTTTATGAATTCAGATTTATCGAGTTGAACTGCGGATAGCGTTATGCTCGATCATGACGTGAAAGTCTTCCAAATTGAGCTTGACTTTGACTCAGTCTTCAACGTCTTGTCATGCCTGTATTTATTTATTTTAGCTGTTTGCTCGACAAAAATGTGAAAACGGTGATTCTAGTTCGTTGCTTGGAGTATGGGGGAAGGCGGAAACTACAACACGATACTAATAATTTGGTGCATCTTAAAGAGAAACTGACTCACATGTGTCTAGTATTGCAAACTCTTTTGAAGGCAATATTATGTAGCTTCCGAAGTTCCAATACTTCGGCGGTCCAGATTCCTATTGCGAACACCTTCCTGAGTCTGTGAGGGCTTTGTTCACAATGAGTAAGCAGGGTGGGAGCCAGCATTCATGTCGTTGTGCTCAAGATTCTATACATTGACTATAAAAAAGTTACTAGATCTCACCTGTTCTAAATATAAGATATTTTATGTTTTGTTATTCTCATTGAAGTTTGAATGTGTTAACTTTTTAATTGTTACTTTCAAATCAACTACTTATTTTTCTCACATCTAATTTTTCACCGATTAATTATGTGTCATGCTTGAGAATAATTAACAAATCCTATTTCATGCTTAATTAAAAATAGAACAATAAACTGACAAGATTAACCCAGTTGCTATTTTAATATAAGTAGTAACTAGGCACAAACCAGAGTTTGAAACTACTAAGTAGCACAAAACACACATGCTAGCATAACCAATGTCACACCCACAAAAATTTCTCGACACCGTACAAAAAACAAATAACACAACAAAAATGTGTGCTGCTGACAACAACAAGAGTATTTAAGACGCACAAAAAATTTCGCCAAACCATAAAAAAGAAAAAAACAAATAACACAACCAAAATGTGTGCTACTGACAACAAGAGTAATAAAGACCCACAAATTAAATAAAAAAAATCAATTATAGCTTATGGACCAGGAACGACAACTACAAACCGACGATTAAACAATGTTGACTGTTTCTAAATAAATCCATCCAAAAGTTGACAGACCGACATGCGGTTAACTAGATACTCGAAGCCCAGTTAACTAGTAATAACATCATTTAAAATAGTTGACATTTGACTAATAAACACACATATATATGACATCTAGAACAATTTTTCAATTATGTCTTGATATTGTGTGGGTAAGATAGAAATTTTGGATAGATAATTTTCCATTTCTTTAACTTATATCTTGTAAGTTTGTTTGGACCTATTCAACGTATTCAATTTCATGAAATGCAACTCATATATGCATTATAGCTCATCCTCTTGTTCAATAAAAATCAAGAAGTTATTTTTTTTAAACCCCGTCTATTCATTAAGAGTAACATATATAGACTCCACAAACCATATTTACATTCAAGAGTCTGAACAATGGCAAGACTATTATAAGCAAATAGAGCCATAGGGATGTTGCAACAGTAGCGGAACAAAGTGTCAACCAACACTTTGCTCTAGAAGGTTAAAAGTGTTCGTAAAACATAGGACTGTAAAACGGCTCCAGAAACATACCCTGTGAAGATACTTATTAAAAACATGAAAATACTTTTGGCGGTTGCTTTTGGCGTAAATCTGGATGTAGATGAAGAGGAACTATTGGCTACTATTTTTGGGTGTCAAGTAGAGCTGATCATAATGTGTCCGGCCCGGCAGCCCGGTCCGACCCGGCCCGAAAAAACCCGATGAGCCCGAATCCGATAGGCTTTCGGGCGGGCCCTGGACATAAAATTAGGCCGAATGAAAAAACCGGGCCGGGCCGCGGCAACAATTTTTGAGCCCGTGGGAAGCCCGGCCCGGCCCGATTTTATATTATTTATTATTATATTTTTAAAATGTATATTTACATATTTGATTTTTATACAATATAGACAAAAATTATATATAATATTATAAATTTTAAATAAGTTATATATAAATATATAAATCTATATTAAAATATATTAATTTAAATTTTTTTTTAATTTATACTAAAAAAATTAAAAAACCCGGGCCGGGGCCGGGCTTCGGCAAAGTCTGGAAAAAACGGGCCTAGCCGGCCCGGCCCGAGCATGTACAAAACCGGGCTTGGTTTTTGAAAATAGGCCCCGGGGCCTAAAATTTTCCTCTGGCCCGGCCCGAACCCGGCCCGCCCGCCCGAATGATCACCTCTAGTGTAAGTGAACATTACCAGGAACCTATTTGGGCTTGCCGCTGGGAAACAACCCACGCAAAGTGGAGTTCTGGCGACCTGTGATAACAAGGATAGAAAAAAGGCTGGCCGGGTGGAAGGCATCATCATTATCAAGGGCGGGTAAACTAGTTTTAATACGGACTGTGCTCGATAGCATCCCCATTTACTACATGAGTTTATTCAAAGTACCAAAAACTGTAATCAGCAAAATAAATTCCATTCAGAGGCGGTTTTTATGGAGACACGGAGGGGGGAAAGGTATAGCCTTGATGAGCTGGAAGAAGTTGGTGAAGCCTAAAGAGTTTGGAGGGTTAGGTGTTTGTGACTATGAAACGAAAAACGCAGCCCTCCTATTTCGTTGGTGGTGGAAATATCAGCATGATGATCTGAAACTCTGGAAACAAGTGATTGCATCAGTTTACGGTAATGAGATCAGACTACCAGTTACTGATAATAGATGGGAAGCAAATGGTCATAAAGGCTTGTGGAAATCGATCATGTCCCTAAGCACTTGGAAAAATGAGCTCCATCAGGTCCTAAGCAAGAATCTCCGATGGCTGGTGAGAAATGGTGAAACCGTCAGGTTCTGGATTGACCCCTGGCTAGATGATTCTGCTTTGAAGGATAAATTCCCGAGGCTTTATTCAATCAGTGACTGCAAAACAGCAAGAATCAGTGAAGTGGGTACATGGATGGGCAACCGGTGGTGCTGGAATTTGACCTGGCGAAGGCCACTCTTTGTCTTTGAATCAGAAGAGGTGAATATACTTATGTGTCTGTTGAATTCGGCTAATACATCTGAAGATGGTATGCTACAGAGGGGTGAGGATAAATTAATTTGGTTGGCTGATAAGAGTGGGAAGTATTCAGTAAAAAGCTGCTATAATGAAGCCATGTCGCAGTCCCACTCAACTGAATCTGCTGAAGTCTCGTGGCATGCTACTTTCTGGTCTAAGTGCGCCCCCCCAAGAGTAGAAATCTTCGTGTGGTTCCTGCTAAATGGTAGACTAGTAACTAAAGATAGGCTGTTTAGTTTGAATTTGACGACGCTAGGCTCTGTGATGTGCCCCCTTTGTCAAAGGGGAGTGGAATCTATTGACCATCTATTTTTTAGGTGTCGGAAGTCTCAAGCCTTTTGGTCACTAATTCTTAGGTGGTGGGGAGTGGAGCTGACTCTAGACGTCCAACCACGTGAGACCTGGCAACTGTGGTGCGATCACACACCCTCACCGAAGTGCAAAAGACTATGGTTGTCTACCTATCTCTTTGTGGTCTATAACATCTGGTACTCAAGAAACAAGATGATCTTCGAACAGCAGGACATTCACTGGGATAAATTGGTGCTCTCAGTAAAACTCCAGATTCTGACTTGGTGCAACAAGGAAAAGGAAGTGAAGAGTGATGTCAATCGTCTACTGTTTTGTTCTAACCTGAAAGACCTTGTATAAGTGTTTTAGTGTTTACTTTGGGAAGCTTTTGCTCTCTGTTATAAGCTAGGCAGCGACGCCTATTTTTTGTGCCATGGTGGAGCCTGTTCCAGCCATGTTAACTTTGCTACAGAGTAGCCCATTGATAAAAAAAACTTATTAACAACACAAAAACAATCGATGCACACGTAGACTAAAAAAACGGCTTCCCTGTTCATGACCAACCGCAATCCACCACTGCATCCACCCACACAATCACTGTCTTACTACCACCGTAGACCCATGACATTTGAACCGTTGATTCTCCTACGCTTTTCCACCAAATTGATGGACCCCCCAAAAGCATCATTTTCTTCTACGTTTCTTATTAGGATCCCCGCATAAAAATCTTATGGCCTAGCATCAGGGCAAGGTTGGTTGTGGCACATTCCATCCGATCGAATGTCAACGACACTTGAGCAAATCTCAATAACACCACCCAAAATACCTCCAACAAGGCTGAAGATAATAGACAATGGTTTATCTTTATTTGTTTGACCACCTTCCCCAGATCGATCAAAGCTTGGATAAGACGGTGAAACATGCGCCCTCTTCAAAACAAAATCGTGTCTTCTCTTTGGGCCTACTCCTCACATCACTAATTTCTCACTTTTTCACCACCACTTTGTCCCTCCTGTTCTTGTTCTCGATCTGGATTTGGATTTACAACATGTAGGAAGAAATGATGCCAGCAGAACTTGGAACATAGTAGTGATAATGGGTGTAGAGGATGACGATGGAAGTGGAAGACTGAGGCGGCTGAAGCAAATAAAACTGAAGCGACTTGGTTCCATGCATGTAGAAAGATGTCACAACAACAAGTCCCATAGTGAGATGAGGATGGACGGAAGGGGAATATGATGACTCTCCATGGCTAAGCTCCAGTTGTGTAGCCCCATAGAGGTGTGCGGTGCTTGCACTTTTGCTCGCCGATGGGGTTTCTGACCGTATCCTGCATTATCTTGCTATCGACATCCTTCATCACATCATCAACGTGCATAACAAACCAATTATTCCTATCGGCCTCTGCACTGCATCGTTTTAGCTTACCATTTTCGTATGCATCCCGACCTTACACATACACAGCCGCTGGCCTACACACCACCAGCTAGGGGACAAAAAGAACCCACGACCCAGGTCCAAAAGTAAACCCCCCCCCCCCCCACCCCAAGGAGGAAGGAAATTTGGCAGTAACTCACCTTATAACATTATGAAATGCAGAGAAGAAGGGGAGAGATAGGATAGAGCACCACGAAAGGATTAGAAACTAATGCTCGGACGTTTAATGGTAAAGGTGCTTCACTTCAATATTTCCTCTTTATATATGAGAAGAAATTTTAGTTTTTTTTATAATTATAGGCACAAGGCCAAATGGACCACAAAAGTGGTAGACCAGCATACGCTGTGAGACAATAGGGAAAAAAGAAAAAAAAACACAAAACCTACATACCTTTCTAACCCTTACCTAGCCTTACATGAACCTAGCAACTTCCCTTTATCTCTTAGCCCCTACTCTACTCTTACCCTTCCTAGTGACCTTACTAATACGTGAGAAATTACTAAAGCCCATAACAGCCTTCGTAGCTCTCTGCTCTTTCCCAGGTTTCGATTTAACTACGCTCCTTGATCGTCTAGCATCATAATTCGATCCTTCTTCATAGAAATTTTAGTGAGCTATAGTAATTAAACTATAGTTATAGAAAAAATAAATATTTAGATAAACAACGTTTGAAATAACCACAACTAGCGATTGAAATGTGAAACTGGTAACTAACGGATGGAGCAATTTTTTTTCTCAAAGATAAAAGATGGTAGCATCCATACTAGTATCAGCCAAAATTAGCATCGACAAATATGATTTAGCGTCATGCACATTAGCATCTGATTATTCTTAGACGTTACTATACCTGATTTTGGATTGTCATTTAGCTAGCATTCGATTTTGTAGTTTAACATTCGATAATTGGACATTATTTTGCGTCAAACTAAACATATGTTAATTAGCCTCTACCAAGTTTGGGACCTGAAAGATGGATATTATAGAGTCTGCATATTATAGCGCTAGACGGGCTCAAAAATTTAGCATCTAATTTTCAGAATCCGGTTAATGTCCGATGTCAAATTCTACTCCTTTAAAGTGAGCCCTTTCGGTAAGGCCGAGAAGATGATAAACCCACCTCCTCCACATCGCCACCCATGACATTTGGCAAAATTACACACCCCACCCACGAGGTTTCAAAAATTACTTTGGCCATTTATGTGGTTTCCTCCATTTTATATCTAACATGTTTTTTAATATTTAATCAACTTAAATGAGGTTTAAATGTTGTTCAAAATTGATAAAACTCTACATGGATGATGCTAAGGTGTTATATTTTTGTCCAATGCCAAATCCAAAGTTTTTTAAGGTCATATGACCTGTGGAACCTAATGAAAACAGGTTCACATGTTACATGTTTCATTGGATCCCACGGATCACATATGAGCTTAAAAACTTTAGATTTCACGTTTGACAAAAATAGAACACCTTAGCATCGTCGGTGTAAAATTTCATCAATTTTAGACAACATTTAACCATCTTTTAAGTTGATCAAATATTAGAAAAGTTGTTGGATGTAAAATTGCAGAAACCACATAAGTGGACAAAGTAACTTTTGAAACCTCGTAGGTGGGGTGTGTAATTTCACCAAACGTCATGGGTGGGGATATAATTTACCAATAATTTTATCCTTATATTTTGTTTGAAAAGAAGAATTGGGAGAGAAAAGATGAGTGGTAGACTTTAAAATAAAAAAATAAAAAAACCAAAATCTCTAATTTTGAAAATGATGCTAAGAACAAAAAACATCTATTAAGAAGATGAATTATATAGTGTCCTATCTACTACTTTTATACACATCGTTATCTGTAAGATCAATATATGCTTCACTAATTAAACTCCACATGTCGACAAGAAAAGGAGACATCAATAACATGAAGAGATATGGGAGTTACATGTAGAGTTTATCTTAATTTCTAAAAATGGTACGATTTTACTTGTTTGTAAAAATAATAAGTTAATGAGTCTTTTATGTTCTTTTTCTTGTGTATTAAAAGTTGGCATGTGGGGAACAATAGCAAATTAAAAAGGTAAATTTTTGGTTACATGTATATATAATCAAAGATAACTATATTTATTGTACAACCATGAAAAATATATAATGAAAAAGAAATTTGTACAATAAACAATTATACCGAAAGTATATTTTATATACAATATTTATTATATAAATAATGTATATGTTTTATAAGTATAATGTATATCTTTGGCTACACTCACATATCGAGAAGACATATTAAACTAAAAAATATGTGTAAGCAGTCATTAATTTTTAGTTATACCGTATGTTCAAAACATAAGATTTTTCCGTGTAAAAGGGGCAAGCTCAGCGTTGACATGTTCAGCACAGAAATATTTGACCTAAGAGAGGCTACTTGCTTAATTATAATGTAACATTGTTTGACTTTTTGTGATTAGTAGAGATGTTAAAATAATTGGTAATTGGTTTCGTATTGCTGGTTATTACAGAATCTAATAGTACCAAATTTAAACGGTTTTAATTATACCGCTTAATTGTGAGTTTTAGTGTCAGGCTGAGATCATTACAAATTTATTATAATTCCTTGAGAAAAGCATGGTTTTACCGACTTTTATTGATTTTATACAGTTGTTTGTTATTTTGATACAATGTTATCAATTAACTTTTCTTAAATTAGAAAATATCAATTATATGAAAAAAAAAAGCTTAACCAAATTCTACACTTACCAATCCCTATAAAACTAAGGTACCGTTCTCTCACACCCTTAATAAATAATGTGCATCTTTTAAGAAAAGTAAATACACATATCAGTTTATGATTGGACTATTTAATTAATTGGGTTTATCATACTGTGGTTAACCAGGGTAAACTTTAATTTAAAGACAATGCTGCGTTTGATGCAAATATCTAACACAAATAATTTAAACAGTTAGGATGTCACTTAGGGGTGTTCGTTTGCTGCGTCTGCAGCATTAATCCATTTTGTTAAAAAAGTAAAGACAGATGTTACTTTTTGATTGAGTCTTATCTTGACTGAATGTCAGAAAATACTAATTCTAGTACACATGTCACATTATGATTTATTAACTATAGTTACATTTACCTAAAAGCAGCTACCATATTAATTATAGTTACATTTACCAAAAAGCAGCAAATGGTAGCTTTTAACAATTTTAAAAGGTGGCAATCGAACACCCCCTAATACCACGTCCGACAGTCACATTAATCTCTTTCAGTCTCTGCTGTTAGACATGTGTAACTCAAATATCGATTTTAACTTTAATCAAATGCCAGAAAAAGTTAATTCACGGTCGCGTTCGCTAGTAGTGAACTAAAGATTTATCTGTTATTTCCAAAAAGTGTATGACATTTGTCAGTTTGTGAATGGACAAAATGTAAACTCAATACACATGTCAATTGCCCATAAGTTAACCATAGAGATTATTCTCAACACAGCATTTGCTGCGTTTGTGCACTGATATCGAACGAGCTCCAGTAGATTAATGTTATAGATGTTGATTTTCTATTAGAACATGTATACTAGGAGGTCCCACCAGTTAACTACAGTAACATTTACCATAAAAGTTGGAAACCAAACTCTATGCCATCAAACGCCCACTTGGTATTGGCTAACTTTATCACCATCATCTAGAAGCAGAAATTACTCCGTTTACTCGCAAGCAGCGAATGCAAAAATTTCAGTGTTAGTTATTTAATTTCAGTTTTTAATAAACACTCCTTTCGCAAGAGATTCATTACCCATACCGGTCGGTTGTTTGTACTTTGATTCGGTCAAAAGTACATGAACAAGTACGAAACGCAAACCCCTAATTTCAAAGGAGTTGGTATGTGCTGTCCAACATTAAATGTATTTCGCACAAAACCCTGATCATCTGCTTGTGTGTTGGTTCGTTCTTGTGGGCGGTGTTGGCATTTCAAACTTGGTCGAGTGACTGGCTAACATATGGTTCTTCCCAATAGCTCTATCCAAGTTGGTCCCTTTCCCCCTTTGGTCAAAGATCTGACAAAATGATGATAACGACTGTGGTCTACGAATTGGTCAACCCCTTCGTAGGGCTTAATCAACTTGTATGTTTGTTTTTCGTCAACTTTTTCGTTCAGGTTCAAGATTGATTGTTCGAGTTGGACTTGAAATGAGAAACCGCTTTCCAAGATTACTGGGAGATACTCCCAACGGAAAACTATATACGCACATTTTTTTAAACATTTTTTCTTTGATATATTCTATTTCTCTCTTTTTAATTTTAGCTGACCGCTATCTTAACCAAAGCCCACTTTATATACTTTCAGCTCGTACCAAGTGATGCCAAGTGATGCTGTCACTTCGTCTTAGCATTACATGCCACTTTTGTTACTATGAGATAAGCACACAAATGACAAGACCTACATGGGACTCAAATAAAGACCACAATATGCCAACACGAAGAGCGTATTAAGATATTGTTATGCAGGCCCATGTTTGTGGCCCACACTAATAATCTGTCTATCCACTGCTGCTATCTTTATATATATATATATATATATATATAGCATATTGTACTCAGCCGAAGAATCAATAAAACAGTATTACATCATTTATATTCTATCGTCCTCTCTCTGTTAGCCTTTTTTCTCTTAATTTCAGCATGGCATCCTGGCTAGCACTTTGTTAAGCTCCATGTCTTCTCTTATCTCCGATTCGGCCACATCTGGCCAGAATATTTCTTCTTCTACCACCACCATTCCAAATCTAGTAGGTCCTGCTGCATCATTGCATAAACTTACAGGTGAAAACTATCCCTTATGGCACCGACAACTTGAATCGTATCTTCGTGGATATGACCTCTTTGGTCATGTTGATGGTTCCACTAAATCTCCAGCTTCTATTGATGTTGGATTTGCTACCCGGCAATAGCGAGACCAAATGATAGTCTCTATTCTCATGACATCTCTCACAGAAGATGCTCAAGGGCAGGTAATTGATTATGAATCTGTTTCAGAGATCTGGAAGCTAGTATCTTCATGAGATTTATGCTTCTCAAACTATGGCTAGGTTACAACTGCTTAGATTTCAGTTGTATTCTCTTAAGAAGGAAGCCGATTCTATTACCGCTTACTTCAATCGTGCCAAAAAGTTTCATCTTCTCTGTCGGCTGCCGGATCTGCTATTACTGAGAATGATCTCTATCATTGTATCTTGCACAGTCTACCGGATGAATATGATTCCATCTCTCACTGGTGGAACGGATGCCTTAAATTATGGTCTAAAACCCTGTTTAATTACGGTTCTGAACCGTAGTTAACGCGGGTGTCACCTAAGACGGAGACTTCTTTAATTACGGTTTAAAATCGTAATTAAAAGCCCTTTTCCGCTTCCACGTGTCAGGAACTTTACATTACGGTTCAAAGAAACCCGTAATCTAAAGTGCTTTGGCGCGCACTGTTGGACTTTAGATTGCGGTTCTATCAGGAACCGTAATCTAAAGTGTGAAAGCACTTTAGATTATGGTTTTCCTTTGAACCGTAATGTAAAGTGTTTGTTTATTTATTATTTTGTACATTTTTTTATTACAGAACTACACGATTGCAATAGAGGACAGTATTACAATTGTAGAATTGCAACATATATGCAGAAGCTGCACAATTGCAACACACCTGAATCAAATAGCAACAAAACACATTCTCTGCGCACAATTTTAACAGATTACAGCATCTTTAATTACACCAGAATCATACAGTAGCTTTCATTACAATAACAGTAATATTAAAACTCAAACAAAATAGCAACAAAGACATTCTCTTCAATACATACAAATCTGTTACAGCAGCTAGCAATTCAGTAAATGTCATTTCAATTTTATGCCACTATAATATATACAAAAAGCTAGCTAGTCTACAATCCATTCTCAAAAATAAGGTCGTCATGCTCTCTCTGACATGATACAATTCTTTTGCACTGTAAGTTGAGGATTTGGCAAAGTGCTCTTTAATCTGGAACACGAAAAGGAATGGAACACATAATGTTATTAAGATAAGACACAAAAAATCAACACAAAGAATTAAATACAAGACAGGGTTGTCTATCGTATTACCTTGTCTTCAGAGTTCTGTAATGCTGGGAAGTACCCGTAGAACTCGTACATGTACCGTATCACGTAGTACCCGCAACTCTTGGAATCCTTTTGTGTAGGGCAATAAATCTTCAAAATTCACAAGTGTAAAATAATTGTAAAATGATAAGCAACATGAATGAAATAAATGAATTATCCAAACCTTGATGTATGTGACTCTGATGTCAGTAAACTCTCCCTGAGGGGTTTTTTTGTAACAACTGTCACATATTAACAAAAGTGTTAAGCACAATGAACGAGTAAATTAATTTTGGTTCAAACAACCTACAAATAATTAAGCAGTAATAAAACTTACCTTTTGATTAAGTCTTCAGTGTTGAATTCTGTCCTCTGCCCTAGTGGATCTAGAACGAGCAGAGAAGCAGTGGCGGTGTAGAAGATAAACAAAGCCTAGTGGTGGCTACAATTTTAAATACAAAATGAAATGAGGAATGAAGGTAAAAAAAATTAACTAATTAGTATGTAAATGTACATCAGAACTCACGTTTGGTGATACAACATTATCAAAAATAGTTTATTCATTTATCAGCACATTGAAGCAATGCTTCATGTATTCACAAAACCTCCCCGACTCCCTCGTAACTGAGTCGTAAGATAAACGCTCCGGGCACACCACAGAAATGAAGGTGATGTTCTTCTTATGACATCTCTGAAGTAGACATCTATTATATCACATGTGCTATAAAAAGCTAGCAAATGCGACTTCATAGGTACTTATTCTATATGTTTTTATACTATAAGAAAAAGAACACTTACGTTAGATAAGCTTGAATTATGTTAATGTTTAGGTAATCTCCACACATCATCTCTCTGATGTTCCCAAAGTTGATCGTCGTGGTCATATCTTCTTCATAGTGAAACAACAACTTTGGAAGCACCACCATGAAGTTGACGCATTGAGGTGACCTCGCAATGATCTTGTCATAAATATTGACCTGACGAGGCCCTAAGTGTTTGACAAGTTTTTTTGACAGTGCGAACCTACTTGTCGACACCCTAGAAGTTCTGGTGTGAGCCCGGGTCACTGGATTCTTACCTTTTGCACCCCGGGTCACTAGATTCTTACCCTTCACACACAAACAATAATGCATAAGAAGGTAAAGATAATTACAAATTGATGATTATAATTACAAATTGATTATTATACCCTTGTACTGTGGACAGGCGCCATCGGCTAGTTGATCTCTTCTCTTTCCCGGGATACACGACGAGGAAGCTCAAGGATATATGATGGATTATATTAGACTCTAAATGCTATATAATGGATTATATTAGACACTAAATGGTTTTCAAACAGTCTTACCTCATCGGTGACAACAATATAACATACTAGCCAGGGTAATATGTCTCACTTCACTTCAACCAACATGCATTTGTTGTTAAACACCATCGGAAGGTATGCATTCTCACATCCTTCGATTATCAAGTCCAAGGTCACACACATGTAATGCAGGTAGACGTACAAAATTGATAAGCATGAGTAGACCTGATGGCAACACTGTCCCGTAGGCCACATCTACAGGGTGCCCGTCCAATGGTACTTGGATACGGCATTTTTTTGCTCCTTTAATAAACATAGATATTGCGTGAAATAAATAAGTGCGTCAATCTAATACTATTTAAAGGACTTTATTTAAGGAGAAAATAGTGAAACAAAACTAACCTGGATGTTGGCAAACGGGTATAGGTCAGCAGCCATAGCACAACTGGATGAGGAAGACGGTCGAGGAGGATCATGCTGCTGCTGAGTAGTCTCATGTGCAATCACATCCAATGCTTGTTGCAGCCTCTCCTTGTAAGCTCAGTGCTCAGCAACCAATCTCTTCTCGTTAGCTTGGCGCTCAGTAGTCAATTTCTCCTCATTAGCTTGGCGCTCAGCAGCGAACTTACGCTCTACCATCACCTCGATGTCATCAACATTCATCTGACCCTTTTTAGCAGATGGTGGGAATACATGCTTCTGACGCACTTCTCCCCCAAATCCTCTAACACGTCCTGGGTGATCCTTCATCCCGAGCGCTTGATTGAGAGGGTCGTCTTGAGAAGAAGGAGCGCGTAAGTCTATTTCTCTTCTCTGTGCCACTTTATACTATCCAATTGTCAAAGAAGTTAGCACTAAATTTAAGATCTACAGACGCTTGAGTCTATAATTAAATTATTTAATAGCTACTTCCAAACACTTACAATTTGGTTAGCCAATTGTGCCGGCGCAGCGTGAGGAAATATCCTCTGACCTTCTCTGGTCATTCTTTGGCTTCCCAGTAGGTACAATGCACCCTACTCGCCTCAAAACATCATCCATCGGGCATTCACTGCCGTACTCATTCCTCTACGTCAGCAAACCAGCTTCTTTCGACTAATCGAGGCTGCTCACATATCCCCTTCGTCTCTTGGTGTGGGGGAAGAGATTCGCTTCATGGTTTTGCCGTGCTTTTTCTTGTCTTTGCTGTTAAAACATTACAAATAGAAAATGAATTAGAAAATCAGGGATAAAACATTATGAGCAATAATTCAGAAAAGAGTACACACAAACATACCCTGAACTCGGGGTGGAGTGGTGCTCAACGAATTCCTTCTACTCCTCTTTGGTGATCATGCCGTTGTACACAACATACAGCGGAGGCTCGTGTGGGGGCACCATAATGATCCAGTTCTTCACCAAGTAGTGGCAGAATGATTTAGCTTTACCACCCACCATAGAAAGAACGGTCTTTTTCACTTCTTCTCTGGGATCTTGTACCGTTCTTGCACCTTATTCCAAATGGTCTCCTTAACTTCACTCGGGACTTGTGACCATGTGTGGTTGATGGAGCAATGTGATCTGGACAGAGTCCCTAGCATATTAGCGAACTCTGACTTGCTGCCCCCACAATACCTCCCATACCGGTCCCAGACAAGATTAATCTCATCCAGTTTCTACACACTACTAGAAAAAACGAATTTACCTACGAAAATTTCCGTGGGTGTGGTAGGTAATCAATTATACCCACGAAATACCTACGGAAACGTTCCGTGGGTAAATACCTCGTGGGTAAACTAATTACCCACCAAAAAAATTTCCCGTAGGTAATTACCTATAAAATACCCACGGCTAATTATGTGGGTAAATACCTACGGATATTCCGTGGGTGAATACATATGAAATACCCTCGGGTATCATGTTCGTATGCCACGTGGATACCCACGGAATACCTACGGAACTAAATACCCACGGAAATGTCCCGTAGGTATTACCTACGGATCACCCACGGATAAGTGTTTGGCTTTCCTTTGAAGCATACCCATGGAATACCTACGGACCATTTTACCTCGGACTTTTCCGTGGGTATTCCGTGGGTAAATCTTTGACAATTTTTTTTAAAAAAAAGAAATATTACAGCGCATTGTATGCGCTTCTGTTTGATCTGAAAGAAATAACCAGTATCTTACACCGAGAGCCAGTTGGAAAATAGCATAACAGATCAAAAACTGAACTTGTAAACTTGTGATAGTATACAAGACACCCAACACATGTAATTGCCGGAGTAAAGATGAATGTTGCCAGGTAATAACGGGCCCATCCCGATGAGGCTGCACAATGTAAAAGTTGCAAATCATACATCTTAATCTACTGTTCCTTTAACAACCCAGACTTGTCTTCTTTGTGTTATTGAAGGTACAAAGAAAAATATAGACAGAAGAGAAAATTGCAACTGCAGAGAAGATAACTAAACCATTATGCCTTGATCAGGGAGGTACTCATTGATCAGCACATGATGATTAGGCAACTTTGGGAAGATCCCAACTTGTCATGATCAGCACAAGAACGCACTGCGCATTACATAAGAACTGTCACGATCTCATATATATATATATATAAGGAAGAGAAAACGATTGGGGGAAACTTCAGACTTACATTTTTGATTGATAAATCCCTTCTCATGAACACACACCACCAACATTATCAGAATAATATTAATAAATTTTAGCCCCTGAAGAAATCAAATCAATCATTCGATGACATATAAACTCCAGTAACTATCATAAAAGTAAGAAAAGAGAATATGCCTGATATAATCACTTGTATTGCATACCCCAATTATGTAATCTCTTGTTCTTCAATATCTTCCACTTTGATACGGGTGCTTGATATATCTATAAGAATAGTAACATTTACGTTTATAAAATTATCAAGCAGATAGCGCTTAACAAGGCAGCAGAACTGTTTTACAATCATAGGTTCAAACAAAACTGTTCTGATAGACTAGAACCGCAAAAACAACAACACTTTTAAGAGCATGATGCAAAAGAATAAGAGTAACGTAGTATCGAACTATTGAGTCATTCTCAGCATCAGAATAAGATCAAACAGAAAATAATTGGAGAAAAATATTAAGCATTTTTACAATGTTTAACAGCTGGGTTTGCTCTGCGTCGGTGATAAAATCAGGACAGAATATCAAGAGACCAATCATTAATTGAATACGGATGAGGTACAAAAGTATGGTAAATTGATGGATTAAAGATAAATACGGGTGATTATTCACTCACCAGCATGTGTAGAAGAAGATGATCTCATCGCAGCATAACTGAGGTTCTGAATCTTCTTTGTATGGCCACATCCGCATCATCTTTGGGAGTCTTGCTGTTCTTCTGCACGGGATTAGTGCAGATCTCAGGGTGTAGAAGAAGAGCTCGCTCACACGCCTGTGGAGATAAACAACAGATGCTGAAATAATATAATAGTAACAACTACTTTGCTACTATAGTGTAGTATTAGTTAGAGAAACAAAATGAGAAGTTTGACAGGCACATTGAAGTGTAGAAGAAATACATTTATCTAAGGGAACTCAGTTTTAGCTTGATAAAGATGATCAGAAGCTAAATACTTTAAATTACTAATAATTTAAGGCTTACTAAGGCCCCCCTAGAAGAATGACCCTGACTTCTCTTGATAAGAAAAATTGTCTTACAAATTGTAATGCAACGCAACAGTGGCTTCTTTTTTTAAAAAAAAATTATTAAGGCAAAAAATTGCCGTTAGATTTCCCTCCATAGATCACAATCTTGCCTGTACTTCATTTCTTAGACAAAACTGTGATGATTCATTTTCCACCACCAGATAGTTTTATGTCAGTTATATGTCAAAGCTGAACCAATAAAATGGCAGTAAAACTCATTAAGCTTGCAATGCAATGTGAGTTACTGAGCAGTGAACTTCAGATCCGTCATCTATTACACTCATCAGCAGATGAAGATTAACAGAGGCGACATATATATCCATATTCCTATCCTCAAGGAATCCATAGAATTTTGCAGTATATATCTGCTGCTGAGTAAAAGAGCGTAAATTGCAAACAAAAAAGAAAAAAAGAAGCATGATGCATATTCAGAAGCAGTGTAAAACAAAAACAAGAAAAATCAATCACCTTCGCAGTGACAGAGTAGAAACCATTGTCATACTAGTCCTGAGCAAATGCCTTCCAATCTTCCACAGATGTCATCACATTCTGAGAACCAACGGAATAAGATGCCTCCGAATCTCTCATAATCAAACCCTCTTATCTCAATGCCAAACAACTCTAACAAACATTTTGCACAAAGATTGTCACATCACTCACTCACGTATAAGTGGACACTGTAAAGTAATTAGTAAATGCCAAAAAGAAGATTTTACTGACATACTTCAGCCGCAGAGGAAACAGTTACTATAAACTGCAGAAGTGAGATTAAAGATTACTTCAATATCATTGACGACTGCAAAGGCGCGAATGAAAAAATCAAGTACATAAAGATTATGGATGAGAGGTTTGTCAGCAGATCATGGAGAACTAGTTTGTAGCGGAAACACTCATGATTTTAAGTTCAGGCAGTAAACTGATAATAATTTTAAGTTCTGGTCAAACATTTCTTAGGAAAAACTAGCAACAAGCATTCGAAAATATGTACTATACTCATGGCACTAAAGAAATTAGAACATACATGTGCAGAGCCTAGCCAAAAAACACATTTCTTCATGGAACTCAACCTTTCAACTGACAGCTACCAACATGTACATGTAAGACTTTTGAGTATATAAGATAATAAAATAAAGAATAGTACAAATATTACATATGTATATTATAATTGACCCTTTTTTACTAAAAAAAAAAATTATTGATAGCCAATTCAATTTAATTTAAACTTTGAAACTGAAATTAAAGACACCACCTGTAACACCCCCGAATAAACATCCAACCATACGAATAACGCTCCTAGCCATATTACAAACTAACTATGCAGCGGAATGAACTCTATCCGGGTGTCACAGACGCCAACCACCCACGCGGTTGACACGACCACTCTTCCAACACCAAGTTACGGTCTGTATGACTGGAAACAGCACTCTATCAAAACTCATATAACTTAAAATACAATTCCCAAATCAATAAACTAAGAATTTACATCTCGGGTTTAGTACAACCCATATATTACACATACTACTACAAACTTAAAAGTCATGCCCTGATGGCTACCACACTTTCTGTAACACCCCCGAATAAACATCCAACCATGAATAACGCTCCTAGCCATATTACAAACTAACTATGTAGCGGAATGAACTCTATCCGGGTGTCACAGACGCCAACCACCCACGCGGTTGACACGACCACTCTTCCAACACCAAGTTACGGTCTGTATGACTGGAAACAGCACTCTATCAAAACTCATATACAACTTAAAATACAATTCCCAAATCATAAACTAAGAATTTACATCTCGCGTTTAGTACAACCCATATATTACACATACTACTACAAACTTAAAAGTCATGCCCTGATGGACTACCCCCATGGTATCCATCCCGCCTACGCTCCGTTATCGTCCGGCACAATACCTAAAAAAAATGGGTTGTAAAGGACTCAAACTACGCTGAGTATGAACGTGTGTAGCCCGCATGTTGCCGGGCTACACGACTACTTGGTCGAATATTATTAAGTCCAATTTACACGCTATAACAAAGTAGTAAAAACACACACACACACCATGATATCATACACACTTCAAGATAGCAAAGCATTAGCAACGAGCAACCAAGCATAACACGCTGGCAACATAGCAACATCAAACACTCAACCAAGCACAACAAGCTGCTGGCATAGCAACAGCAATCATGTAGTAGAAATAAAGCGTGTGCACAGGTATGTGAGACACCAAAAATTCTCACCCCATAAAGCAAATTCCGAGTAACGAATAAAATAAAATAAGAGGGTCGTCGCCTTTCTTTCTCAAAACGTATCAATGTGCATGCCAAAAAAACCGTCATTTTATGACAAATTCCCAAATCATTTTCTCAAAGCATTTCAGAAATAAAAACAACGGTTTCCAAAAATGAATTTCCAACAATCATCCGGTTTTAAACCCGTCCCTTTTGTCTATCTACTTATTTCCATTTTCACTTATTATTTCTCTTTCACCCAACAAACCAGTCAATGAGGCCTTTGGTCTGATTCTCTTGGATCCGCTCTTCCTGTCTCAATACCAAAAAATGAAGCCCATTTTTCTCTGTTAGTCCAAAAACTCAGTAGGCTCTGTCTACCAAGGAGCTCGTTAACATTCTATTATATACAACATAAAAAACCCTACTGTAGTGAGGGGGCGGTATTTCCGACGCCATCTTCTCCTTCTCCTGACCTTCTTTTCGGTTCACTTCTATTCTGATCCTTCGAACCCCCGTCCCGCCACCTTCATTCTCTCTCGTTTACTCCACCAGAGCCTCGAGTCTTAATCTGAAGAACCCAAGCATTCGTCTCCCATCTCTCCTTCGTGACTTCATCCGAAATCACCTCCGCCATCGCCACCTAGGCTCATTCCCCGCCTTCTCAGTCGAAAGCACGCAGGAGGACGGCGAGCATCCAGAAATCCCAATTTCTTCCTCCTCGATTCACCTGCGAGCACCTTCAAACCATGATTCAAAAACCCAATATCATCCCCCTATGATTTTGCCGCCATCACCATCATCCATCCCCGTCGCCACGCCTCCGCTACCACTTCGACCAACTCTCCCCGTCGAAATGCCCAGTCCTCATCGGAGATTCAAACTCCCGACGTTCACTTCGCTTCTGAATTGTAGTCACCAGCAAGTTCACCTCCACCGTCTCAATCGGAGTCCCGGCCTTCTTCGATTGGAGGAGCGAATTTGGGCTGTGAACCACCATGCTTTAAGGTTGTGTCCTTTTCTTCCTCCCTTTTGTTGCACTATAACGGTACACGGTGAGATACCTACTTCTCAGCAGCAAATCTCTCGTTGAGGTCTAAGTTAGATTTTGTGATCGTATACTCTCTTGCTCTGAGGTTGTGAGCCCTTACCGGCCCTTGGGGTTTCACCACCGCTTCCGTTGTACTTGTTCCCCATGGAAGTTTTCCCTATTGTTACTGATTCTGCTTTCTCTCTTTGTTATGACTTCGCCGGCCGTTTATTTACTGATTCGCTTGTCGCTTTGGACTGGCTCCGTGCATTTCTGCTATTTATTTTGATCTTGATGCGTACTCTTTGATCAAATCTGGATTGGGAGTTCAATGGGTTGCCGGTTGTCTAATCTTTGTGAGAATGGTTTCTCTGCGTTGGTAAAATCTGGAAGTAGTGGTTCTCTCATGTGTTGACAGGTTTGGGAGATCCAAATCAGTGTTTTCCCGACACCCTTTGATGGTCCGAAGCTTTGTTCATGGCCGTCTGGATTTGGTTACGTTTTGTGTTTAAGCAGCTCTTCATTTCACCAGTGTGGGAACTGATTCATTCAGTGCCTCGTTTGACTCCCTTGTCTACGTATCGTTGTGGTTTTGATATAATTTGCGGGTTTATGTTTGTCTTTTGCTGTGTTTGCTTTATGAACTGGTTTCTATCCAGTAACTTCATGTTTTGGCTGAGGTACCGAGGACTTTGGTGTGGGCATACCTAGTTTGGGTTGGTTGGAATTGACCATGGTCCGCACAATCTAAAAGCACTAAAATGGAAATAATCCCTTTGAGTTCGGGTGGCATTTTCCATCAATTTGATTGTTGTCATCATGATTTTCTGCTCTTTCATTTTTTTATGCTTTGGCGCATGAATCATCCTTGCTCAATCTGTTATGGCAATCTTTTAGTCGATATCTATGGTGACTTAGCCTTAGTTATTAGACCTTAGGACCAAGCCTTAGGATAGAGGGTGAACCCTAAGATTTAGGTGAGCCATGGTCCCACCTAATAAACTGGGTAATCCCTAAACCCAAACCACATCTTATTATAATAACATTATTAATAAAAAACACTTTCTCAAAAATTCATCCCAATTCGATTCATCATTTCTTCCTAATTTTTACGAAGCCATTTAGGCCCAAAAAATCAAAAGCTCCAAACAACTCAAAAAGGCCCAATTTTCCCAAATCTGAACAAGGCCCAACAAGCCCACAATCGGCCCAAAACCAATTCAGCCCATCAAGCCCAATTTGGCCCAAACCCAATGCGGCCCATCAAGTCCAATGCGGCCCAAACCCGATGCGGCCCATCAAAACCAATTCAGCCCATTAGCCCATCTGGCCCAATTAGCAAATCCAACCGCAAGCCAATCAGGCCCAAGCCCAATTTGACCCAAGCCCACTTTGGTCTAAGCCCATTTTGGTTCAACTTGACCTAGTCTAACCTTACCTTGACCTAACTGTTGAACTTGACCCAAAACTTGACCTTGACCTCCAACTTTGACCAACCCAAGCTTTGACCTTGACCTCCAACTTTGACCAACCCAAGCTTTGACCATGACCCAAACTTTGACCAATTCGAACTTTGACCAACCGATTTGTCCAGCTCAATTCAACTCAAACCCAAACACATTTCATCCAGTCCACACTCAACTTGTAAATTTCTTTCAAACCCAAAATCCAAAAAAAAAAAGAATTCCAATCCATCATTTTTTTTTCAAAACTTCAAAGTTTTCAAAAGAAGTCATTTTGTGGAATTTTAAAGGAAAAACTCTTCTCATGTCACAGAAAACTCTTCTCAAATGCAGAAAGTTCTCACGTACTAGAAAGTTTCTCCTAAAAACATTTCTCAAAATCAGTGCTTCTTTACGAGAATTCCGAACAACTTCAAAAGTTTTCCAACTCAATTTTTTAACTCAAATAAACCGTTTTCGGGGTGCAAGTTGTCTAACCCTTCAAAACATTCCTCCATGGTTAGAACATCACTGTCTTCCTTCCCAAAAATAAAAATCCGAGGCGGGGCACTGGGGTCATAACCTCCCTTGTCGCAGTCTGGATCTCTTTAGGGGGGCATTAGGGTGACAAACCTCCCTAATTGCAGCCTAGATTTTTACAAGGCGGGGTGTAGGGAAGTAACGACCTTCCTAGTGCAGCCGGGATTTTAGAATCGTCAACTCCCTTCTACTCGACTTCAATATTTCAGTTTTTAACGTTTTAAAACCCGGGGAGTTAGAGACGTTATTAGGTTTGACCGAGAACATCTCATTCATGGTGTATCTCTCTAAATCCTATTTTTCGACATATAAATTCATTGCCCCATCTTTCGAGCCTCGGCACTTACATTAATTAAAGTGTCGTGTTTGAGGGGGTACACTAGGGTAATCCCTCGGGATTATCCGCCCTTTTACAACAAAAATGGTTTTTCGATTTAAAAAAAAAACTTTAAGAAAGACAATTGACAATCATTCCTCCAAACAATTCAACCCATAATCAGCTCACTCCGAATTCGAAATATCCCAAAATATCAACCCTTTCAGAATTTTAAATCCGAGAAAAACCGGGATCTCATTCAAAACTTCAATGACTCACACACTCAAATCATTATCAAACTCAAATCATTATCCAAACTCGAACATCTTTGATCCTTGACTTCTTCCAACACCTCATAGTCTCATAGGCCCGAGTCCCACAGACTTGACACCTCAATCTCCACCATTTTATGATCAAACGTCTCACAGACACGACGTCTCACAGACTTGAATATCCTATACCTCCCACTACATGAACATCACAAAGGTCTCATGGACCCGAACGTCTCACAAAACTAAACCTCTCAAACACCTAAAAACCCTCAAAACCCAAAAACGCGTGAACTAGTAAGGTCTGATCTCAATATGGAGTGAGTACGTAGGCAGCCCATCGAGGATGCGACCCATTCCAAACAAAAACCCCTGTTCTTCTAAGGTGCTCTCATAATCTCAAAGCGCTTCTTAAACCTTCTTCGAATCCCACAAACCTCAACCATCAGATTCGAGTCTTGAATATTATCAATCTAAGACTCTCTCAATCTTCTCTGTACTCATCTGAATTCACCAATCCTTCATTGGCGCCAACTTGGTAGAAAAGCTCGCCTCAACCACTCGTTCTTCCTCATGTCCTAATCATATCCTTGCTTTTAATGAATCTCTCTAAATAAGGTTTTGAAAGAAGGCAATCCCGACAATTGGTGACCGAGGTTTCCTCGGGCACCAATCCGAAGTCGTGGTCGTTCCACTTCTAAGGGGTGTAACCAGTGCGAACCCATACAGAATCTCTAGTATGATCAGATAAGTCCATCTATAGGCAACAAATCATCAGAGTCAATTAACGGTTCTTAGAACCCTTCTCCTCCCTTCCTAGTTCCATAGGTCAAACTAGGTGGCGACTCTAGTCAATTTCCGCCTTAGGGCATAAGTCCGCGTGGAGCCCATCGAGCGGGGTGTAGTGCTCACTGCACCCCTTTTATGCTTTCTGGGAAAGACGGACGATCTAGTAGGTATTTGAGGGATGCCAAGAATAAAGGTTTTCACCCTCCACAGAATGGCATTTTCTAGGATCTAGGCTTCTTAGTCAGACCATATTTAGATAGACCCCCCCCCTCATACCGAAAAATCACCCTCCACAGAATGGCAACTCTGCTGGGGAAAACTTGAGTAAGTTTTTCTCAAACTCAAGGAAGACTGAACTCCATTCAAAATTGTCAGGACTTCCCCACTTCTTTCAAAACCTTCAAGAGATTCATTTCAAACCTAGGATTACTCTACTCCACACTTAGAGTGTGTACCTGATGAGGACAGTTAGGACTTGATAGATCCTCAACAAACATTACAACAATTGGGTTAATGATTAGCTCACGATTAGAAAGAGACACTTAGGATTGAATGAAGCTAACTTCCCTCTAGGTTAATAAACAACCAATTTGGAATCACTTTCAAGATAAAACTCTTAGCAAATAGGGTGTTATTGACTTCATCGCTTTCATATTTATGTCATGATTGTGGGGTGCATTGGGAGGGTAGCTTAGGACATCCATTCCTCTGTGTCACCCGATTTATCCACGAGTCACGGAATCCCGGCCGGTCCACGGTTGATTTCCCATGAGCTGGGTCATTTATATAAATGGCTAACCCACGGGGCAAGATGGTCATCGACCTACGCCCTGCAGGCTCATGATCCAAAAATATCCTCCATTATCCGAGTTTAAGCCAGCATATAGTGAACCATGAGCCTTCAGTGTCCAGCCGCCTAATCCGGTGTCTAAGACGGGTTTTATGGGTAGTCACCCCCTTTGTATGCCGCCTATCTGACCACCTCTTTGCCTTACCTTGAAGATTGCATGGGCTCAGTTCTCCATTGTTCCTCTGCGCCACGGGTGTCTCTAAAGCCCAATGTCACGCTACACGTCCATAGAGGATCCCGTATTTACCGGATACCCATACATGGTACAACGTAGTCAGTGAATAATTTGGACTTTAGACACACCTGACCGTGCAGATGACGAGAGACCCGTTCCCATGCAATACTTCCCCGAGTTTCCCGAAAAGTGGGGTGTTGTCGGATCATCACTGGCCGTGGCGTATGTTTCCTTATCACTTCGGGTATCCGGACCTTTCGAACTTAAGCACTCCGGACTTTCTTGATGATGTGCCCCGCAAGGGGCATAGCAGAGAAAAACCCCGAGAGATGACAGTGAAGGGACGATGGTTCCCCGGTGAGACGGAATCATAATTGACCTGGAAAGTGATTATCCCAACACTAACACTTACAACTCCACATCAAATACAGCCACGATTTATCTTGCTATGCATGTGTGCAAACCGCTTTTTCCAACCAATCTGCTTCAAAACGTTCGGAATTCTCTTTTGCACATCTCTTAAAGTTGTTTTACGAGCTCGCTTAATTTCAAATCCCACCTAAATTTTTCTCATAACATTTGCGGTTTTAATCTTGCCACTTCATCTTTAGAATGTTATTCCAAAACAATTTTCATAAATAGATTTTGAAAACCTACTTTCTGCAAACCTACTTTCTACAAACGAATTTCAAACAACATTTTTCACCAACATTATTTCAAAATAGTTTTCGAAAACAGTTTTCAAAGTTGATTTTCACAAACGTATTTCAAAATAAATGATTTAGTCTCCATGTCATGACCCGCTATTTTTGAAGTTCTACCCACCTTCAAGAGCAGCGGTCATTACTGTGGAGCGTACTAGTCATTTCGTGTTTTCACAAAAGTGGTGGATTTTCACATAAGATTTTGTGCTTGACCATTTACCTTTTCCTTTCTCAAGAATATCCCTCATTTCCCTCGTCGGAGCGGATCGAGCTAAAAATCAGAGGCGCACCAACCCATGGAGCTAGCCGAGCAACATGAAAGACGACACAACCGTTCAATTACAAAATCAGAGGCGCACCAACCGTGGAGCTAGCCGAGCGACATGAAGACCGACACCAATCGTTCAATTACAAAATCAGAGGCGTACCAACCTGAGCCAAACGACATGAAGACTAGAGACACCGGTTCGAGTTCAAACTATTGAAAATCATAGGAACACCAACCCGTTTTGTTTGATCACAGTTTTGCTTCGTTGTGAAAGCCTGAAAATGAGCCAGCAGTCGGTCAAGCACCCGAAGACAAGCGTGCAGCCGGTCAAGAGGCCGAAAACGAGCAAGCAACCGGTCAAGAGCCCGAAAACGAGCGAGCAGCCGGTCAAGAACCCGAAAACAAGCGAGCAATCGTTCAAGAGCCGAAGATGAGTGAGTGGCCAATCAGGAGCCCGAAGACGATTGAGCAGTCAGTCAGAAGCTCGAAGACGAAGAAAAAGAATTCGGGAGAAGTTTTTAAGCTCAAACTCCCCCATTTAATGACTTTTAGAATTGATGTATAGGTTTTCCCCTAGCATTCTTTTCTCTCTTGTCCATTTCTGAATAGATTACATGTATAGGTTTACACATTCCCTTTGAATTTATTTAGATCAATGTGTAGGGTTCCCCATCCCCTATTTTATTTGCGAATGATCGAGCATCAAAATTTCTATTGAGAAAATCCGCCACTTTGAAAACACGTTTTTTTTTAAATTGTTTTCCAAAACTCGGTTTCTTTTGGCATGCACGTCTTGTTTAAAGAAAGGAACAAACGTGACGACCCTTCACGTTTTATCTATCACTCTCAAAACTTTGCTTTATGGGGTGAAATTTGCGGTGTCTACGGATACATCCCCTTTTAAAAAATTGATGAAACAAAGTGACGCCTATCTCTCAACATTTTCAAGATAAATCGTTTCGCACCAACATTCATTCACATTCATCACACAACAAATTTTCGTTTAACAAAACATACTGATTTACCTCTTCTTCATTCTAATCCTTGTGCGTGCAGGTGTTCGTGACATTGGGCAACTGGAAAGATAGAAGACCAGTCTGCCTATAGCAACGGCAAAAAAGATGGAGCGAGCCCCTCGGCATGATCAAGCAGTCGAAGGCCGATTTGTTCACGAAAGATTGATCCATGACCTTGTTGATGACTTAGAGAAAAACCTGAAGATAGAAGAATTTGTCCAAAGAAGAATAACTAGGGTCCACGCGGGGTCGGAGAGCAGTTACAAGGAGTCCCCAACTTACTCTGCATACGATGCCTATGAGTTTCAAGCAATGGACCCTCACGCTCTCTCTGTCCAAGTTCGAACAACACCAGACATGCTTCTTTACCTATGTACAGTTCAACTCTGAGAACTTCACCCGCCACCAGAGAGGATTGGCAACCACAAATGGTCTGTAATAAGGGAAAGGCACAAGCCCCACCTTCCCCCATAGTGCATTCTGGCTTAAACCTCTCCTTGCCCACAAAAAATATGTCCTTCCTTGGCAAATACCTCCTCACCTGTCAAATTCTAGCCAGCATCTTCACCCAGATCAACACTGCCCTCTCAATCGCTTGACACCGGCTACCCTGAGGCAGCGTATATTTCAATCCAAAACCTTGATCTCAAAGCGAGTCCAATGAAGAATTAGTGAAAGAATTGAAGGCGGAACTAGAGCTAGCCCAACGCTTTAAGTCTGCAGGATGGGAGCCAACTAACCCGTATCCGGATGCTCGTCTACAAAAGGGCATGAGTCTGCCTGAGATGGAGAAGTATGAGGGAATTGGAGACCCGAGACATCATGTCGACAAATATGATAAACTCATGAATCTCCATGGCCTCTCCGACGAGCTGAAAGCCGCATGCTTTAGATTCTATCTACAAGGACCTGCTTACTCATGGATTATGAGCATAGATCTAAACGGAAAGTCAAGCCAGGACCTGTATTTAGATTTCCTCTCTCAATACGGCGACAACTTTCATCATGAAGTTACACGTAGAGATTTAGAGGTCACATGCCAAAATTCTGACGAACCTGTGAGGGAGTTCATAAAACGATGGAGGGTGAAGGCCGGACAAATGAATAATCGACCTACTGAGGAAGAGCAAGTACAAATGGTCATTTCTGGGCTGAAAGGCGTGTATCGACATCGGCTGAAATATCTAGGGATACGCGACTTCAGACAACTGATGGCGGTTGTGACTACTTTGGAGAGATGCTGAAACCAAAGATCCAAAGCCAACAATCATGCAAAGAGAATACCACCAACCCGGGCAGGACTCTCAAAGACAGAATTCGTGTCTAGGATTGTCACTCAGTGAAGCCTGGAGAATTTTAACCGAAGGAGGCTACCTAGCACCTTACAACACCAGTTCAAGGGTGAAGAAGCTTGGGCCACGTTTACATGAGTATTGTGACTATCATCGGATTCGCGGGCACGCCACCGACGAGTGCACCACACTGAGAAACACAATCCAAGAACTGATAGACAGAGGAGACATCTCTTCTTTAGAGATAAGACGTCCATCCTAAGCCACGAAGGTGCATTTTCTGAGGCATCACCGAGCTAAGCATGGTCATGTGCTAATCCATGGCGATAGTGGCAGAAAGTTTTGAGTCATTTTTATTTACAACTGTCATGAAAGCGTATGAAGGGTTGCATCCCATCCCTCTCCCCTTTCTATTCGACCTATCCAAGAATCGTGGGAAGAACAAGACGATTTTATCATGTTGACTGATGCAATGTAGGAATTACCACTCCTTAAGCGGTCAAGGTTCGAATAACAGCTAAAACATGTGGGATCACGTTTCTTCCGGACCCACTCAGTAACTGACCGCTTAAAGGGTCATTAGTGGCAAGATGAGCTTCATGGATCCTCAACTAAAACCGACGCAAGCGAGACTAGGTGTAATCTTACCATCCATGCATTGCATCCAAAACAAAAACATTCAACCAAAATCCAAAATTCAATACGTTTTCATTGTCAATATTTCATGCATCCTAAACGTAGTTATTCCATATTACCACAACCTATTGCATTGTAGATAGTTGCATTTGCATACTTCCCTATCGAAACGACATCTTTGGGAAAATCTTAAGAGATTGATTAAACAGAGTGCATGAATCACTAAACTCTCGCCCGTCAATGAACACAAGGGTCTAACCAAAACCAGCACCACAAACCAAATGTGTAGCATGTGAAGAGCGGTATTTTCCCCGGAATTTCAATTGAATATATTGGACGATCTACTGAGCGATGAGGGAAGGTAGAGGGAACCAAAAGAGGTAAAACCATGAGCGACATGCGCATTTCTTCTGCACATGGAGAGGCATAACTTTGAGTGAGATCAATGTCGATAGCTAGTCACGAACTGTGATTCATGCAAAGATCCGAGAAGTAGTAAGAAAACAATCATTGACTAATGAGGATGACGAGGCATTTAGGAACAAAATCCCCACAAAACCAGAAGGCTTCGACTGCCCTGTACATGATCCCTTAGTGAGCCCCGCTGAGCCTTTCATGCAAAAACTCTTTCTTCAAAAAAAAAAACTCCACAACATGCCACCCCACATATACACACTTACCCCTGCAATAGAGGATCTCGAAGGAGCCGGAGCCATGGTCCTCCCCCACCATCTTTCACAAAAACAACAAATAAATTGTTCAAAAAATCAGTGAGTCAATGCAACTCCAAAGTCAAACACCAAAAAAAACACCAAAAACGTTCAAGAAGATCGATGAGTCAATGCAACTTAAAGATGAAAAGCCAAAATACAAAGCAGAGAATGCTTGAGAAAGTTGATGAGCCAAATGCAAAAAAAAGAAAAAGAGAAGAAGGTTCAAACCATACACCAGAAGGCAAGAAGGAGAATCCAAACCAAAAGGACCAATGATGTCTCGAAGAAACCGATAAGGGGTTATCAAAACCAGTCTAATCATTCCACCCATGGCGAAGGCGAAACTTATCCTCTATTTCACAAAAGCTCCACAACTTCCAAATAAATCCTACAGTTCCATGTGACATACATCATACCCCTCAGCCCCGTTATAACCCAATAAAAGACCTCTGACTCGTAAGTCAATGAGCGTTAACTGAAAGTATCGGATCTGAAACATGAATCATAAGCTTCGTACTTGTTATCAACATGTCCTGTCATACCAAAGGGACCATGAGCGTATGAGTGACCTTACCCCACAAGGTCTTATGAGTGCGAGTGAATCTTCAGTCTAAGCACCAAATCATAAACAACCTACCCCATTGTAGGAAAGGAACTTGTAAGGATTGGAAAGTCCAGAACCTCGAAAGAAATTCTAAGGAAAATACTGCTCCGAGCATCGAGAGCATCATCACACCATTTGCACACACAGCCATACTCATGAAAGATTGACCCATATCCCTCCGTGAGAGGAAAGTGATTCACGCATCCTAGCTCAACAATCACTCAAGATCAAACTGAAGATGTCTTATATTCGTAAACCTCATATTAATAGAGATAGGACCGTACCTTCTCTCCAAAAATTGCATACACATTTTGCATCGTATCTAGCAGTTAGCATTTGCATGCATCATAACCACTTCATTTTCAACATCCGGCTGGTAAGAACCATGCCTAGTCTCGTGGAAGGTCGACTTCAGTTTCCTGCTATCGAAGCTCAACTCAAAATAAAAAGAAATCAAAACCGAGGCCATCCGGAGCCATACGACGATCTTCCCGGAGCCATCCAGCGTCATCGGGCCTCATCAACATCATATCCAAAACCAAACTAGAGCCATGCGAGAGCCATCCTCAAACGTTGAGACCGTCCTAGAGACCTCAAGACTATACACGAGCCATTTCGTCACCAGGGCTTTGCCTACAAAGATCGAACTACGTATGGTCTGATCTCAATATGGAATTGAGTACGTAGGCAACCGCCCAGGGTGCGACCACCTCAAAGAAAAAATGCCCCTTTCTTCCTGCCATCACCAAATAGAGCCATCTCATAGCCCTTCCCGGAGCCATCCCGAGCTATCCTGGAGCCATCATGAGAGAACCCTGAAGTCATAACCGGGCCGAAGCCATCCATCCATGACCAAGAATTTGTCTATCACATCAAAATACGTCAAACACAACACAGTCCACTAATCACATCAACCCACCATTCCACTCAAAATCTCAATACAAATCGAAACCCACCAACCACCCAGAGCCGTTGCTCATAATGGGGTCATGAATCATGTCGGAGCCCTCTGACCACACTGGAGCCATCCGACCGCACCGGAGCCATCAACGTAATCCGGAGCCATCAGTCCATACCGGAGCCATCACCACATGCCAAAGTCATCTCAAAATTTGAAACAACTCTGGAGCCGTCTGCTCACACAAAACCTACATCCACAAACAGGGAGTTTAATTCAATTAATACATTGGTTAATCACCACACATCACATATCATCTGCATATACCCACAAAATTTGCTCGCTATCTGACGCATCTGCACACCCGCTAGGTAGCTATTGCGCTACTAGTGCGGTCACATTTCATTTTACATCCGCTAGACAGCTATTGCGCTACTAGTGCGGTCGAATTTCATTTTACACCGCTAGACAGCTATTGCGCTACTAGTACGGTCGCCTTTCGTTTTACACCTGCTAGACAGCTATTGCGCTACTAGTACGGTCGCCTTTCATTTTACACCCGCTAGACAGCTATTGCGCTACTAGTGCGGTCGAATTTTTTTTTACACCGCTAGACAGCTATTGCGCTACTGCGGTAATTTCGTTTTACACCGCTAGACAGCTATTGCGCTACTAGGTCGCTTTCATTTTACACCCGCTAGACAGCTATTGCGCTACTAGTGCGGTCGACTTTTGTTTTACACCCGCTAGACAGCTATTGCGCTACTAGTGCGGTCGATTTTTCATTTTACACCCGCTAGACAGCTATTGCGCTACTAGTGCGGTCGACATTTCATTTTACACCCGCTAGACAGCTATTGCGCTACTAGTCGGTCGACTTTTCGTTTTACACCCGCTAGACAGCTATTGCGCTACTAGTGCGGTCGACTTTTCGTTTTACACCCGCTAGACAGCTATTGCGCTACTAGTGCGGTCGACTTTTCATTTTACACCCGCTAGACAGCTATTGCGCTACTAGTGCGGTCGACTTTTCGTTTTACACCCGCTAGACAGCTATTGCGCTACTAGTGCGGTCGACTTTTCGTTTTACACCCGCTAGACAGCTATTGCGCTACTAGTGCGGTCGACTTTTCGTTTTACACCCGCTAGACAGCTATTGCCGTACTAGTCTGGTACGAAGTTGCATTCTAGGCCGTCATAAGCCCTAGGGCTGGATCAAGAGGTCCAGTTGAGGCACTCCTAAGCCCTTGTGCACCGTAAACCAAT